>NW_004624731.1:33253819-33274441 GCF_000247695.1 Heterocephalus glaber | reverse complement strand
GAAAAAATAAGAACCAAGATGCATTATGTAAAGGTACAATTCCCAATGAGAAATGTAATTGTGTTGTATACTTACAATGTACCAATAAAAGAATTTAATTAAAACAAAACATTCTTCATTAATTTATTTCCTAAATATTTAACTTTTCTTGAGGCGCTTGTGAATAGTATTGTTTTACTAACTTCTTTCTTGGTGGATTCATTATTGGTGTACAGGGATGATAATTGATTTTTCTACATTGATTATTTATCCTGCTACCTTGCTGAATTCATATATTAATTTTAGGAAATTTTTGGTGGAATTTATTTTGAATCTTCTATCTAAAGGATTGTGTTGTGCCATTTGCAGTTAAGGGTAGTTTAATTTCCTTTTTTCTACATGTACCCCTTTATTTCATTTTATTGTTTGATTGCTCTGGCTAAGGTTTTGAATACTATATTGAACAGGAAGGGTGATAGCTGACACCCTTGTCTTATTTCAAATTTTAGAGGAAAAGCTTTCAGTTTTTCTTGTTTAACATATTTGCAAGACATCTGTCAAGTAGGGCCTTTATCAGATTGAGATAAGGACCTTGTATACTTATTTTCTTACGTTTTTTTAAAATTATGAGCTGATTTTGTTAAAGACTTGCACTATATCCATTGAGAAGATCATATGATTTCTGTTCTTCTATTTATTTGATGCATTACATTTATCCATTTGTATATGTTGAAGCAACCTTGCATTCCTGAGATGAAACCTGCTTGGTCATGTTGTATGATCTTTTAAATTATTTGTTGTATTCTGTTTGCCACTATCTTGTTGGGGATCTTTGCATCTATGTTCAATGAAGACATTAGCCTGTTGCTTAATTTTTCAGTTGAGTCCTTAACTGGTTTTGTATTCAAGGTAACACTAGCTTCCAGGAAGGGGTTTGGCAGTACTACTTTGCTTTTAATTTCATTAAAGAGTTTGAGGAATATGAACATTAAATCTTTCCTGAAATTCCTGCAGAATTCAGTGGCAAAACTCCAAGATATATCATGTAAAGATATAAATTGCCACTGATGAATGTTATCATATTGTATACCTAAAATGTACTAATAAACTTAATGAATAAAATCAGTGGCAAATCCATTGGGTCCTTCTTTCCTTCATAGTTTTCTTTTCTTATAATTGTCTCAATTTCATTGACTATTATTGGATTATTTAGGAGTTTAGATCTTCTTAGTTCAGTTTTGGTAATTCAACTCTATCTAGGAATCTATTAATATCTTTTGGATTCTCCAATTTATTTATTATAAGTTTTTGAAGCAGTTGGTAATAATCTGGAGTTCAGCAGTGTTCATTGTGATTTCACTGATTTCATTTATAATTGCATTGATTTGGGTTTTTATTTCATCTTTGGAGTAAGACTGACTAAAAGCTTGTCTATTTTGTTTATTCATTTAGAGAACCAGCTCTTGAGTCATTTTTGTGTTTAGTCTCAATTTAATTAATTTTTTCTCTGATCTTTATAAATTGTTTTCCTTGTACTGTTTTTGGATTTAAATTGTTCTTCTTTCTGTAGGACCTTGAGGAACATCATTACATTATTTATTTGGGCTCACTCTGTTTCTAAGATATTGGCATTAACAGCTATCAGTTTTCCCCTTGGGACTGCTTTCATTGTTTCTCATCGGTTCTGGTATGTTGTACTGGAATTATCATTGACTTTAGGAATTGTAATTGCTTCCTTGATTTCTTCTATGATCCATTGATTTTTGAAGAATATTTATTTATTTATTTTGGTACTGGGGATCGAACTTGGGACCTTGTGTTTGCAAGGCAGGTGCCAGAACCACTGAGCTAAATCCCCGGCCCAAGAATGTATTTTTAAATCTCTATATGTTTCTATAACTTCTGTGGTTTCTTTTGCAATAGGTTTTTAGTTTCATTGCACTAGGATCTGATAATATGTATAGGTTATTTTTTACACTTTTGTTATACTTTATGAGCTGGTATATGGTCTGTTTTGGAGAAACTTCCAGTTGCTGCAGAGAATAATATGTATTCTGTTGTTGGGTGAAGCACTGTAGATATCTATTTGGTTTTTAAGGCATGGTTCAACTTTGATGTTTCTTTGTTGATTTTTTTTTTGTGTTTTTTTTGTCTAGTTGATCTACTTGTGACAGTGTAATGAGGTTCCCTACTAAAATATTGTTGATGTTTATGTGATCTTGTATGTCCAGAAGTGTTTGTTTTATATACTTGGGTGCACTAATATATATAGTATAAATATGTATACACTATATAGACAGCAAAACCTTAGTTTGTGAGAATAATTTGTTCCTCTCATAATCAAAAACACTTTATATCAAGGCAGAGAGAGGGAGAGAGAGAGAGACAGAGAGAGAGAGAGATCAGATATGCTGATTACTTGTCCTTTGATATGGAAGAATGAATTCGATAGGACAAAGAAAGTTAAGAGTAGGAAAGGTTTAGTGAGGAGAGACAAGAGGGATCCCAAGTGGGTTGACACTGAGGCCCTTTTTCAGGAGTAATTTATATAGTAAAATCACAATGTGGGTACAATATAGGTCAAACTAAAATCAACCTATAGGATTATAGCCACTTAGCTAATATTGATCCAATATGGAAGCAGAGCATGTAGTAAGGTATATGGCTGACATCATTAACCTTGACTTATCTATGATTTCTAAAACAGGAACATTTTGGGGAAGGGATGGGTGTAGGTGTTCTGGTCAGTCACTTGGGTGTCTGATGCATATCTTGGTTTGATGGACTGGGTGGTACTAAGCAGAGTATAATCTCAAATTTTTATTCATCATTGGGACTTTATCTCAAGGTCTTGCCTTCTTCAGATGCACTTCCAGCCACAGTTTTGATATGTTGTCATCTCTTGCTCTTGACTCTCTTGAGGGTCTGTCCCTGTCTGACTGCCTGTTAATTTCTACATAATTTAGCTGCCTATACTATTCTTGCAACTGGCTTATTTCACTTGCTTAATGATCTCTAGTTCCTTACATTTTGCTGCCAATGAGAGAATTTCATTTTTTTATGACCGAATAACATTTTATTGTTTATGTAATCTATATTTTCTTTAACTACTCATCCACCAGTGAATATGGAGGTTGATTCTACATATTAGCTATTGTGAGTAATACTTCAATAAATGTATGAATGCAGGTATCACTTTGATATGGTGATTTTATTTCATTTGGATACATACTTCATAATGAAATCATTGGGTCATATAGTAGATTTGATTTTTAGAACTTTGAGGAATCTCCATGCTGTTCTGCACCTAGGCTATACTGATTTATGTTCCCATCAGCAGTGCACAAGAATTCCTTTTCCTTTGCATTGGGATTAGCATTAGTTTTTTTCATTGTTTCATATTATTTTTCAGTTTTTAATAGCCATTTTGGAAAAGTGAGATAATATCTTATTATTACAGTGATTTGTATTGCCCTAATGATTAATGGTGTTGAATTTCTAAAAAGAAAAAATACTTGTTAGCCATTTGTACCTCTTATTTTGAGAAACGTCTTTTCAGATCATGTACCCATTATTAATCAGATTTGTTTTCATAGTTATTGAGGTTTATTTAGTTCAGTACATATTCTGGGTATTACTATTTTGTCACAAAAACAGTTTGTAAACATTTTTCTCCTATAGATTGTCTTTTCATTCTGTTGATTGTTTCCTTTGTTGTGAAGAATATTTCTAGTTGATACAATTCCATTTGGCTCCTTTTTTTGTTGTTTCCTGTGATTTTAGGGTCTTATATGAAAAGTCAGTTTTAATGGATTTTTATACACTGACATCAGTATTTAACATTCTTTTCATTTTAGAGGAAGTTATTTTCATTAACTTCCTTGGTTAAAGTTATTCCCATGGGGGGGGGTTGGTAGCTATATAGAATTGGTTTAGTTAATTTTCTTTCAGCAAATTCATTATTGGTATATTGAAATGCTACTGATTTTTGTATGTTAATTTTTAAAATTTTTTTATTTTTTGGTACCAGAGATCGAACTCAGGACCTTGCACTTGTGAGGCAGGCACCAGAACCACTGAGCTAAATCCCCGGCCCTGTGTATTCATTTTTAAATCCTGCAACTTTACTCCATTTGTTAATCAGTTCTGAGGTTTTTTTGTGAAAGTGTTAGATTTTTTTCATATATAGAATCATGTCATCTGCAAGCAGGAATAATTTGACTCTCTTTTCTTATTTATATCCTTTTTATCTCTCATTTGCCTAATTTCTCTGGCTAAGGATTTCAATACTATGTTTAATGAAAGTGATGAAAGAGAATATCCTTGCATTTTTCCAGATCTTAGAAGAAACACTTTTATCATTGATTATGGTGATGGCTATAGGTTTGTCTTAAATAGCCTTTATTATGTTGAGGTACATTCCTCAAGAAGTATAATCAAGAGCAAAAGTCAGTATATGAAATTTTTACAGCTTGGCTAGAAAGAAAATACCTCTAAAGTTGGAACCAAGAATATCAGGATTGATAATCTAAAAAGATTATCGTTAAAAAGAAGCCAAATCCTTGCATCAGGACAATAGGAAAAATGAAGTGAGGGCATCTCAGGAAATGGCCAGACCCCATCCCTGGCTTAAGGGGATAAAAGAATAAACATCTTGGAAAAACTTTGCTTTGAGAAAAGATCCATGGGGTATCCCACTCATTCAGAGGCATCTAGGGAAATGTATTTGTAGGGCAATATGTAAAGCTGTAATAGTGATGCCAAAGGTTCAGAGGGGACCTGAAGAAGTTACAGATGTCTAGAAGTGGAATGTGTGCCATAAAAAGCTGCAGGCAGTGAATGCAGGCAGCCCAAGAGAGGGGTCATATGAAGTGCAACCAACAAGGTCATAGGGATTGGACTGAACAAACCCTTTGGAATTCACATCTTGCCACAATCTGGCTCAGGTTCTGGACATGGAGCCACAGGATTTAATGTTTACCCTAGTAGACTTTGGTCTTGCTCTGCTCTCCCTTTCTACCTCCTTATTCCTCCACTTTGGAATGGGAATGTTTATCCTGTGCCATTATGTGTTGGAAGTGTTTAACTTTTATTTTTATTTTTATAGGGGCTCACAGCTAAGAGTTTGTCTTGAGTCTCAGAGAATACTTTGGACTTGGAATTATCAGCAATGCTGGAACTGTTAAGCCTCTGGCAACTCTTTGTTTTTTGTTTGTTTTGTTTCAGTACATATTTGCAGTACATAATGTTTACATTCCTTGTGTATATAATACACAAGATGATACGTGTATATAATACATTTTAATTTCATTTTTCATCCCCTTTTCTTCTCCCTCTTCCTCCTCCCTCTAGGACTCAATGTACTTTTCATAATGAGATGAAAGTGAGTCTTTTGGGAGTTAGAGACAGATTATTGTGGCTTAAATTTCAAATGTCCTCAAAGTCTAATGTTTTGGAATGTGGATTCATCATTGATAGTTCAGATGCTGAATGTGTTTTTAGTCACTGGGGCCTTATTAGGTAGGTCATTGAGTGGGGTGTTGTGATGTGTAACATGTATTCTTATACCTGGCTTTCCCCTCTCTCTCAGTGTCTGCCTCCTGGCTGTCATGAGGCAAGAAACTTTCCTCCACTATACCCTTTCATCATGACATTTCTGCCTTTGGGCCAGCCAGTCATGGACTGAATCCCCCAAAATGTGAAATAAGTCAAACCTCTTCTCCTTTAAATTGAGGGTGATTCCAGGCATCTTGGCACATGCCTGTAATCCCAGCACTCAGGAGGCCAAGGCAGGAGGATCACTGCAAGTTCGAGGCCAACCTGGGCTACACAGTGAGTTCAAGGTCAGCTTGAACTGCATAGCAAGATCCTGTCTCAAAACACCAAAGGTAATAATAATAACAATAACAATAACAATAATAATAATGAACAGAAAAGTAAATTGAGGGTGTTGGGTATATTTTTCTGGTGATGAGAAAGTGACTTATATAATATATAAAGACTTACTTTCTTGTCATTTTGTTAGTTTTCTTCTGCTTGTTTTGAATAGCCTCTTTGTCTCTCTGCACCCCCCCATCTCTTGTCTCTCATTTAGTTTGGTGACTTCATGATTTTCTGTATTGATAATGTTTGATTCTTTTTCTCCTTTGTGTATTTGCTCTACTAGTAGGTTTTATTCTCTCAAATGTTTTCATGTCGGTAGAAGTTAGTTCCCTTTCATTTTTTGATGCAAGATTTCTCTAAGCATCTTTTATAAGTCTACTACAGATGGGTGAATTTTTTAGTTTTTGCTTATCTTTGAAAGTCATTATTATTCTTTTCTGAAATACAACTTTGTTGGATGTAGTATTCTTATTTAGTGGGTTTTTTTCTTTCAGAACTTTGAATATGTCATCCCATGCTCTTTAGCTCACAGGTTTCTATTACTAGATGGTGAGTCCTGAGGGGAATTCTTTCCATGTCCTTGGTGTCCTGAATAAAGAATTGGATAAGACACAGAGAAAAGGTACTGGGAATGTACATTTATTGAAGATGGAAAAGAAGCACTTTGCAAGGTAAGGGTGGGCTGGTGAATAGACTTGCAGTGGCAGCAATCATAAAGGAAAGAGGTCTTTTGTATTTGCAATTTCCAGATTGGCTTCTCTCTGTTGCAGATAAAGCATTGGGATAATTGTCCTATCAAAAACTTGGGGGCCAGGGATTTAGCTCAGTGGTTTTGTTGCCTGCTACGCAAGTGCAAGGACCCGAGTTCTATCCCTGGTACCAAACAAGCAAACAAACAAAAAACTCACTTGGGTTGGTACCAGATTTAAATTACCCTATCAAAAGACTCACTTTGTTTCCCACCAGATGTAAAAGAATAATTAAAAATAGCACCTTTCTAATTGATTTTGTATACAGTGTTCAGGACGTATACAGTTGTCTTGGATGCTGTATTGCGCACATGTCCCTGAGGTCTCCATGACTGTCAAATTCTACTCTGTTGTTTGGTTTGCCCTGACCCTTATTTTGTACCTCATTTTTGCTGAGGAAACTGACAAATGTTTAATGGAGGTTTCCTTAAATATGACTTGGCACTTTTCAGAATCTCTTGTCTTGGACTTTTTCCAATTTGCTTCAATGAGTATCTCTTTCGTTTAATTCTCTTTATAGTCCTTTAGGGCTCCTGGACCTCCATGTCAATGATTTTCAAAGATTAGGGAAGTTTTGAAGTTTTTATTTCATCAAATTGTTTCCTTACATTTCCCTTCACTTTATCCTGTGGAACTCCCATAATTGTTTGTTGCATGGGGCTCCTAAGTCTTGGAAGTTTTCTTCATTCTTTTAAACTTTTTTTTTTGGTACCGGAGATTGAACTTGGGACCTTGTGCTTGCTAGGCAGGCGGCAGAACCACTGAGCTAAATCCCCGGCCCTCTTTTAAACTTTTGTCTTTCTCTGTCCCACAGAATTTGCAATTATCATGTATGTGGAAGGTGATTGGATAATGGGTGCTCTATACTCATCAATTGATGAGTTCAGTTGTTGAATGTGGAAAATGGCTTTGGGTGTGGTATGCAGCAGGTCAGGCAGTCTCTCTATCTCTTCAAGCTATGAGGTGGGTAGGGGCAGTCTAGTAGCCCATGTATGTATGACACATGCAACAGCAGCAGTGAGGTGGCTGCTATGTTGCCACTCCAGCAGGTCCAGGCAGGTGTGGTGCAATGTTCATACATGGTTACAGGAGTGTGCTTATCAGTGTCCATAGCCATGCAGGGTTAGGGCCATTCTAACATGGCTAAGAAAATGTGGTATGGCATACATGTTAGTGCTGGTAAGGTGCTAGTCATCTTCATTGGCCAAAGATGGAGGGGTTACACTAGTATGCCTAGGTAAGTGTGATAGAGCTTGTGTGAGACATCATCTCTGGAGGATTTAGTGCACCTGCTGGTCTCTGAGAACTATGCAGGGCTGGGGTCATTCTAGCATGCCTAGGCAGGTATGGTTTAGCCTGCAACACAACGGGGTCAAAATACTTCTGTTGTGCAGAATGTAACTGCTAGCCTTTGGGGACCGTGTAGGGCTGAGGTCACTCTAGCATGCTCAAGCAATGCAGCATAGCTCATGAAGTGCCTGTCAGTACTCAGAGTATGCAGAAGTGGAGTCACTTCAGTGTTACAGGAGGGTGAATATTATAGTTTATATCAAAGATGTTCTTGAAAAGTCTCATGTTCAGATATGGAGCTTTTCAAAGGGTGATTGGATCACAGGAGTACTAAACTTGTCAGTGGATTAATCTATTGATGAATTCATAGCTGAATGTACTATTGGTGGGGGCTAGTTAAAGGAGATGTGTCACTGGGGGTATAACCTGGAAGGCCATGTCTTGTCCCTAGCTCCTTCCACTCTTTCTCTGCTTCTTGGCTTCCATGGTGTATCTTCCTCTTCCAGGATCTTCCACCATGCCATTTCTGCCTTAAAGCTAACTGACCAAGGACTGAACTTTCTGAAACAATGAGTAAAATCAACCTCTCCTCCTTAAGTTGCCAGTATAAAATATTTTGTCCCAATGATGGGAAAGGTGACTAATATAGTGAGTTACACAGGGCAATAGGAGTGGGACATGGTTAGGTTTAGTGCTGTGTGGGAACATGATGATTGAGGGACAGTATTAGCTAAACTGAGTTTCTCCTCTGAGTAGTACAGTGATGGATACACTTAACAACTCATCAGCTATGCTTGCAGGCGATAGGGGCTTCAACAATCACCAACAGCAGAAACATCAGGTGTCAGGTTGGGGATTTAGCTCAGTGGTTCCAGCACCTGCCTCAAAAGCACAAGGTTCTGAGTTTGATCCCCGGTACAAAACAACAAAAAAAACCAAAGAAAAGCAGGTGTCTTTGGTATGAATATGGACAGCCTCCCATTTACCTTTATTCATTTTGGAGGGCTTCCTAGATCTGGCTACCTATTTTCTTTCCCAGGGTTGGGAAGTTTTCTTTCACTGCTTCTTTAAATGTGTTTTCTGTCCTTTTTTACTCTTTTCTCCTCTTGGTACATCAGTAATACATACATCATTCTGCTGGATGGTTCCTTGCAAGTCTCTTAAGTTGCCTTTGTTTTATTCATCCATTTTTCTTTTGGCTTCTCAGACTGGAGGTTTCCAATGAGCTATCTTTGAGTTCACTTGTCCTTTCTATTGTGTGTTCTAATCTGCTGTTGAACACTTCTATTGAAATTTTCAGGTCAGTTTCTGTGTTCTTCACATCTATGAATTTTGTTTGATACTTTTAAAAACTTTGTTTCTTGGAATTTTCAGCTTGCTCTTGCAGTGCTTTCTTGATCTCAATGAGTATATTTATAACTATTATTTTTAATTCCTTGTTGAGTAAATTACATATCTCTACCTCACTCAAGCAAATTTCTGGAGATTCATCTTATTTTTTTTGGAATAAATTCTATCTTTTTTTCATTTTCCTTGATTCCTTTATTGGCTTCTATGTATTAAATATGGCAATTACTTCTCCCCATCTCATTAGGTTGCCTCTAATAAGAGAAGGATCTCATCAGTTCATATGGACAGAGGTTTTAAGGTACCTTTCAATCCATTTTGTTTGTCCAGACTGGTGCATCTGTTTTGGTGGTTTGCTTAGCTCAGGATGTGTCACATCCTGCCAATACCAAACTCTCTAGTTATAGCTTGCACATTATTATCATTATTATTGAAGTGTTGGATGTGTGTTCTACTTCTTTCTATCTTCACAGTGAGGCTATAGGTTTTTATTTTCTACTTTCTCTGCAATAATCATAGCTATGAATCTGAGGCAAATTCCTGCACTTATGTTCAGTGCACACTCTCTGATCCCGGGAATGTAGCTAGTGTGATTGGGCCTATTGTACACCTACATGTTTGTTTTCTTCACTCTTAGGTCACTCAGGAATGCAAAGCTCCCTCAATACCTAGAGCTAAGTTATTAGTCATTACCTTTGGTGGGAGCTATATAAAAAGTGGCACTTCATGGGTGGCCAAACTTCCTCCAGAAAGACTAGATAGGCTTGGACTTATCTCTAGGATGAACCTGAGGGAGGACTCATGATCTGAATTCTGAATGACCAACAGAGGGGTATTGTATGTTTGTTCCATTTGTTCTATAATGCAAGTTTCTTAGTAGCTTGGCCATCAAGTAAATATTTGTGTGCCATAAGTCCCCTTTGGAGACAATAATGGAGACTCATGTTCCTACTCCTTTTGTGCATTCCCCCATGGAGGCATAGCCTCTGGAAGTGTTTCAGTGTCTGTTTAAAGCTATTTATTTGTTCCATGATCTAGGGAAACTCAAATATGCCTTCTTTATTTGATTCTGAGAGCTGTGAGGTTTTGTATACATTATCTCTGATAGGATCTATAAAAGTTAGAACTGTCAATTTGTAAACAAACTTTTCCTAAACTGGCAGAAAGTTAATAAATAGTTGTCTATCACTTTAACTACTCAATGTAATTTAATTGGAAGCTGGACCATCAAGTAACCTCTGAAGAGTGTCATAAAATCCTTCCAGATGAAAATGGGGCTATGTTTTATTTTTTTAAATTCCTTCTTTGTATTTCTCCCAGGGGATAAAGTCTCTGGAAATGCTTTCACATCTGGAAAGAATCATGGCCTTTCCCCCATCATCCAGAGAAGCCTGAATATGTCCAGTCTCCTCTGCTCCCAGACTGGGTGAATTGCAAGCCAAAGCAAGAGAAATCTTAGAGTGAAGGTTCTATGTGTGAAGATCAGACTCTTCTTTCTATAGGTGGAAGTAAGTGTTGGGTATTCTTGTCCTTACTTTATAGTGCAGTGCCTGGATATTCATACCTGAATTTGTCTTAGTTTTTCCTACCTATTTGATATAGATGTTTTCTTAGTTGCCAAATGAGGTCTTTCACCTGGTCTATAATTTCCTCTTGGAGGGAAATGGTCTGTGAACAGATGTTTAATTGTTATGTCCATTGATATATATAGAGAGAGTCAGGAACAACTTATTCTGCCATGTTGTTGACATCAATCCACATTTTTTTAATCCATTTCCTTGATAGAAATTGTATTGTTTCAAAATTTTGGTTATTACAAATTAAACTGATATGTATATCAGTGTAAAATATATGTGGGGGTATATGCTTTATTTGTCTTGAGTAAATATCTAAGAGTAGAATTACTGGTTTGTATGATAAAGTTTTGATTTGTTTCTTAAAGTTATTGCCCAAATTTTACAAACTGATGAATCAATTTAAAAATTTTACTTTTAAATGATACATGAAGAAATAAATTGTACATATTAATAGGGTGCCATGTAATGTTTCCACATATGTATATGTTGCATAATATTTAAATAAGGTTAACAATTTGTCTCCTCAAACATCACTTCTTCATGGTGAAAACATTCAAAATGATTTCTTTCAGCTTTTGAAATGTACAGCAGATTATTGTCATCTAGAGTCACCCTACTATGCAACAGCATAACAGAATTTCTTGATCTATCTAATTGTAACTTAGTGCTCATTGATCAACATTTGCAAACCATTTTACAGTCCCATCAGAAACAAATGAAGGTTACAGTTTCTTTGCATCTTCACCAATTCTTGTCATTGTTTGTCTTTTAGTATAACCATTGTAATGAGTATGAACTGGTTTCTCACTGCAGTTTTAATTTACACTAAATATTTCCAGAAATTAATTTTAATAATTATTGTAGTCCATTTTCTGTTGCTATTACAAACTACCCAGTTTTCTACCTAAAGACTGTGTAGTTACAAAGAATATAAATTTATTTAGCTCATGGCTCTAGAGACTGGGATGTCCAAGACCAAAATTTGTTCAGCTTCTGGTAAGGGCCTTCTAGCTGCATTGTGACATAACAAAAGCCATTATATAGTGAAATACAGCAAGCTCAAGTCATTCTTTGTCTTCTTATAAATCCACTAATGCCATAAAAGGGTTCCATGCTTATAACATCATCTAATCCTAATTATATCTCAAAGACCCCACCTCTGAATAACATTAACACATGAAGATGGCGATTAAGTTTCCGACACATGAATTTTGTTTAAACATATTCAAACCAGGGCCGGGGATTTAGCTCAGTGGTTTCGTCCCCTGCTGCCCAAGCGCTAGGACGCGAGTTCGATCCCTGGTACCAAAAAAAAAACAACCAAAAATCCCAACATATTCAAACCAATAAGTAACACTGCTAAGTCACAGCGAAATAAGTGTTTTGTTTTGTTTTGTTTTGGTAAAAGAGATTAATGAAGATTACCTTGGGCATTATTTATGGAGATATACTAATTATCATTGATATTTTATAGTTGATAAGTGTTTTGATGACTGGCAACTCTTTACAATTTAGTTCTACTTTAAAAAACGTAAATACCAGGGTCAATAACCTTTACTTATACAGAAAATATCCAGTTAAAAAATAAAAGTTTTAAAGAAGAGTATTGGAAAATTAGACCCCAAAAGTAACTTGACAGAACAGACCTGATAAATAATCCCTCAAGCCTGGTGACCAAGGTTAGTATCAGAATGACAAATCATATTGGTAGAATGTAGCCTTGATGTGATGTGATGTGATGAGAATGCCACTTTACTTCTTGTAGCTTTTGTCACAAAAATACTCTACCTAAGTATAATAAAAAATTACAGATTTCAATCAAGCAGCCTTCTACAAAGTACCTGACCAGTAAACCTAAAAACTTTCAGGGTCATCAAAACCAAATACATGAATAGCATGTCTCATTGAATGGGACAAATTATCTGTTAAAGATACACTACATTATAAAAATAAAATAAATTTGGTGACATACACAATAATTCAACACATTATAAAGGTGTAATATTTTCAAAGAATGTAGCAGTGGTATGACAGTATAAATATATATATATATATATTTTTTTTTCTTTTAATACTTTCTATCACTTTGTTTGGGACCAAGAGAGAATATAGAATTAAAGAAATTAAATATTATCCCTGACCTCACAGTTTGTGAGCAGCAGTTACAATACAAAGTTGTGAGTGAATCAGGGAAAACTTAGGGCAGACTCACTGTGGGGAAATGTAATTAAACTAAGACATCAGGCTTCTAGTTAGATGTATGAAATAAAAGGGTTACAAAAACATGATTGCTAAGACTTTTGGGCTCTGGTCTGTTACATACAAATCTGGGACACTGCTGTCCCATCCTAACAAAAAATTAAAAGCTGAATAAACAGAAAAATCAATTATTCTGCTTAGATCTGAAAGAGCATAGAAGTCACGGTAAAAACTGTTGTTCCCAAAGTTGGAGTCTGGCACAGGTAAATATAGAGAATCAACTTACCAGAGGCAGAAACCCTCCTGCAGTAACCACTGCAAGATCTAGTGCAGGAGTAAGGAAAACTGAACTATCATTGATGAATTTCCAGAGGTTCAGTGTGGACAAACTTGAAAGGTAAAAACTCCAGGGTGATCCATTTATTAGGTGCTCCCAATCTAGTGAATTTTACTTCATAGAGCTCTACTAGATTCTTAACTGTGAATACTAGAAGAAAAATCCCCTGTGCTTCAGGAAGGAGGAAGAGAAAAGGAAACATTTTGACACATGCCAGATTCTGTGTTCTGTCACTTTTATGTTGAAGAAATGTGTTATGAAAGTCAAAGTCACCTGACAGCACAGGTCCATAAAACGTGAAATATAATTATATGATCATAGAATAAGTCTCCTAGCTCACTCCTTATCACCACATCAACAGGTCTTTATCGTAACTGTAGATTGTAACTGAAAGACCTATGAGACTCAGGCTCTATTTAAGGAGTTTAAGATAAACCTAAAGATAACAAGAAGAAAAAATAAGGACACTTGATGCATTTGAAGCTTCTAGCACCTACAACTGTAAAGGACATTAAACACAGCCCAACTGCTAACCAGATTAACATAAAGCATCACACTAAAGGGATATTTCCATCAGTTCCTATCCTATTACCCAATGTATCATGTTAACTTTTGAACAGAAAAATTACACAGCATATTAAAGGGTAAGGAAAAATACAAGCTGAAGACAGAATGCAACCATCAGAACCCAACTCAGATATCAGGCAGGTTTTGAAATTATCAGGCTAGGAACTAATTAACAAGGTATTAATATGCTAAGGGCTCTAGTGGATAAAGTAGCATGCAAGAACTGATGGACAAGAACTGATGGTAAGCAGAAAGATGGGGAATTCAAAGAAATGATAACAACTTAGAACTCTATAAGTCTGCAAAATTATTCTTCAAAAGTGAAAGAAAAAGTCTTAATTCAGAAAAATGATAATTGAGAGGGAATTTATTTCTGGTTGACCTGCCTTGCAAGAAATGTTAAAAGAAGTTCTTTAGAGAGAAGAAAAATGACATAGGTCAGAAACTCATGTCTACATAAAGAAAGGAAGAGGGTCGGGGATTTAGCTCAGTGGTTCTCCCACCTGGCAAAAAAAAGAAAGGAAGAACATCAGAAAATGATGAAAGGAAAGCAAACTAGTCCATATGAAGGCCATCTGTGGAAAGACACATTTATTAAAAAAGATAAAAGATCTCTACAATGAATACTGTGAAAACATTGATGAAAGATATGGAAGAGGGCATATAAAAGTGGAAATACGTTTTATGTTCATGGATTGTATGAATCAATATTGTTAGAATGTCCATACTACACAAAGCAAACTACACATTCAATACAATCACTATTAAAATATAAAAATTCAACACAGAACAATATAAATTCTAAAATTTATATTGAACTACAAAATGTCCCAAATAGCTAAAACCCTTTTAGAGGAAAGAACCAGAGGCATTACACTTTGTAGCTTCAAAATATACTACAGAGTTATAGTAATCAAAACAGCATGGCCATGGAAGAAAAATAGATCAATGGAACAGAATAGATAGAGATACTAGAAATAAACCCAAGAATCTATAGACAACCAATTTTTGCTAAGAACATGCGTTGGAAAAAGGACAGTCTTTTCAATAAATGGTGCTGGGAAAATTATACATCCACATGCAGAAGACTGAAACTAAATACCAATCTCCCATCAGTTACAAAGGACAACCCAAAATGGACTAAAGACTTAAATGTCAGACTTGAAATTATGAAACTACTAGAAGAAAACAAAAGGGAAATGCTTCAGGATATTTAAATGGGCAGCATTGTTTGGATAATACCCCAAAAGCACAGGCAATAAAATAAAAAATTCACATTATATGGCATTATATCAAACTAAAAGTCTTTACAGCAAAAGAAACAATCATCAGAGTGAAGATGAAACCTACGTATTGGAAGAAAATATTTGCAAACCATATATATGACAAGAGGTTAATGTCTAGAAGTATAAGGAACTCTGAAAGTGCAATACAAAAACCCCAAAATAATCCAATTAAAAATGAGCAGTAGACCTAAATAGATGTTCCTCCAAACATGTATATGTCAGATTTTTGTCCCTGTGACAAAATGCCTCACATAAACAAAGGAGGAAAGTTTCAATTTTGCTTACAGTTTCAAAGGTTTCAGCCTGAGGTAAGGTGGTTCCATTGTTTCTGGGCCTGTGGTGAGGTGGAACATTATGGTGGAAGGGAATAGCAGAGCAAAGCTGCTCAGCTCATAGCAGATGGAAGCAGAGAGAGGGAGAGGGAGAGCCAGTGTTGACAAGATTCTGCCTTCCACTTTTGTTCTCTCAGTGTCCCCAGCCTATTGGGTGGTGCTGCCCACATTCAGGATGGGTCTCCATCAGTTTGCCGTCCTATGTGCCAGTGCCAATTGTCTCTGGAAACAGCCTCCCAGACATCCCCAGAAGTGTGCTTTACTAATTTTCTAGACATTTCTTGATGACAACAAAGATTAATCATCATAAAGGACATATAAATGGTCAACAGGTACATGAGAAAAGGCTCAACATCATCAATAATCAAGGAAATGCAAATCAAAATCACAAAGAAATATCATCTCACTACAGTAAGAATGGCCATTATTAAATAAGGAACCTGAGGATGTTCTGCAGTGGTAGAGCCCTTGCCTAGTGTATACAAGGCCCTGTGTTCAACTCCAAGTAACACAACACACAACACACACACACAGACACACACCCCAAAAGATAACAAATGCTGGCAAGGCTACAGACGAAAAGAAACTTTGCACACTCTTGGTGAGAATATAAATTATAGAAAACAGTTTGGAGGTGCCTCAAAAAAATTAAAAATGGTGGGTTGGGGATTTAGCTCAGTGGTTTCGCCACCTCCTGCACAAGCACAAGGACCTGAGTTCAATCCCCGATACAAAATAAATAAATAAATAAATAAAATAAAAATGGAACTATGGAATTACCATGTGGTTCAGAGACCTTATGACTGGGTATTTATCCAAAAGAAATGAGACTCATGTGTTGAGAAGACACCTACATTCCCGTGTTTATTGTGGCACTATTTCCAATTGCAAACAATAGAAACAGCCTCAATATCTATCAAATGATGAATGGATAAAGCAGATGTAGCAAATATATACCGCAGAGTACTATTCAGCCTTAAAAAGAATGATTGTCTAAGACAGTCTATGTTCATCTAATCATGAGTAAACCTGTGCCTGTGTATATGCCTTTTCACCTATGCCCCATCTTTTTTCTTTGGGGGACTACCCAGAGAAGCTCCTACACTTTTTCTTAGATTACTCAATCCTTTGAAGGAGTAAAAGGATGCATGAGAAATACTTGAAGCTGAGTACTAACATCTCTTGGCTGTGTATGCCAGTTCAAAGAGCTTCAGTTTACTTCATGGCCATGTAATATTGCTGTAGATGATTAATTTGACATTAGCAAGCAAGATGAAAAAAAGGGGAAAAAAGAGATGGCAAGGAAGCCAATATTAAATGGTTGATGACTGGAGATGGAATTGGGTAGTTTTGCTTGAAATAAGGTTGAAGTTTTGGATATTATAACTACAGTGGTACTTTGGTACTTGTTATTGGGATGATGAGTACAGAAAATGATGAATACCAAACAAATTGTTTTGACTGGAGAGGGTAGGGAGACATCAGGCAATCGACACTGACACATTCTAACATGTGCATCAAGTATCAAACAAAGGAGCATCAGGCCAAAAATTTTCACATCAAAATGCTTCAAGTACCAATTTTGGTGTGTTTCAAAGCAGTTGAGTACTCAGGTATGACTGCATTGAGGGGATAAAATGACTAGGATTTATCAGTTGAATTTAGAAACAGTAGCTGTAGAGATTATCAAAAAGTGATTAGAAGGATAATGTCATTCATAGAAATGAGGAAGTTAGGCACCTTGGTAGAAGGTGATAAATAGTCTTTAGACATTGAGAGTTTGATGTACTTATTTGGAACAAGTGGGTAGCTTCATTATAGCTACAGTTGGAATTTGGGGCCAAAATTAACAGATAAGTAGGGCCAGATGTAAAAGCATTCAGAAGCCCTACGAGTAGCTGGAGTTTGCAAAGTTGTCAAAATGAAAGAATAAACTGATGCTTCAACCTCTGAAACTGGCTACATCCCAGGAGTAAGAGGGGCAAAGAGGCAAAAGTGAAAGGAGTTCAAGAAACTTAGGCAAATCTGCAAGAAAATTGTTTTTGAGTGTGAACTTTATTGTAGACAACATTTATGATTAGACTCTACTTTATATCAAGGAATTAAGAAAAACTGGAAAAATAAGTAGGGACTTAATATGATAGTGACTATAAGATGAAAATAGTGAGTGGGTAGCTGGTATTGTAAAAATTGTTTTTAAAGCAATGCATGAATAAATAAGCTTTTACATTTTCCTACACTTCCTAGATTTTCTCCTGTATCATACAATTAATTTATCCAATATTAGTCAATTGTGAATACCATACATCTTTTTTTCTGAAAGAACAAAATAATACGGGATTTAAAAAGTATATTTTACAACTCCAGAAAACAAATGTGATATAAAGGACTAAGAATAGACGTATCTAGAACATATTTCACCTGTAAAACAGAAATAATACCTGTTCTCAGTTTATCTGAGAGATTTGTTATGTGAGTTAATTATAAAGAAGTTTGCAGCATTGAATGAAGGTAAAATGCATAGTAGTATGTATAACATAGTTGATATTTAAGGATGTTTTTATGCTTTGGATCTTGTTCTGGAAAAATTGTTATTACTTTAAATAAGCCATAAATATCTATTTTTTTTGCTGGATGTTCAGTAAATGAGTGTTCTCATCTTTTTTACATTATAAATTTGCTATAATTTTGCCTTCTGTGAGGTGTTTGCATTTATCTTATTTTTGCCCACTTCTGCTCTGGCAAACACATGCCAAATAAAATGTTAGTATCAGAAAGCAAACATTTTTGTAAGGTGTGTCCTCACTGTCCAAATGTTTGTTTTTAACCAGAACTATTTGTTTCAAAAGCATTCATGAAACATCCATTTGTTTTTGGACCATCCTAACAGCTCAAACATTCCTTTCTACATTTCCTTAGGTCACCTTATATCCAGCATTTCTTTCTTAACAGTTTTCCTGTCGGGCAGCATATTTCTGAGACTTCAGTAGTTGCCTGGGAGGAATGCGTGTAAAAACGTTTGCGGATAGCCCAAACATTTTTTTAAATAACATTTGCTTGGAAAAATTTTATTGGCAGTCAGGACACATTATTTAAACATATTTCAAAATATTTATGCATCCCTGAAATGCTTTAGTGGTGTGTGTAAAGTAAAGCAGAATTGATGATTTTCTAGTGAAACGTTTGTTTGTTTGTTTGGTTTTGGTCATTCTTAGTGGTTGACTGATGAGTGTTTGATAGAATGTCCACACAGTTAATTTGATTAACTCAAGTAAGGTGGGTATAACAACTAGAGGTTTTGAACTTTTTCCCACAGAAGTGAATTTAGTAGATTCAATTAAATTAACAAATTAGTTAATTTTATCATAATCTTATCAAATACATAATTCTCCATTATGATTTCAGCTTTTTCCTTCCTCTTCTCAACAGTAATTTAAAATGATGGATTTGCTAGTATCATTTTGGAATTATTATTTAGTAATAGGTGTAGCTTCAGTGAGACCTATTGTTCTTTATACTGTGTAAGATTTATACCATTTTAAAAAATTATTTTTTATATTCCTGGACTATTTCTAAATGAAGAAAAAAAGGGAAATATTATTTGTGCATTTATGTGAAATAGTCAAATAAAACTTTTGCATGTGTTTGTTTTTGTATTGGTGGAGTTCATTTTTGTAGTGGTTAAAGAGGGAAATTTAGATCTATGATTATATCCAGGCTTCAGTTTTAATTTGTCTGATCTGCAGAGGAAGAGCTAGAAACATGACCTTAACTTTGGCCTTTGGGGGTAACAATACCACATAATTTTTAGTCTTTAGTAAAACATCACAATACCATATAATGAGTTTTAATTCATGACAGGCTCCTTGTTTCTGAGTTTGGCTAACCCCATGTTAAGTCTGTTTTTCTAAACATGTATTTTTGTATCTCTTTCTCTCTCTCTCTCTCTCTCTCTCTCTCTCTCTCTCTCTCTCTCTCTCTCCTCTCTCTCTCTGTAGATTTTTTATGTGTTTATGCTGTATTTTTCTGTGACTTTCTCTCTAAGATTGCATATGTTCATCTAATTATGAGTAAACCTGTGCCTATATATGTGCCTTTTCACCTATGACCATCTTTTTTCTTTGGGTGTCTATTTACTCTTCATGTCTGTCTATATGTCTATGCTTTTATCAATGCTTATCTCACTGTGTCTTTGTGTCTACCCATCTCTCTTCCTGTTTAAATGTATATATATATTGTGTTTTCTATTTCTATGTTCATTTTGATGTATACTTCTACTTATCTGATTTTGTTCTATTTCTATACTTCACTCTATGTATGTCTTTCAATTTTTTAAACTAATTTCAATTCTTTATATATGTCTTCCTTCTTTTATGGTAAAAAAATTACGATTTTACAACAATATTTACTAATTAGATTTATATTTCCTGCTTTATGTATATCAAAACATGATGGGGCTAGGGATTTAGCTCAGTGGTTCCAGCACCTGCCTCACAAGCTCAAGGTCCAGAGTTTGATCCCCAGTACCAAACAAAACAAAACAAAACAAAAAAAAACCATGATGTACACCATAAGTATGTACAATTCCTATTTGTTAATTAAAAATAAAAAGAATGAAGTCAGCTTTGAACAAAAAGTTAAAAACAAAGTTCCTTTTTCTATTTAATTATAAAAATGAGGCAAAGGCCATGAAAGGCAATTCATAGAAAAACATATCAACCAATAAATGAATAAAAGACATATTCTCACTAGTAATTCATTGCCTGTAAATGAAAATGATGGAATTACTTCTATTGACTATTAAATTATTAAAGATACCCATGGTGGAAAAATAGTTACAATCGTATAATTATAATGGTACCCAGTTAACATTTCAGGAGTGCCACCTATAGCAAAATTTTCAATATCCATATGCTTTGACTCAGCAATTTGGCTTTAGAAATTTGTTCCAAAGAAGTAACCAGAAAATTATATAATAGTTTATTTCAGAATTTCTTTTAGTAGTATAAAATTGAAATATCTGTTGGGCTGAGGATTTAACTTAGTGGTGCTGTGTTTGCCTTGCAAGCACAAGGT
>NW_004624731.1:33241114-33252465 GCF_000247695.1 Heterocephalus glaber | reverse complement strand
TGGGTCTTTAAATTTGGGAGGTCTGATTTTTTTGAAGTTTTTTATATAGTCTAGATCGTAGACCTTTGTCTGATGGACAGCTGGTGAAAATTTTTTCCTACATTGTGAGTTGTCTCTTCACACTGCTGGTGGTTTCTCTTGCTGTGCAGAAGCTTTTTAGTAAGAAGAGATCCCACCTGTTGACTGTGCTAGTTCACATGCAACTGAAGTTTTGATCATAAAATCTTTTCTTACATCAATATCTTCAAGAGATCTTCCTAAACTCTGTTAAGGTCAGTTTAGTGTTTCTCTTTTAATATTTAGATCTTTAATCCGTTTTGATTTTAGTTTAAGTACTGGGGATCAAATTTGGGTCCTTGAGCTTGTAAAGCAGGTGATGAAACCACTGAGCTAAATCCCCGGCTGATTTTAGTTTAGGCATGGTGAGAGATATAGGTATAGTTTTAGTCTTTGGCAAGTTGAAACCCAATTTTTCTAGCACCATTTATTAAAGAGGCTATCTTTCCTCCAGTGAGGGTATTTGGCTCCTTTGTTGAAGATGAGATGATTGAGTGTGTCTGGAGTTATTTCTGCATCTTCTAATCTGTTCCACTGGTCCTCAGGTCTGTTTTGTTGCCAGTACCATGCTGTTTTTATCACAGTTGCTTTGTAGTATAGTTTCAAGTTGAAGATTGTGATACCCCTACCTTGTCTTTATTGCCTAGTATTGCTTTTGGTATTCTAGGTCTCTTCTTGTTCCAAATGAAGTTTTGGATTGTTTTCTCCAGATCTGTGAAGTATGCTGTTGGGATTTCAGTGGGGATTGCATTGAATCTATATAGGAGTTTTGGAAGTATGGCCATTTTCACTGTGTTGATTCTTCCTACCCAGGAGCAAGGGATGTCTTTCCATTTTCTGATATCATCTTCAATCTCTTTTTCCAGAGTGGTATAGTTTTCAGAGTAGAGGCCTTTGATTTCTTTTGTAAGGTTGATTCCTAGATATTTCAGTTTTTTGGATGCTATTGTGAAAGGAAATGATTGGCCCATTTCTCTCTCAGTGAGTCTGTTTTTCGTATACAGAAAAGCTATTGGTTTTTGTGTGTTGAACTTGTGTCCAGCTACTTTACTGAATTTGGTTATTAGGTCTAGAAGACTTTTGGTGGAGTTCTTGGGGTCTTCTATATAGAGTATCATGTCATCTGCAAATAACGACAATTTGACTTCTTCATTTCCTATCTTTATTCCTTTTATTTCTTTCTCTTGTCTAATTGTTTGGCTAATCTTTCCAGAACTATATTTAACAGGAGTGGTGATGGTGGACATCCTTGTCTTTTTCCTGATTTTAGTGTGAAGGATTTCAGTTTTTGACCATTTAGTATGATATCAGCAATTGGTTTTTCATAGATGGCTTTTATCAGATTGAGGTAGGGACCATCTATTCCAGTTTTTTGGAGAGTTTTTATCATAAATCCATGTTGGATATTGTCAAATGGTTTTCCTGCATCTGTTAAGATAATCATATGGTTTTTTTCCCTTGGCTCTATTGATATAGTGTATTACATTGATTGATTTGTGTATATTGAACCATCCCTGCAACCCAGGGATGAATCCCACTTGGTCAGGGTGTATGATCTTCTTGATGATTTTCTGCATTCTGTTTTCCAGTATCTTATTAAGGATTTTTGCATCTATGTTCATTAGTGAGTTTGGCCTATAGTTCTCTTTTTCGATTGGGTCTTTCTCTGCTTTGGGGATCAAGGTGATGCTTGCTTCCAGGAATGAATTCAGGAGTATTGCTTCCTTTTCAATTTCATTGAAGAGTTTAAACAGTTGTGTCAGTAGTTCTTCTCTAAATGTCTTATAGAATTCAGCAGTGAAGCCATCAGGACCCAGGCTTTTCATAGTAAATTTTTAATTATGTTTTCAATTTCATTGATTGATATTAGGTGGCTTAGAATTTTTAGGTCATCTTCGTTCAGCTTTGGTAATTCATATGTATCTAGGAATCTGTCCATTTCTTCTGTGTTTTCTATCTTATTGGTGTATAGATTTTCGAAGGAGGTATTGATGATCCTCTGGATTTCTGCTGAGTCCATTGTAATTTCATCCTTTTCATTCCTAATTGAATGGATTTGGGCATTTTTCTTTCCTTTTTTGATAAGCTTGTCTGAGGGTTTGTCAATTTTGTTTATTCTTTTGAAGAACCTACTCTTGGCTTCGTTGATTTTTTTTACTGTTCTCTTAGTCTCCATTGCATTGATTTCTGCTCTGTTCTTTATAATTTCTTCCTTTGTATGAGCTTTGGGTTTGTTCTGCTTTTCTTTTTCTAGAAGCTTGAGGTTCAGCATCAGCTTGTGTAATTGAGCTCGCTGTTTTCCTAATATGAGTATTCGCTGCTATGAATTTCCCTCCTTAGACTACTTTCATTGTGTCCCATAGATTCTGATATGTTATATTGTCATTGTCATTTAATTATAGAAATGGTCTTATTTCTTCTTTAATTTCCTCTGTGACTCATTGGTTATTCAGAAGTGTGCTGTCCAGTTTCCATGTGTTTATATAATTCTTGCATTTTCTTTTGCTATTGATCTCCAATTTCATTGGACTATGGTCTGATAATATACAGCGGATAACTTCAATTCCTTTGCACTTACTTACACATGTTCTACGAGAGAGTATGTGGTCTATTTTAGAGAATGACCCATGTGCCCCTGAAAAGAATGTGTATTCTGATTTTGTGGGATGCAACCCTCTGTAAACATCTGTTAAGTTCATGTGTTCAAGAGTTTGATTGAGTTATAGTATTTCATTGTTTATTTTTTGTCTAGTTGATCTATCTATTTGTGACATTGGGGTATTGAGGTCCCTCATTACTATTATATTAGTGCTTATTTGATTTTTCATGTCCATTAATATTTGTTTTATGTAGTTGGGTGCACTAGGGTTTGGTGCATATATATTAATGATTGTCATCTCTTCCTCTTGGATTCTCCCCTTTACAAGGTTATAGTGTCCTCTTTGTCTCTCTTAATCAGTGTTGGTTTGAACTCCACTTGATCTGCAAAAAGGATAGCTACTCTTGCTTTTGGGGTGGTTCCTGTTTCATGGAGTGTTGTTTTCCACCCTTTAACTTTCAGTCTATGAGTTTCTTTTTAAATTAAGTGTGTTTGTTGTATACAGCATATTGTTGGATCTTGCTTTCTGACCCATTCTGGCAATCTATTTCTTTTGATTGGTGAATTGAGACCATTAACATTGATGATATTAACTGGTATGTATTGATTTATCCTTGTCATTACTTTGTCTTTTTGTTGGATTCTCCCCCTTTGTGTTTAATTTCTTGTCGTGCCTAATGGATTCATTCTGCTGGGCTTCCTGAGGTTGTGATCCTTGTTGTCTTTTCCTAGGATATTGTCTTAAGTTTTTTGGAGTGCTGGTTTGCTATTCATGAAGTTCCTAAGGTGCTCTTTGTCATGAAAGTATCTTATTTCTCCATCAATTTTGAAAGATAGTTTTGCAGGATACATCAATCTGGGTTGGAGGTTGTTTTCCTTTCAGGCTTGAAATATGTCACTCCAGGCTCTTCTTGCCTTGTGGTTTTGTGTTGAGAAGTCTGCTGTGATTCTGATGGGCTTTCCTTTGTATGTGATTTGTTTCTTTTCTTTAACTGCTTGTGGAAGTTTGTTCTTCTGTTGGGTTTCTGGAATCTTAACAATTGTATGCCTATGTGTTGATTTTTTTTGATCAAGGCAAGTTGGAGTCTTATATGCTTCTCTTATCTATATTTCAAGTTCTTTCCCCCTATTTGGGAAATTTTCTGCCATCACTTCTGTGAACAGTTTTTTTATGTTGTCTGTACTCTCTCCTGTTTCTTCATTGACTCTGATAAGTCTGATGTTATTTTTCTTTGCATCATCTCGCAGCTGCTGGATTGATTTCTCACAGTCCCTTACAATTTTGAAGCAATTTTTCTTTTCCTGGTCACTAATTGCAATCTTATCTTCTATATCTGAAACTCTATCCTCGCATGGGCTCATTCTGCTGTGTAAACTTTCAATGGAGTTTTTAATCTCCTGGAAATCTATTTGCATCTGTTTTATGGATTCAATTTGTTTCCTATGTTGGGATTCCATCATGTTCCTCAGCTCCTCTATTTTTTTTAATCAGTGCCAACTCTACATTTATTAAGCATGTCTTGTACAGTGGGCACAATCATTGCTGTTATCTGAGAAATTATTTCTGATTTCATTTTTTCCAGGTCCACTTTTGTTGCCAGTTCAGGGAGTCCAGGTGGTTGATTATCAGATTGTACCATCTTGTTGCCCTTTGGGGTCCCCTTAGGTGATACGGAAGTCTGGTTTGAGGCTTATTTATGTGTCTTCATATTTCAACAGATGCATCCTGCTGTGTGTTTGTTGAGGCGACTTTTTGCTCACCCAGTTGTCTTGAATTCTCAGTAAGCCACCGAGCAGCCTTTACTGTGCTGCTCACCAGTACACCAATTCCTGGGTTCAGAGCGGTGGCCTTCTGGATCCCTAGCTGACCTGTTGTCTGGGCGGGCTTCTAGCTGGGGCCTGTGCACACTTGGGATGATATCTGGCCATACCTCTTGCTGTAGCCCCTATGTAACTTTTGTCTAGGAGGGCTTTTGGGCGGGGGCTGTGCACCCTAGTTCTTGTTGTCTATGCAGGCTTTGGCTAGGGTCTCCATGCACTTATCAATGGTATTGGGGCCTGGGTATCGCTTATATCTGGGTATTGCTTGTGTGCCTGTGTAGTTGTCTTCCAGGCAGGTCCTTGGCTGTGGCCAATGGAATTTCGGGCCTTTGGCTGAAGCCTGTGTACCTGTCTAGTTCCCTCCTGGGCAGGCCTTTGGCTTGGGCAGGTGTGCCTGGGCCCCTGGTGTCCAGGCAGACCCCTAGCTGGAATCCGCCCACAACCACGCTGGTCTGGGCCACACAGCTATTCCTCGGGATCTGAGTGCACTTACTGATGGAATGGTGGGCCTCTGTTCTCAAATTTTAAAACAGATGAATGGTTTTCTATTTTGAATTCTTAAAGTAAATTAAATTATTCATTTCCCATGGTTTTTCTATCTTTCCCCTCTCAGTTACAGCTAAGGTGGGGTGCTAACTTGATTGGCTTGTAATAAACCCAGTGGATTGGTGGAGAATACTTCTGGGTGTGTCTGAATGGGTTGTGGAAGCATAGCTTTGGGGTTTATGTTCTTTCTCAATAGTGCTGTTCCCCTTCTGTGTTTCTATGCTTCCATGTACTAAGCACTTTTACTACTTCACTTCCTTCCAGTATGATATTTCTGACTTGGAGTCAGCCAACTATGTACTGAGTCACCAGAAACCATGAGCTAAATTAACTTCTTCTTTAAATTGAGGATATTGAATATTGTGTCTCAGCAATGGTAAAGCTGTCTAATACACTCACTCACAATTTAGTTCAATGATGCTCTTTGAAAAGTGATTCCCCACCCTAGCCAAGGTAACTTTCTTTCTCATTCTGGAAATGTTGTGTTTGGGTATATACTGTCTTAATGAGTTGTCCAAAAAAATTTTGTTTAAAGCCTTTGGAAAAATAAAAAAATTCAGCCATGTATCTTAAAATATCATTCCAATGTGAAGCACAGAATGAAAGCAAATGTGAAACAATAAAAGTGGACAATTTGTTCAGTCCTAGAAAAATTTACACTAATATCAATAAACTAAACTTAAAAATATAATGTTTAGGATAGTGATTCTATAACTTTAGAGAATATAACACTTACTTAAGGAAGTATTTTTAAATATAGACTCCTGGTCTCTACCTCCTAGAAATTTTGATTTGGTAGGTCTGGAGAGAACATAGAATCTGTATTTTGTTTGATTTGGTACGGGGAATTGAACTCAGGACCTTGCATTTGAGAGGCAGGTGTGGAGCCACTGAGCTAAATCCCCAGCCCCTAGAATTTGTATTTTAACCAGTTTCTAAATCAATTCTAATATAAGGACATTAAGGGCCACATTTCAAGAAATGATGCCAATGAGTAAGTTAAAATGGCTAGATTTTCTTTGAATCATATCTACTAGATTCATTTCTAGAAGAATTTTTTAAGACAAGCTTATTTAAGGCTTCATGGAAGTTATTTAGGGGGAAGTAAGTTCAGAAGCAGATTTGCATTCCATTTCAAGACCTGTGGCTTTCTGGACTACAATTCTAAGACAACATTTTAATGAGCTGTCAATATTTACTTCCATCAAATAAAAATTGGCATGCATTTCCCACAAACAATGGCATTAATATTTATAAATTTCCTCTCATTCTTGTTATTTTATAATAACAGATAGTGTGAATGTCCAAGAATATTGTCATAAAAGTATGAAAAAGGAAGTATAGAAAATAGAGCACTACAAATGTAAAATTCTGATCAATGAAAAAAGCTATGTAGTCTAAATAAAAGACTACATTTTAGAGTACTGTGACAAAATCAAAACATGAGATCTGTAAGTTTTAAAGATCCATAAGTCTTAAATGAAATACAGTATATCTATTAGTTACCTAAGTAGGTTTGCCTCTAAATTAACTTGGAACTTTTTGTGACTTTAATATAAAATTATTTATAATTCTATTTTAAATAAAGTTTATAATTAGGAAATAGCATTTCATGATGTGTTTGGTATATAAAAATATCTGCCCTACTCAGACAATAATAAAATTTTATGGCTGGAAAAATCAGTTGGTTCAGTGTTTCTCAAACTTTAGTTTATAAATGAAACACTTGGGGATCTTGTTAAAGTGAAAGTAAGGACTGATCCAGAGTACAACATTAGGGCAGGGATTTAGCTCAGTGGTTTCGCTGCCTGCTGTGTAAGCGCAAGGACCCGAGTTCAATCCCTGGTACCAAAACAAACAAACAAACAAAAAAAACAGAGTACAACATTAGATTCTGCATTCCAAATAAGCTGTTGGTCCAAAGACCACACTTGAGTTCAAGGTTTTATTTTAACTTTTTTGCTTAACAGACAAGGGGTGGACAGTACAATACTTTCCCTGGGTTTTCAGAGAGTTGTCACAGCTCTGATATACTTAAAGTCAGTGGACCTGAATATTATTAATGCCAGTTTCTCATATTCTTATCACTCGGGTCTCTGCTGATGCTGTGACTTCTATCTTTCTTGAGTTGTAGTTTTCAACTTTTTCTGTCATTATGTAAAGGAACTAAAAGATTCCCTTTCAATAAATTTCCTCTTTTTGCTTGAGCTATCCAGAGGCAGTTTGTGTTACTTGCAAGAAATCAGAACAATTTCACCTATGCAGGTTGCGTGTTGAAAATTAGACTGTAAAGAAATATAATGTATTTGCATTGTGAGGGAGTAAACCCTTCTTCCCCCAGAACACACCAATAAATATATTTCCTTTAAAAGTTTATACAAGCACCCTGGTGTTTCACAAATGTTTCTCTTTAGTATGACCTCTTGCCTCACCTTGAAGGCTCTATCCAACTTCTTATTTGACATCTCATAATCATCTCAAACTTTGCACTTCAATTGCCTCATCCTAGAGTAAATCAGTTTACATAATTACAAAAACTTTCTACCTTTACTTTTTTCTTCTACTCTAGTTTTTCCAGTATAGCAGTCCTAGTGATTCTTTTAAGATATAAACCCAATCATGTTACTTTTATGCAAACATTTAAAAAACTGGTGAATAACTTCTTATTCCACTGAGGATCAGACCCAAACTCTCTACCATGACCTACAGGACTTATATGATCCAACCCTTACCTGAAACTTTCTTCCTTCATTTTCCATTTTCCTTCTGGCACATGTTTCTCCAGCTACACTGGTCTCCCTGATATCTCTTTGACTAGAAAACAAAGGTATAAAAGTAGTAAATTTTGTGTTTCACTCACTGTTAGATTTCCAGTACCTGGAATGCTTGGCACAAAATAAATGCTAGTTAATGGTTCTTAAATGAAAGAATGAAGAAATATGTAATCAATCTATAGCACATACTGAAAGAAAAAGAAAAGATGGAAAGAAAAGACAAAGAAAGAAATAAAGAGAAACAAAAAAAGAAAGAAAGGTGAAATATATGATAATTTAGGTACAGCAAATAAGACAGACACAGGAGACACAGTCACTGGAACTTTAATAAGAGGTAGGGGGTAGGGCTGGTCACAGGAGTCAAAATCTCAGATATCCCTACAAACTATGTATACTGCTAATCACATTCACTAATCATTTGTATGTCAAATTATCCCATTTTGAGGTTCAAGGTCCTTATCATAAACTAGAACAGGACTAGCAATAAGGTAGGTTGTCTGCTACCTGAGCCTTTCAATTTTTCCTGATCAGTAGAATTTGGCATGTAGATGGCCTTCAAGTGACTCTTGCTGAGTGTAACATAGAGACTAAGGCAAACAGCCATACACAATGAGTTGCTACTGCTATAGAGAGTTGCTATGGACTTGTGTAGCTTTAATAAGAAATTATGTATCTTTATTATATCAATTAACAAAATGAATTATTTGTCATTCATTTTAAAGTCTGTCCTCTAGAGATAAACAGACAGAAAATATTTACAAAACCTTGGGAAAGGGAAACGTGACTGAGAAATCTTATGATTAAAAGGTGTGGAGACGTTCACAAGGATGAAGGACTAGAGTTTAAAAAAAAATTAAAATGAATAATTGATAATTTGAAATAGGAAGAAAAGGTCCAAAGGGGTAGGGGAAGTTGGAGGGGAAGGGGAAATGTAAGAAAGGAAAGGAAGAATTATGAGAAAAGGAAAAAATGGAAATAAAGTGTTTGTAAATAGGGAAGGGTGGAGCAGGTAAAGGGAGCACAGGGAATGGGGAAAAAATAAGAACCAAGATACATCATGTACAGGTACAAGTACCCAATGATAAATGGAAACATATTGTATACCTAAAATGTACCAATAAAAGGATTTAAGCAAAAAATTATTCAACACACCTCTGTCATAAAAGAAGGCATTTCAGTTTGTATGGATTAGTGTCTATGGCTATTAGTGTTCTAAAGGCATGCAAGTGTCTCCAAGTTCTTTGGGCCTCATTTACTTAGTAATATACATCACTTAGTTCTTTGCTTTCTCCAAATCTTTCCCAGAAACAAGCACAAACAACAGTTCTCAACATTTCTCTATAAGTTTAATTCTGCAACTCCCTGACTCAGTGGAAACCAAAATTGTCAGTATTTTAGGTGAACAGGTTTATAAGTGGATCACTTCTGGAAGTAGTCTATGACTTGCAGTGTGAATTTAGTGTGGTGGGCAAAGCCCTTTTAATCTACATCTACAGCAAGAAGCAGTATGTCCAGTAATGCTCAACATATATAACTAGTCCATGTTCCATGGTTTCTGCTTCCTTTCTGATATATAATGTAGCTTCCTGCTGAAACTGTAGCCTTGACTTAGCCTCCACACCATTTACCTGGTACTCTGATCCTCTTCTATTTTACTTTTTTGTTAATCTGCTTTTCCTAGAGGCTGGATCTTACTTCCAGGCCACTTTCAAAATGGACTAACCTAACTTCAGTCAAAATATATGCCCACCAACAAGTATATCTGCTATCCAAACAGTCTTCTTAATAGTACCTTAGTAATGTCTTAATAGTACTTAAAAGTGTCTTCTTGCGTGGAATCTTGAACATTAGCATGAGCCTAGACTGAGTTTAAATTTACCGTTTTCTCTGAGGACCAGACACACTGACAAATAAATTCCTTTAGCCCCAAGTCTACCCCTCCCTCCCTCCCTCCCTCCTTTCCTCCCTCCTTTCCTTCCTTCTTTCCTTCCTTTTCTCATTGTATTGACAGCATAATATGTCTGAGCACAGAGCCCACATGTGTTAGGGAAAATTTCTGAAGATCTGAAATAGAATGAGATAAAGAAGATTACTGTGAATTGTGTATGCTGCTGGTTCTTTTGAGTCTGCTACAGAGTTCTTTGTCCTAGGAAGTAGGTAGAACCTGGGTGGAAATGAAGGTTATGCTCTACTGAGAACTCCTAAAACTACAAGGATTTACATGTTGACTTACTATTAGTGGGACCATAGGATCTCTACTTTCACATGTGTAGAATAATAGCACTGATTTGTGAAGGGATTTTGTGAAAGGATTAGGAATCCCCTACTTGGAATGAAACCATTCTTTTTGCTCTTGGATTTGAAAACACTGATATTCTTAGAGGGATGACTGCTGGGCCAGTATTCAATTTAAGATTAATCAAAATATTTGAATCTAGTAAATTCTTTGTTCCATCTGATGTGAGCTTCTCACTTGGAGAAGACAGAAGTGGAATCCTGTTACAGTAAATCTGGCCGCACTAATTTATTACTAACATTAATAAAAATGATACGATAATGAGAGAGGGAAAGGATGGACATTTGTTTAAAGACAGAATGCTGAGTAAGTTTTTACGCAGACAATTCCATGTTTATGAGACATACATTAAAATGTCAGAAAAGGGTAAAACTAATAACATGAAAATAATGGGTTGAGAAAACCGTATAATATTCCTTAGTGGAGTTGCACAGTCAAAGGACAAGTGTTTTTCCAATTTTAATAGAAATGTTAAAATGTTCTCCATAGAATAAAATTATCTTTTAAAATAAATTTCAGAAATTATTCTCATCAGGAAGTATCTATCACTATTAATGAAAGAATTAAGATTAGTTTGAGAGGCTGAGTTCTCTTTGGAATAAAGACAAGCAGGAGATGGAAAATTGAATCAGATTTCAGTGTATAATTTTTTCAAAAATAGTGCTTAAATATCTGATCAGATAATGATGATCCACATTTTGTTACAAGACAGAAAAGGTAGAGATATGGAATCAGTTATAAGCAGGAAGATTATCAATGCAATATTATATTTATTGAATATATTAAAATTGAATTTGTTTTATGGGATTAGTACAAAGATACACTGTGCTATCATTAAAGTTTTACCCTTTTATTATCAGAAAGTAAAGTGAGCACAAAAGAAACAGTCCATGGAGCTATGTGACTATCTCAAAAACTGTTTTAAGAAAAAATTTTCATTTATTCCTATATGTATTTATTCATTCAACAAGTAGAGTACTTACTTAATGCTAGGCACTGTTTACAAAGGAGAAAAAAATAGCCATGGTTCCTAACAGCTTACTGATTGTTATCTAGTGGTGCATTTTTGTTAAAAAATTCTTTTATTGGTACATTTTAGGTTTACAACACAATTATATTTCTCATTGAGAACTTGTACCTTTACATGATGCATCTTTATTCTTATTATTTTCCCATTCCTAGCCCTCCCTTCACCCCCTCCACCCTTCCCTATTTACAAAGACTTTATTTCCATTTTTTCCATTTCTCATCATTTTTC
>NW_004624731.1:33188424-33221361 GCF_000247695.1 Heterocephalus glaber | reverse complement strand
AGAAATGTAATTGTGTTGTATACCTACATTGTACCAATAAAAGAATTTAATTAAAAAAAAATTTAAGAAATAATACATTAGTAACAGTCCAGCAGTCATTCTTGTTCTTTCAAATCAACACTCCAAAAGTAATCACTATCTGGGCTCCTTACACTATATGTAACTTAGCCTATTTTTGAGTATTATATCAATGCAATCATTCAGCATATATTCTTTTGTGTCTAATTTCTTTCACTCAATGTTATGTCTGTGTGTTATATGATAAAGTTTTTCATCTTATTTGATTTTTATTCCTGCTGAATGTTTTAATGTGTGTCACTTCACAGTTCAATGGTAGGTGCATACAAACTAAGGATGTGTTCTTAAAAGTTTGGAGGCCCTGGATTGAAGTATGACACCACTTCTGTGAATATCTTGACTCTAATCACCATCTGGACTTACTATGTCAAAGAAAACCATTTATAACTACAGACTATGAGTTCAGCTAAACATTTATTTTTAATAAACATTTTTTTACTTAGTATCCACTGTGCACAAAGTTTTGTAGGTACTGTGATAGTTACATAGAAAAAAAAAGAAAAAAGACATATCTCAAGCTTTGAAGGAGAACTATCACTAGTAAGAGAAACAGAAGAATAAACTCAAATGAATATTTCAGGCAGAATTAAGAATACATAAAGGAATATATAGGAGTCTGGATGAAGGATGACCAATATTCCAGGAATCGAAAAAAGTTCCATTGAGAGTTTTACTGGATAAACTTTGAGCCCCCACTTATCTGCCAGTTTCCAAAGTTTAATCAGTTTACTCATTTCAGAAGTATAGGATCTTTATTTCCATTATCTGTCTGTTATGTTGTAGGTTCATGACTGTACAGTATATATACATATATATATATATACACACACATGTATATATATATATATGTATGTATATATAGTCCTTAGTCAAAAGGGGGCAGCATTCACCTTTTTTCTGAAAACCAGAGCGCTCTGGCTAGATCCCTTTCTTTCTAGGAAGAGAATACTTTTGTTAGATAGAATTTTAGAACATGCTTATATTTTAAGCCCCTGTTTTAATTGTTTGTGTATACAAAGAGAAATTGATTTGCACATTCATGTCATTGAGACCAACATATTCACTGTCTATAAATAGAGTTGAGTTGTGCCTGTGCCCAGAGTTCCATTTTTCTGCCTTTGTCCCTTGGTTGGGTGTGGCAGTCTTGCTCAGACTCAGATTTCTGAAGGGCAGTGGCTGGAATGAACAAAAGAAATCAGACCTTTACTTTTTCCCAGAAAAAAGATCACCAAGGACAGCCTGGGAAGAAAAAGGAATGCTATGTGTCTCCATCATTGCTTTAGTTACCTAATGCTTTTTTTTCTTCTTCTGAATGTTTACTACTTGTAAGCCTATATTTATAAGCATAAAGCTTATATTAAAGATAAATAAGAGAATTATGTGCACTATGGAGAAACATGACTGTAGTCTATCTTGGATACATTTCATTTTTCTCTTTGTTAACCATATACCATTTAGAGTTTAAGTAATGTAGAGCTGCTTGCAGTTCTTTTCTTGCTGATGCAATAGCAGAGGGTGTGGTAGTGGAAACTCAGAGAGGTTTAATGCTGAAGCGTTCAGTCAGACTGTGTATCTCTGTTGACCTCCAACCATCTGACCACCAGATAACTGATTCCATTTTGTAAGTGAAACACTGATTTTAATGGCTGATTTATATTGCTTCCATGTTTTACTGACTGACTTTGAGAAAATCAATGTTGGTGGACAAAATTTAGATTAACTATCTCAGTAGATTTCATCATAATGTATATAGCCTCAAAGTGCCCTCTAAATGACTTGTTTTGTTTTTGATTTAAAGACTAGACCTTAACTAAATGTCCCTGAATGAAAAAGGAGAATTGTCCCACCTCATAATTAGCTTTTGTAAATATCAAGTCAAAGGTCAGAGCAAAGGCCATCTGATTTCTTTCTTTTGGGAAGAAAACAAGAAGATTTTCATCTCCATGACTGATTTCAGAACAGTAGCAGTGGATGAGGTTATTGCTTTATTTTCTAAAAATAAAGAAATTTTATTAAAATAAAGGAATTTATTTTCTTATTTTATTTATTTTTCTAAAAGGGATGGACTTTGAAGAATCATAGAAACAATTACATTAATATGAATATCAAATAATAACTGACATTTTGTGTAACAGTCACAAATATTGTAGCCCTTGGTTTTAGACCTAATAAAGTACTTTACTCTGTCAGGTAAATAATGCTAGGAGAACAGCTACTCAGAAGATTGCTGATGACATCATGTCACTGTGTTCTGCAGCCACAACACAGATGCTATGCCACATTTAAAATTGTAGTTGAGAAAAGTGAAGCTTATACAAATTATAAGATTCCTGCAGGATTATTTTCCTTCCTAATTATTGCCAATGTCTTTTTCAAGTTTTTCAGGAAATGTGTTAAACTTAGATCATATGATCATGCAATAGAGACAAATGGCAGTTTTCATGAAATTGGTTCAGGATAGGGTTGAATGTCTGTTCATCGATCTGAAGGTCACTTGGCTAACTATGGGCACACCTGGCTACTCTTCCAGGAGAGCAGAGAGCACCCCTATGAAGAAACTTGAGCACTCTTCTACATTTCTGAATGAAACTGCAAAGTACTAAAGTCAGAAGTGAAGAAGTATTCACAGGTACAGAGGGAACAACTGATGTCTTAGTTCAGTAAAAAATACCACAAATTTGGTAATTTATGAACAACAGAAATTCATTTATCGTAATTCTAAAAGCTAGGAAGACCAAGGCCGAGGCACTTCCTGACCAGTGTTGGTGAGGGCCTACTTTCTGGATCATACATGGTACTTCCTGTGTGTCTTACGTGATGGGACAAGGTAGCACACCCAGGTCTCTTTTATAAGATTAGTAATCACAATCTTAAATTCATTCAAAGGACTTACATCTTAATACCATAGCCCAAGGGTTGGGTATTTTGAACACAGACATTCAGACCATAGCAACCAGATTCAGAGACAGGCTTTCTCGGGAATTCACATTATTTCAAAAATGTGGGACAGGTTGTTGACATTTGTTCTTTTGGGTCACATGAAAAGCAGAAAATATGATCTAATCATTCAACCTGGTTTAGAAACATCACTCATAGTTACTCTTAGGAGGATTTGCCTTTCCAAATGAGGAGCATGGAGAATAATAATTACTTAAGTGAGTGAAGAGGCTGAGTGGGAGGTATATACCTATTGTGGGGTGTTAAGTGGTAAGCATAGGATAGAGACTGTTTTCAGTGTTTTCTTCAAGTCATTCCAAGGAGACAACTGCCTGTACCAGGAAGAAAATGAGAACTACAAACACTGTTTTATTTCCATTCATCAAGAAAAATAATTATAGAACTAAAGAAGAAAGAATAAGCATGGTAAAACATGATACAGATAAGGTTAAACATTCTCAAAATACAACAGACGGGGGGCAGGATAGTTAGTCACTTAGAACCTTGGTACTCAGTTATTCTCCTCTGAAATAGACACTTCTCCCAGCCCTATTTTGCTCAGTGAACTTATTACCACTTCTCATTTCACTAGACTCTCATATACTCATCTCAGTTGTAAGTCTGAATGTCACTTCTTTGGAAATGTCTATTTTTAACCCTCTGACTCTATCATGGGTTCCCCTGTTAAATGCTATTGTGGTACCATATAATTTTGTTTCAAACATAATTTGCTACAAAGTGAAATTTGGCACAAATTAAATAAAATTGCAATAATTAAATGTCTATCTTATTACTAAACCATAAATTTCTTACCAATAGAGATGTTTTCTTACTTAGTCATTGATGGGGCTCCTGGTACATAGAGTAAATGGACCAACCATTTGGAATGATTTCAGGTTTCATATTTTGGGTAGGATTCCTGTTGTATAGATCTGTACTATGCAGAAAAATTGATAAAGTATATTATGCACAAGAACATTTGCAGTGGATTTATAGTATTGCCAGTATAAGAACTTTCTCTATTAAAGATGCTTGAATAGAAATCTTTGCTCTCATACTACCTCTGAGAAGTTACCACCGTCAGCTTCAGGTTTGCAAAATGGGAATATTGTGCCTACTTCAAAAGTTTCTTCTGAGGCATAAATTAAATAATGCAGAATAAACAATAAGTACAGTATTCATAACATGGTATTTTTCATAATTATTGTTATTGAGTCGTTAAAAATACAGAAATATGCAAATACTGCAAATTTCTTAAGATGACTAAAAATATAATTGACACTGTGACTGGAGACAAAGATTTAGTCCTAATTGATTTTCTTTTTCTTTAATTTCAAATATCTTTTTAAAAATTAATTTTATTGGTACATTTTAGGTATACAATTTAATGACATTCATCATTGGAAATCTGTACCTTAAAAAATAGTCTTAATTGTTTTTCATTGAGTCATCATATGACTTTAGGAAAATTCAGATATCTCAAGGTCTTTCTCTATTTACAAAATGAGATAGAAACTTTTCCAGAAAATAAAATAGGGAATGCTGAAACACATTTTACCTTAACAAAACTAGACAAAACATTACAAATAAATAAAACTAACAATCAATATATCTCATGAATAGATGCTAAAATTATTAATAAAATGTGAGAAAATGGAATCTGACAATGTATAAAAAGAATAATACATTGTGACTAAGTAGGGCTTAGAAATACAAAACTGGCTCCACATTTTATTTGGTTATTATTTATTATTGTTTTGTTTTGTGTTTTGGGGCAGGGTCTTAAAATGTAGTTCAGGCTGGCCTTGATTTCTTGGTGACCCGCTTGCCTCAGCCTCATGAATTATGGGATTACAGGCATGCACTACCACACTCAGCTCAACATTTTAAAATCAGTCAGTACAAGTCAAAAGTGGTGGCCCACGCCTGTAATCCTGTACGTGGGAGCCTAAGGCAGGCTATCTGGCCTATCTGGCTAACTTAGTGGATTTAGGAAGATCCTAACTCAAAATAAAAGACAATTTTATAAAAGGGCTGGGGAGGTACCTAATGCAAAGGCCCTGGGTTTCCTCAATATTACAAAATAAAAATAAATAAATGAATAAATAAAATTAATTGGTATAATCCATCATATCACCAGATATGGAGAAAAGTCATATCTTCATAATGCAAAAATAATCTTTTATAACATTTAATTTCCATTCATGGTTTAGAATAACAGTAACAACAAAAGAAGCAGTAAAAACTCTCAGCAAAGTAAGAATATAAGGAGCCTTAATCAACCTGACAAAGAACACAAAAATATACAACACATGCCATGCTTAATAATGAATAAAGGAATAGTTTATCTGTAAGATTGGGACAAAAACAACGATGTCCACTCACATAACTTCAGTGTTACACCAGAGGTTCTGGTTAATGCAATAAGGCAGGAACAAAAATTTATGGGTGTATGCAACAACATGAATGAATCTCAGATATACTAGGCTCAGTGAAAGAAATCAGACTCAACAGGCTACATACCATATGATTGCATGTGATATTCTGGAAAAGGCAAAACCATGGTGATGGAAAACCAATCAGTGGTTGCCAGAGGCTGGTGTTTCAGGGAAGGTTGGCTAAAAAATGACTTAGGAGAGTTTTGGGAGGTGATAAAATTATTCTATATCTTGTCTGTGACCATCACAACAAATTGATATATGAGAAAGGGTGTGTCTTCTTATGTGTAAATTTTACTCTCAGAATACTTCACAGAAAAAAGAAATCCATAAAGAGAAACTGTGATGTGGATTTGTCTTTGAAATAAAATTTTGACTGTGTATTATTGTGAGTGGTTGCACTTTTTTTCTTTTCAGAAATCCAGATGTATCTTTACTCTTTTTTGAAGTTCAGTTATTCAGAAAGATTACTTATTTCATCACCTTTGATAGAAGATGGAAGAGGGCTACCTGAATATATTCTATAATTTTTCTGAGTGACCCAGGATATTTCCAATTTAATCTCCATATTTTTTTCCAAGCAAGTACAAATAAGGTTTCTATCACCTGCAAGATAGTGAGAGAAATGCATAGAAATGGGGACTTGTACATGTGAATGTTATATAAGGATGTGTGAAAAGTACTCTAACAGAGATAAAAAGCATATGGGAGCAGAAAGGAAAAATGTGGTTGTCTGACTGAGTTAAGTGAGTTGGCCCAGAAGACATTTTGGAGTTGGAGTTGGAGAAGCCTAAGTTTGAGGGAATAGTAGAAGCATATGCAGATGGTGTGAAAAAAAATAGATGAATGGAACAGAGTGTGTGCTGTTTTCAGAGATAAGAGGTGTAGTGAGGCTGAAATATAGAGATCATTGGAATGGCTCAGTGGTAGAAGAGAGACTTGGAAAGGTAAACTTTTACTAGGCAGCAGAGAGAACTTTCTGTGCTCAAGTGTTTGAACTTTATAGAATTCTTTACAGAATAGGGGCATTATATCCTCAGATAAGAATTTTCAGAAGATAATTTATATGCAGTCCAAGGAATTATCTGAGGATTAGCGATAGCTCAGTTGGGAGACTATTGTTCCAGAATACAAGGCCTATATAACTATGTTCTGCATAGTTAGAAAAAGTGTCCTGCTGTCTGTGTTGTTAGGGTTATAGCAGTTGCCACTTTTATGAGCAAAGATTATACTAAAGTGCTTTGAATATATTATCTCATTTAGCCCAGACAATCATAAATTAAGTATTGGTATGCCAATGTAGTAGTCAATGATTTCTCAGTCTGTGTGGGTGGGGTTGATCCCACTGAGTTTTCCACCCTCTCTGAAGTGGGGATATTAGGGATGGATGTGTGTCTGAGGGCACTTAAAAAGCATATTCTTTTTTACTCTAACTATAGCAAAATGGTGAGGGTCAGATGTATAATTCATTACATTTATTTAGATATAGACCCATAACTTTAGTGGAAATTATCAATACAAGAATAGTAATTTCATTTGGATTTGTTAAAAGATGAAAGACAGAAGCCCCAAATCACTTGTTAATTGATGTTAATTCTATAGCCTGGGATTTCCCAGTGAGTTTTCCTTGAATATTGGTTGTAAGCAATACTCTGTATAATGTATATAACATTATATACTGAATGTTTTTAATGTATAACATGTATAAACATACATGTAACATATATAAAGATATATATTATATACACTGCATATACTGGGAAAACATTATACACTTTAGCCCCCTAAGAATTTAGTAAAGTGTCTAGAAATCCTGCAGTAAAGAAATCTATTTAACTTTGTCTAATTTGGCATTCTCAAACATATGCAACAAAGATGCCTATTTTAGACATTTATTGATTATTATGTACAACATTTTGGTAATTACAATTGTGGACATTTATCTATCTAACCGTAGTTAAAGTAGTCAAGATTTTAGTAGCAGTATAGCTCCCATGTCTTTTGAGGTTGAATTTCTCATCCTTTACCCTGTAACATTTATAAAGATGTGGATCATGATTTGAAAATAAATTTAAAAATATTGACAACTGGGGACATGTTTTGGTTAATTTGAACTTACACATTCCTGTGTAGCACCATTCCACTACCTTCAGAAGACCTTAGAATCCATCACTTGGCAACTGTGGAGACCATAGTGTCTCATTTGTCTTTTTTTTTTTTTTTTGGTATGGGGCTCAAACCCAGGTCCTTGCGCTTGCGAGGCAGGCGGCAGAACCACTGAGCTAAATCCCCAGCCCTTCATTTGTCTTTTTTTATGCCTGGGACTCCCCAAAAAGAGTCTGTGATGGTTAGTGGTTACTCTTGATTGTCAACTTGATTTCAACATGGACTGTTAGGCATTCTCAATTGTTTCCAAAAACAGTGTAAAAATAAGAAAGCTCCTTAGGATATTAGGAAAATATAGTTCTGGGTGTGTCATTGGAGTGTGATCATTGGTACTGTATCTGGTCCCTGGCTCCTTACTCTCCAGCACTCTTGCCCTGTCCTTTGCTGCCCTGCCATAATGAAATGAGCAGCTTTGCTCCACCGTGACCTTATGCCATATGTTTCTGCTGTGGAACCAGCCAAACATGGACTGAAACCTCTGAAACTGTGAGCCAAATAAACCATTTCCTCCTTTAGGTTGTGTATGTCTGGCATTTTGTCCCAGCAATGGGAAAGGTGACTAATACAGAGACCTAACAGATTACTGAAGAAAAACAATGGTTATAGAATGATAATGCGAAGTAGAAGTAGAATTCATGTTCTTATCTTCACAGTCACCTGGGAGATTTCATTTTTTAAAAAATTTGTAATGTGAAAACAGCCTTTAAGAACAACAGTGAAAATGCCCAGCATACCTGTCACTGTGCTGGATGTGGTAAATATATCACTAAAGAGATCCAACCGTTGTTGACTTACTACTTTTCATGGACTGCTCTTGTAGCTTGAAATGATGTCTCTGAGAAACCCCCCACTGAGTTACAATTTACCTCAAATTCCCTCCTTATAACTTATGGTGAAGAGACACACAAAATGCAAGAAAAGTGAAAAAAGGAAGAGCAAGATCTTCTCTAAAGGGTAAACTGTCTTATAAAAATAAAAACAGATTTATTAGAAAAGTCATCAGTTGTGGCATCAGTGACTAATATAAGATCCAAATTAATACCAGTGATAATTAAAAACATTTCTTTCTGAAACATTTCAAATGCAGAGAAACTCTGCTCTCCTCAGGAAACTTCACAGTGTTTTTCTGATGACAAACTGGTGTAATAAAAATAAAGACACATTAAAATGGAATTTTAACAATTGTGATTCTTAAACACATGGCCTGGATTACTGTGTAAAAACTACAATAGCCTTTTCACATGCCCAAGCTATTTTATTTTTGCACTGTTTTGGAAACAATTGAGAATGATTAACAATCAATTCATGTTAAAAATATTAGTTAAAAACATATACTCAGAATGAATCACAGTGGTACTTCGGTTCACGAATGCTTTTGTTTGTGAACAATTTGGTTTGCAAACAGAAGAGTTTGGCAGAATCTTGTTTTTGTCTGTGAACTCTGCATCAGGTGAGGAATGCAACTGGTGCCATCTTTCCCATATGAACACAAAAATGGCCTTCTTTTCCAGACTTGTGGAACAATTAAATTCATTAATCAAGGTACCACTGTACATTGAAAATACATAGGAAATCTAAGATGATTTTAGGGGTTTTTTTTTTTTTTTTTGTCTTTCATTTAGAAAACACACTGATATTTCTCATTACCTTGTTTCTTAGCTTTTTGCCTACAGTTAAATTGGAAATTATAATGAAACTTCTAAAAGATGTATGTCTTAGAGATGATGATTTTGAAGCTAACAATGTGGAGGACAAAAATGATAACAGGCAATACTTCAGTCAGATGTAATCTCTGCTTTGAGAGGGGTTTCAGACCACTGGGTGGAAAACAAACTTGTACACAATCAAATACAAGGGCATCAAATGAGAATGGAAACCATCCACATAACTTACTTCTTTTTTACTATTAACTGCCATTATCAACATAATATTTCCATTCCAGGATGCTACTGCCTTGGCAGATAAAAGTTACAAATAACTATTACTCATTCCAGGAACTTCCTGAAAGAGCCATTAACTCTTTAATAGAAGTTATCAAAGACATTTTACTCTCAGGGAACTTCAAAACTCCTCACTTCCACATACCTGACTTGCTGTGTCTACTGATAAGAGACAAAATCTGAGATCCTAAATTTAATTGTAAAGGCCAGAGGATAGAGAGGAGGAAAAAGACAGTTGATCAGTTAACAGCTGTAGGATAAGCTAACAAAAAAACTATTCAGCATTCCTGAATGTATTTTAACACCTTGACTCAAAAACAGTAGGTAGGTGCCAGAGCACCCAGCATCATCACTTCCTGTTTACAACCAAGATTCCTCCAGAAGAAACAATTAATTCTCTTTATGAACTTTCCTATCCCCAAATCTTCCTTGTACCATGTTATCCTGAGGCTCTTATCAATATTCAATGTAGGTTCAATGTAAATAAGTTATGCTTTCCTTTCCCAAATTTTCATTATACAAAATGCTCTTGGTTATAGCTCTGGCAGACATATTTCCAACTATTGTCTAGCTGCTGGTAGCTGCAGAACTTGTCCCTGAACTTGGCTTTTTCTGGTGAGCATCTGTAATGGCTCAATGAATCCTTTTATTTCAAAGTTCTCTTGGTCTCTTGTGATTTGATTTAACACTACCAGTTTTAAACTAGTATATAATAAGCTTTACCCAAATCTAACCAAGCTCCTTCACTGAAAGACCTGCTTTAAACCAGACTTTAAAATCTTAATAAATATCCCAACTTCATTCTTTCTCTTCTGAGATGATACTAAGACTGTTGGGAGGCAATGCTTTACTTACCACAGTAAACTTTGTCTTATTGATAGATTTTGGGGTAATATTTTGGATATTTTAAGGAGCCAGTTTTTGACAGTCTTGAAGGCCCAATTACATTAAACCAAAAATGAGGACTCTTAAACCCTCAGCTCCGACATGGATATGGTTCTTTCCCTGTGGAACTAGGAGCCTCCCCTGAGGGGTCACTGATTTTACCCTTGAATCCTTTATCAGTTAAAATTTGGTCATAGGGGTGAGGGAAATTTCCCCTGTTCCCTCTATGACCTTTAATCATAATATGTCAATCTGAATGGATTAAGAAACACCTAGCAGATTAATAAAGCATAGTTCTGCTTCCAGGTCTTTGACCTTGGACTGGTGCTTTATCCTTGATCTCTCTTGTTCCATGTCTTCCATGTTCCTGGAATGAGCAGCTATTTGGTCCTCCAGCTCTCCAGGGTATAGACAGACAGTTATTATGGACTCTCCTGCCTCTGATCCCTCAATTGACCATTGTGGGTTCTTCTGCCTCTGATTTTTGCAAGCCTACTGAATAAATCCCCTTGTGTAGTACACATGCATTTTATGTTAATTCTGTTTCTCTAGAGAACTCTGACACGTATCCTCTGACACTTGACTGAAATGAACAGACAATAAACAGATTAAGAGGAGAAAAGTCATACAAATTTGTTAATATTCACAAGGGTATAAGCTAATAACTGATTTAGATCTAGAAATTTATATCCTCTTTTTTATAGGTGAGAGGACAATCCAATGAATATAGGCAATTTTTGTGGAGTAGTAAATCACTTTTAGGGGGAATGACTAGCCCCAAAGACCAGAGAATAGTTCGTAAATCTCTTTTGGATGCTGAATGAGACTGAAGAACAGACAATAGGCTGTGACAAAGACTGACTAGGTGTGGTACATTTCTTAGTCTTCCTTCTGCAATAGGAATTTAACCTCCTTGGTTAATGAAACCTCAGTGAGATGATCTCAGTCAATTGTGTTCCTCTTTGGTGGATCTGGTCTTTAGGTGGATAAGAAAACTTCAGAGAAATGCCTCTCCCAGAATCTGCTAATCCCCATGTACCTTTAATATGAAATAATTAATGTAACTGAGAACTATATTTTGGGATGATATTTCCTAAACTGCTATCCTTGGTAGAAATCTATCTTGTTGCCAACAAGGTTACTATTTGTCTGTCTCTGCCTGTGGTTAAGTTTGCTCTTTCCTATTGCTTCAGTTATGTAGAGATACCTTTACGAGAAAGGCCCAATCTGTTGGTGCTAGTGTCCACAGGGGAAATATCAGGGCAGAGCAAAAGATAGCAGGAATGAGTTGATGAAAATAAATATAAAATGACTGACTTCATCACTCACTCCTTCCTTCTTTCTCTTGGAGGAGACTATTTTCTTCTCATCCTGTCCTAGGAATAGGAAAGTGAAAACTTAAAATTCTCTCTTGAGGAAAGAACTATGTTGAACCATAATTTCTGGGTGTGTTACTGGGGAGTGGCTATATATTAGTCTGCTTGGGCTGCCATAGTAAAATACCATGGACTAGGTGGTTTAAACCACAGTGATGTATTTCTAGAGCCTGAGAAGTCTGAGATTAGAGTGCAGGTGTGATTGAGTTCTGGTGAGGGCTCCCTTCTTGGTTTGCTATATCCTCAGATGGTAAGAATGGAGAGAAGGAAGCTTCCTGATCTTGCATTATAAGGGCACTAATCTTATTGTGAAGTACCCACCCTCATGGCCTTATCTAAATGGCAAAAGCAAGATTGAGGAATAAGATAAAGGACTTGTGGAATTCCCAAGGACTCCAAACCAAGGGGATATTTCATTTTAGATAATAGGATTTCCTGCTGTGACTGTTAATTGTGATGTGTCAACTTGAATGAATTAAGACATGCCTAATGGATTAGTGTAACGCAGTTCTGGGAGTGTCTGTGAATGATTCACATGTAGGCTGCAAACTGAGAAAGCCCCACCCCAGATGTGGGTGGCACCAACCAATTGGCCTTTTATTCTGAAAAGAATAAAAGAGGGACAGAAGGAAGTCTGCCCTCTGGCTTCTTCAGAGGAGCTCTAGTCTTTGGATGTTCACCATTGCCTTTGGATGTTCATCTCCAATTCTTTTAGGCTTCCAGATCGGACTCTTCTTCCTTCCAATGCATACCCTAGCTTTCCAACATGGACTCACATCAGACTCTGCAGTGAGCTCCAGACCTCTACCTTCAACTGGATTCTCAGGCTCTCCAATGAGCAGATGGCCATTTTGTAGTCTATTATCCCTGATTCTGCAGGTGGCCATTGTAAGCCTACTTAGTAAATCCTTTATATAATCATAGATATATAGGATTTATATATATCATATATATATTCTGTTCATGTAGTGAACCCTAACTGATACATCTGCTTAAACATTTATTTAAGATTTTGGGTATTTATTAAACAAGTATTTCTAAATGCACCGCACATTTTTCTGCCTTTTTAATTAGAGAGGTTTGAACTTATTTAACCTTTCCTTGATGACTGAAGGTCATCATTATTCACATCAAAGGTTATTCTGAAAAGTAATAATGCCTGCAAGGATCATCAAGGTATACCAGGCTGTTTACTTCCACTTTGTCCTTCCTAGATTGTTCTAATTTTTGTGTTTTTACCCACTTTTAATTGCATTTTATACTGCAGGCATTATACACATATTTTTTCACAACTATCAATACATAGTATACCTAATTCAAACAGTTCTTGCCAATAAAAAGTACAGTAGATTGCTTATAGTCTGCTGTGGTCTTGGAGATCATGAAGAATTATACATAATTTGAGAGTGATTGGGTTTGAATCAGAAGAATTGAATAAATGAATGCTCTAGGTCACCAGATCTGATGACATTGCTGCTCTTTTTCTTCTTTCTACATACCAACCCTTCTCAGAGTCTAGCTAGAAGAAAGATATCTGATATTGTTTTCTCATGTCAGATGCTATTAAAATAGCAAGAACAATGGCAGATTACACTGTGATTGTCAGTTCATTAGCAACATCATGGCCATCCTGAAAAGATGAACATCACCTTTCAAGCACCAACTTGAATAAAAGCCCAGTATCCTTTTGCTTGGACTGTCAGCACAAGTTTCCTTTTTAATTTGCGATAGTTTTCTTATTTTAAAGAAGATACAAACAATGGCAACAAACATCAATTTGGCACCATTATCACTTCAATAATAATCTCTCCTGTTTTTTAGTCATTTCACAGTACAGAGTATTTTTCCAAGTATGTTCTACTTGACTCTCACCACCACCTTTTGTGACAGAACTATCCACAACCTGGCATTCATTCAGGGCCATTTATTTCCCCTGAGACTGTATAGGTTCTTTCTCAAACTCAATGTTTCTGAGACCCTTCCTGCATGTTAATGAGGCAGCATTAGCAAGCAATTGTAGGATTGTCCCACTCAGATGTAATAGATAGGCTAATTAAAAAATTGTGAGGGAAAGGGCACATGTCTTGGAAGCCTGCATCAAAAATAAATAGCTAACAAAATAAAAAATTATTACACAGACTTGTTTAGAAGCCTCTGGAGAGTTCGCAAAAGAATGGATGACTATCTTACAGCAGTCCTGGGTATATTCTTCAGTGATATTTTAAATAATCTCAGCCCAAAGATAATAGTGAAAATCAAGGAACAATTGTTCATAAGAAGGAAAGCCACTTTTATTTTGGTGTGCTTTTCAATTCAACCTCTGAATCTTCACTTCTTCAATGCAGCACATTGTTTTACCTTATGATCAATTGTTTTGTGAAAGACATTCGTTTTTCTTTTTAAAATCAGCACAAAATAGAACATAAAGACAGCTTGCTGTGTTCAAAAGCCTACTCATCTGAAATAGTTATATACTGTTAATACATTTCTTGAGCTTACATGCAGGTTGAGACACTGTTCTAGGTCCTAAGCCTTTAATAAACCAGAGAGACAAAGACTGGAGACTGGAAGGTTAACAGAGCCTCTTGACCCGTGATACCATGATAGGACTCAGGATACACTTCCCAAGATATGGCATGGTCACATTTGAGAAACCAACAGAATCATGGAGGTCATTCTCACCTTCCACCCTGCACTTCTCCCCGGAAGTGGCCTATGATACATAGGCTTTTTTTACCTCGCCCTGAAGCAGGACCTAACAACTGCATGTGAGCAATGTCTTCCCCATACCTGGAACAAAAGAGCAGTAGACAGAGTCACACTGAAGAATCTGAAAAAAACAGGTCTTGTTAAGTATCCCTCAGTATTTCCATCCATTCATACAGCCTTTCTCCAATCATATCTCTCCACAATCTCTTCATCAAACTGAGTTTCAAATCCATTTCTTTAGGTTTTCATTTCTTTATGAAGCCTTCTATCTTATGCAAAATTTTTATAAATATATTTATAGACTCTTCTTTTATTAATCTGTCTTTCATTATATGGGAGCTCAGTCATGAATATAAGATGTGTGAGGAACAGTAATTTCTCTTCCTGTACTTCTTGCACGGTATAATTTTATGAATATCTTTCTATATGTGTAGTAACAATGATAAGCAAGAATCCCTAAAATCAAAATAGCTCATTACAATTTTCTTTGTTTGCAATATCATGTTGGTACTGAAGAGCTTGGAAGACGAGGAAGCTTGAAACTTCATTGGTATCATACTTTTGTGGATATCAGGACTTGTTTCTTTCTTTTTCTCAGTTTGTAGGAGTTTAAAGTATGGTCTAAATGTGGGCTTTAAGATGGTGCTGGATTCTGGGGAACAGCACCAACAGTTAGCAGAACAAGGTGAAGCCCCACATTTGGAAGTTTGATTTTGAGCAAAGACTACACAGGCTTTAGGATCAAACAGATTTTATTGGATCTAGGCTCTCTAATTTCCTAGCTAAATGACCAAATTCTGTGTGTGTGTGTGTGTGTGTGTGCATGTGTGTAAAATTGCAAATTTTCTTGCCATTAAGAGTCTGGTGAGATAAAATACTAATTTTCTTCCAGTTTTATCAGTCTTTGATTATGGCAATATAGTCTATTGCTCACATAGAAGAATCATCTCTTATATAAACCAAATGGCTTAAGAGTACAATTTCAGAATTGATTTGTACCTTAGAAATCCATGTAACTTTGTACTTTTTTGGTTGAATAAAGATTCTAAGGGCAGTATATAATGACAATTTTTTATTATGATGAAAATTCTGTGCTAGATTTACTTTGTTGAGTCTTCTTTTTACTGAAATGTATATAAAAGTAGTCAAATAGATTTAGTCTAGTCAATAGGGATATGAAAATACGTATTATACATATTCTCATTGTTAAGTTGAAGTCTCATGATTTAGAATACAGAAAAGACAAATGTAACTAGGAGCACAGATTGAACTACTTAAAAATTTTAAATGGTTATAAATATTGGATAGATACATTATACTTAAGGTTAAGCCAAGAGGGAGCTTACTCGGTAATTTTAGGCATCAATGCCCTCACAGTACTTACTAGGAATAAAAAAGTTTCTCTCATCCTCTTGCTTCAAAAATACAGTCCATGAAAAATTAAATGATTATGAAAGATGTAAGCATTTATAAAATACTTTAGAACTATTTTAAAGCAAACTAAGGGTTGAAGAAGAAAGAAGACAGAGAGCAAAACAGAATGCCATTTCAGGGTCAAAAGTGAATCAAGGATTGAGACCAGCATGAGTGGAGGGTGGCAAAAGGAAAGATGTAATTTATTTGTCTTTTCCTTTTCTTGACTGGCTATACCTGAGCAAGAGGAGCAGGGTGTGCTCAGAGTAGAGTCAGAGTGGAAATGAACCAATTCAGGTTAGAGTCCTGGCTCTCATCTTTTGCTGTAATAGGGGGTTGAGAAAGGAGAAGATGTTGCAATGGTGCTGTGAAGCTGGCTTGTACCAGTTCATTTTCAGGAATCTTGCGAGTTATTTATTATATAGCCATTATTAACAAATAAATTATACTAACATGGAATTAAATAAGTTATATCAAATGAAGGCAACAAACACTCAAAAGTTCACTCCTTCTTAATTGTTTTATTTTATGCTGTTATTTACTAAAAGATCTGTATAGTAGAAATACTATGTAATGGTGCACTACTACACATTTTTTCCCAACTCTGCATCCAGTAATATCATCTTGGTAGCTTGAATTTAGCCATGGTAAGAATATTTACACCATGGAAATTGCTAAGTTGTGTGTTATGGTTTGTGTCTAGATGTCCCCCAAAGCCTCATGCAGTCATAGGTGGGGCTTTTCAGAAGTGACTGGATCTAGAGTAGGTGATGATGCAATTAAGTCTCTGATGCTTGGATTAAGAGTGTATGATTACTAAATTAGTCCACTGATTGGTTTGGCATAGTCCTAGGTGTGGATAATAGGAAGGTCCACCCTGGGTGTGAGTGCTACCCACCTTAAGGGTGTGTACCCTGGATAGAATATAAGGAACAGAAACAGGGTTGGTGCCATTGCTGGCTGCTTGCTGATTGCTACTTTGCTGCTTTGCTGCTTTCCTGCCTTTTGTCTGCCATGGACTGTTTTTTCTGTGTGAGGTCCCTCTGCTACATCACCCTGCCTTAGAGGCAGCCAACTATGGACTGAAGCCTCTACAAACTGAACTGCAATAAACCTTTCCTCCTTTAACTTTGTGTGTTGGGCATTTTGTCTCAGCAATGAGAAAAGTAACTAAGACATTGTGTAAATAAGGGCTTTTTCTTTTTTTTTTCTGTAGAGTGGATTGTTAAAATATTTACCACTAGATATGAGTGAAAGTGACATTTTAAATTAACTGGAATGAGTTTATATAAAGATATTTGTTAGTCAAAATTTCAAATAAACACAAAAGATAGAATTTTAAGAATATCCATGTACCCATTCTCTAGCTTCAATAATTACCATTTTGTCAATCTTGCTTGATCTCCTGCTCTAACTTTTTTCTGAAGTTTTGTAAATTGAACTTCAAATATTACAGTTTTTAATCTAAAAATACCTCATACATCTCTAAATGCTTAGGCACATAGAAAAGATATAACCACGATTTTATTATACCAAAAAGTATTAACAGTAATTTGATGCTATTTTTTAATACTAGTCCATATTCAAATTCCCTGATTATTTGAAAGGTGTCTTTTTAGAGTTAGTTTGTTTGAATTGAAGCTAACCATGTGAACTGGTCTTTTTAATAACTGAAAGAGACCAGAAAGTTATAAGAGCTGTCTGAGATATCATTAAAGAGCAGGAAAAGCAGATTTGACAGAACATAGTTCAAAGTGAGGATTAGAGTAAAATAAAACTGTTTCATGTTTATACCCTACTGAGATCAGATTCTTCAATAAACTGGTTATACAAAGAAGGACAAAATATGTTCTATGCCCTAAAAAAGGATATAGTCTAGGACAGTAGTGGTACATAATTTTTTTAGGGGAGGGTGGGATCAAAGGACCCTTTGGCCTGCATGTGCATGCTCATACTGGCATATAGATTTTTGCATGTAATTTAATTTTTGAAACCATAAGATTTCATTCTGGAACCAATGGAACCAAAACTAAGACTTAGGACTTAGAAGGAAGTAGGAAGACATGTAAATAAGTAATTACAATCCAAGAAGATAATGTTAAAGGCAAAGAATACCAAGTGCTATTGGAGCCCAGAAGAAGAATATGGCTACTTTTACTTAGTAGCAGGGAAAATGACATTGACTGTGGAGTCTGACATTTTGATAAGAGTTTGCCAATCACAGATGATGACTAGGGCTGGCATGCCAAATTTGGGTTCACAAAGAGATGGTGTTAAAAAGACAGCTTGGCCAAGGGGTCAAGAGCCACATGGACGCATGAAAGAATTAGGTTTTAATTTGTTCTAGTCATTGCAGGATTTTGAAATGGAGAATGAGATGATCAGATTCTCATATGAAAAAGTCCAATGGAGCAACAATGTAGGGAGGAATTACAGGTAGGGAGACTGGACACAACAAAGCCTCAGAGCAGCTATTGTTATAGTCAAAGGAAATGATGACAGAGACTGGACTATTACTTGATCCATGAGCTAAAAGAAAAAGAAAGGATTTGGGGAAATATTTAAGAAATTAAAGGAGGGGAGTGCACAGACATAGATAGATAGATGATAAAGAAAATAAAATCCAAATGAGAAAGATTCCCAGCTTTAGAGATCTGATAGAGATGTAATAATGCCATTTACTGAAATAAGGAATATAAGATTCACAGGTGTGGTTAGGAGGGGGTAGAAAAATGCCATAGGTTTAGGGAATGTTAAATTTGAGGCATCTCTAGAATATATAGGAAGGGATTCCCAGAAACAGCTTGAAAAAGAAATCTGTCTAGAAGTTACCCCAATACTTTGGATGCAAGCCAAATATGGCTTGGGTCATTTACAGTGTGAAATTTTCTTATCATCAGAGAGAGGTGGTAGTTAATTTTGGGACTCAGTGAACTTTTAGAGCTTCTCCATGATCAAAATTTTATCATTGAAAATTTAATCCAAGATTTGGGGATTTTAAAAATACCATTAATCTCATATTCTCCTTTTGTTTTCTTCCAGTCTGATTTCATCTCCAAACTAAAGATCTTTCAAAATACAAATCACATCATATTGATATTTTGCTTAAAACCTTTTATTAGTTCCCTCTTGCCCCAAGACAAAGCCCTAACTCAAAGTCTCTTTTCCTCTTCTACATACTATTAATTCTTATTCAGTGTGGATATAGATTCTTTTAAGGGACCCTTTCCTAAACCCTCAGGTCAGGCCTTGGTGAAGTAGAAAATAATGTAATCAACTTTTTAGCTATTTGCACAGGAGCTGAGTGAAAGAAAATAAATGTGTAATTTTTACCCTAGAAAGTCAGGGAGTAACATGAGCAAAAGAATAGATCATTTGAGTCATGTTAAATTTTGTATTATGTTTTGCAGACACCTTATAAGACAAATGTTAAGCTAATGCTAAGCACACTAAGAGAATCTGTCAGCCCAAAACTATGTTCCACCTTTAAGGGACCAGAGCTTTGCATTTCTTAGGAGCATTGATTAGTGGAAGTGCAGGTCGATCAAGGCTTTTGTGTTTGCATTTAAATGTTAATCAATCACATTTTATTAAAAATTTAAGGCAAAAATGAGAATGAAAAAGTATATGGGTCTGTAGTGATGACAAACAAGTCAAGGTAAAGTCCATTCTGAGATGATTGAGAATTTCATAATGTGTGGAATGTCAGGAACCCATCTGGGCAACAGATACTGGTGTTGGTAATGATTATTTGAGCTTGAGGGTGGGAGTAATGAACATTTATTGACAAATCTTTACTTTGCAAGATGAGAAGCAAGATGCATGTCTAAGATGTCTGGCCAAATTAACAGTGCACCTAGGCATTCTTTTAATCATTTCACAAAAAGTTATAGTAATAATTATCATTTAAAGTGTTTTAACACCACTTAAAAAGGAAATTTTGTAGTTGTAGTTAACATCTGTACAACATAAAATTTACCATTTCAATAATTTTAAATGTACAGATGTGACATTTACATTGCTCTAGTAACATTATCACATCCAACTCTTGAACTCTCATCTTTTCTCAAAATGCAACTTTATACACAATATACAATAACTTTATCATTCCCCCAATTCTATCCTATATCAATCACTATTCTACTTTCTATCTCTATGAATTTGATAAATCTGTTTTTGATGAATCTATGTATTTCATATATACAATCATACACTATTTCTTCTTTTGTGACTAGTTTATTTCACTTAGTATAATTTCCTCAAGTTTCACCCATATTGTAATATGTGTCAAAATCCCCTTCCTTTTAAGACTTACATATATATATATATGTAAGTTACATATATATGTAAGTTTTATATATATATATATATATATATATATATCCATTCACCCATCAAAACATGCTTGGGTTGCTTCCACTTTTTAGCTACTTTGAATAATGCTGATATGAACAAGGGTATGACAAGTACTTGTTTGAATTCCTACTTTGAATTCTTTTGAGTATATATCCAGAAGTGAAATTTTTGGATCACATGATAATTCGATATATAATTTTTTGAGAATTTACCATACTGCTTACTGTAGCAGCTGTTCCATTTTACATCCCCATCAGCAATGCACAAGTGTTCCAAAGTGGTATTTTTAAATTTGAAAGTTAGAAGAAAAACACTGCAAAATGTTGGGAAGGAAAGATGGGCTATAAAAAGCCAAGTGGAAGAAAGTTGCTCTTACTTTTTAATTATCTAAACCAGTAGAGCTTCCCAAATGATGAGTCTTGAATAGGTTTCAAATATGTTCCATGTAGCCCTTAGGGTGGAGTGTCAATTTGATTGGTTTTGGGATCCACCCCAAGGATTGGTGGAACACATGTCTAGGTGTGTTTGGGTGTGTCACAGAGGTGTGGCCTTGGAGTCTATATATGGCCCCTGGCTTGTTCCTCTTGGGTGCTGTTTTCTTGCTCTGCCTTCCAGTCTTCATGAACTAAGCATCTTTGCTTTACCTGTTGTTTCTGCCTTGGAGCCAGTTAACCATGGGCTGAATCCTCCTGAAAGGGTGAGGCAAATTAAACATCTCTTCCTTCAAATTGTGGGTGTTTGGTATTGTGTCTCAGTGACAGGAAAGCAGATTAATATACTGATATTGATACTCCATCTTTGGGGATATGAAAGGGGCATCTGAGAAATCAAGCAGGGCCTAGGGCAAAACCCTGTGGCCTAGAACACTAGTATGTCTTACGGATATGATTTTCTATGTGGGTTAGTACATAAAAAAGGGTAGGAGACACTGCTCAAAACTCTAAAGTGAGGAGGAGATTCAAAAGCATAAAGTATCCACTCTACAAAAGTATTTATTGAGTATATGTTCTGTTCCAGGTGCTGAGTCAAACTGTGGATACCTGAAAAGTGCTGTAATGTAAATAAGATTAAAAAATTATTGCCAAAGAGCTCTGTTTTTTGAAGGTAAGAAACAAATAAACAGCTAGAATTCAGCATTGAAGGTGTCTCCTGGAAGTGGAAGAACTACATGGCATTACATATACATCCTACCATCCCTCACCCATTCAGATCATGAGATCTGTAGAGAAAGCTCTATGAACTCTTTATTTTCCCTGCCATTGGGAAGTCAGTTGCAATATTTGTTTCTCATCTGATAGCATGTGGATGTTCAGGGTAACTTGGGCATGTTAGGAGACAAACTCTGTGGACTAAACCTACCTGTTAAAATTTTTAGTTGTGTCTGATGGACAAAGTTTAAAGACTTAAAATTTATCTTTTGCATGACAATTGAAAAAGAACTATGAAGCCTCAAGAAAGCCATCTGTGTTAGTTACTTTTCTCTTGTTGCTGAGACAAAATACTCAACACCCAAAGATAAAGGGGGAAGGTTTATTTAGCTCAGAGTTTGTAGAGGTTTCAGTCCATAGTTGGCTGGCTGAGTGGCAGAGTGGCACATATCAGGGAATGAGGTAGCAGAGAAAAAAGTTCATGATGGGCAGAAGAAAGCAAAGCAACAAGGGACCTTAACAATGTCTTTCTGCCCCTTATGTCTTATCCAGGCTATTTAGGGCAGGTAACACTCACACCCTTAATCATAGTGCCCTTGAGCCTAGCATTGCACCATGAATCAATCATACACTCTAGATCCAGCTGCCTCTGAAAAAGCCCCATCTATGACCACATGAGGCTTTGGGGGGACGTCTAAACAAAAGCCATCATGCCATCTCTGAGACTTCTCCTTTGTCAGAGCTTCAGGCTGATTTGGGCTCTAGTTTTCTCTGTTCTCAGTCCCTCGGGTTTATTTCTTCTGAAAACACATATCATACAGTTCTTTAGTATGTACTTACTTAGCCTCTCTCTCTCATTTAACTGCAAGTGTCATGGAATTGGGGCAGGAGAGTAGGGCATGGCAGACTGGCTGGGGAAGTGGCCATGATCTGTTAATTGCAAAGCTCCAGGACACATATGCAGAACAGTTCCCAAAGCCCTGCAGATGGACTTCTCATGAGAACTTGAGCAGTTTTGGATAGGACAAAGGCCTGACCGTCAGTCTGAGTGGGAGATACAGAAAGGACAGTCACCACTGAACTCTCTCCCTCTGTGTTCATTGACAGTAATCCACTCTCACATGGAAGAGCATATTTCTTTTCCTACCTTTAATAAATGTAGAACCCTCCTACTGTTTGCACTCATCTTGACCAATTCTTTGCTCAGAACAGAAAGAACCTAGAAACCACCTCCAGAAGGAGACATTAGCACCCCAAAACCTGGTAACAAAAGCAGAAATGTTTGTGGGATGAATGAGTTAATGATCAGAGAGCTAAAAATTGACAAGAATTATTTACAGAGAGTATTAACATATCCACAAGAACTAGGAGAGTTCACTAAGAAGAGGTAGACATTAAACAAACCTCCAATGCTGAGTTTTTGAAGCTATGGTATGGTGGCATGATATTATCAATATTCCTATGGTAATATTTTCAAAGGACCCTTTTAGACTTCTTTTCAAAAGTCCTCTCTTCCTTTTCCTTAGGTAATGAATATGACTGAATGCCTACGTGAGTTGCAGCTATCTGAGTTCATTGTGTTATTTGTGTTTATTTTTTGGGTGGTAGTAAATGGGCCACACATTATCTGAAGTTCTCTTAAAGGGTTATTGTTATTAGCAGAATCATCTTTATTTTCCATATGATTTGAATGCTTGAATTATACATATTTTTGAGTCTTGTCTACTGATGGATTACAAAAGGGATTCGTTTTAGCTTTTCTATTTTTGTCTACAGGTAAGATTATTTCTAAATATCCAAGAAAGGATATCCCAGAAGAACTGAAAAATTGTGAGTTGAGGACTTTTATAAAAAAAAACTTTGGTAATTAATGTTTTGATCTGAAATGTTGTGAAAGCACACATACCCTGAAAGAAAGAGTATAAGAAATTTCTTTTTAATACAGAACAACAGTATTTTAATCTGGTTAAAATTCTGGGAAACACTGGAAATCCCCAGAGCAAAGTGCCAGATGTCATTTTTGGATCCTGGATACATGGGCTTGGCTGCTAAGAAGATGATGCCTCCTCCCCCCGCCACACTCAGCTGACACCTGAGCAACAGAGAGTTGATGTAAGCAGATCAGGGATCTAACAATGTCAACTGTGCTGACATCATCCTAGCTGTGCAGGGCTGATGGGAATTCAGAATATCAAACATCATATCAAGGGCAGCGACCAGGTGTGACTCATTTCCCTGGAGAAGTAGGGGAGAGGAAGGGAGAGAACAGGATTATCTCACGCGGACACTCACGTAGCCTTTCAGACTGAGCTATTTGACTGCCTTATTTGAAAGCAGAAAAACATTATTCTGTTTCTGACACATTTTTGTACCGGAAACACTTTTTATTCTAGTCTTATGTATCTCAATGTATAATTGAGTACTCCAACATCATAGTTCATGAAAATACACATTCTTTGGGAGCATTACTTTTTATATTACATAAGCTTTACTATGAGAACAATTCAATAAATTTCGCTTTTTTCCATTTCCCCTTCAGGTATCATCTAGTGAACTGTTCAGATACTACTAAATTGAAAAGAAACAAAAGAGCATGATAAAGGGCTGATGACACTGTGGTGGTATTATTAAATGAGTATAGCATTTTAGGGTCTTACCAGAATATATTGCTGGGAGAGGGGGACAGGATGCATGGTCAATGCTCAATAATTGCTTCTAGGATAAATAATACAAAAGCCTATATATTTGTAAGTGTGGGCATCAGTATATAGGCTTTTATCTACTTGTGGAGTTGATTATTTATCAACTGACTTTAAGAGATAGTGGATAGTAAAATTGAATGCAGTAATCATTTCGATATTAAGGTACAAGTTTCACCAATCTCTTGTCCATTTGAACATTTCATTAGAATGATTGAGTCGGAGCAATGAAGTCAGAAAGGAGCGTTCATCAAAGCAGTCAAAAAGGCTTTCTACAGGTTTAAAGTGTGATAACATTGTAGAAAGTGCTGTGAAGTGATTCATGGTTGTATTTCTTTAGAAATGATCCCAATATGTCTTTTCACTCTATGGAATATTAATTTATCTATATTTTGTGTCAGTCACAACACAAGGAACCAGAGAACAATGATTGTTTTTACCATGTACTTAATGCTAAAAAAATGCCATTTGTTTTTCCATTTACTGTGCATGTTTAGTAAAATGGCATATGCAGGACAGATTGTGAAGCATATTGAAATCAATGTGTATTGGTTATGATTGGTATAGATTGAATAGCCCAGAAACAGAATGGTGTGCTACAGATTAATCTATTGGACATTACTTGCATAATGCAGATGATGTTTGAGGCAAAATGAGAGGAGAATGTGCCAAGGGACAGGTGGATTTCTTACAATGATATGGGGAATGACAAAAAGAAATCTAGGTTGTTGTTATATGATATTAAGTAAGTTGGTAAGAGAGGCAAAATGATAAGAGAGGCTAAAGAAGCCTAAACTTTAGATAGAGAGTGGTAACAGGGATTGCCAATAGTTTTTCAAGATGAGTAATGAAGAAAAATAGGATACTTTGGAAATATTAATGTGAGAGGCTGATGGACAGAAATGTGAAAGAAAAAAGCCTGGATAATATTGATCTGATCCCTCTAGAATCTGCAGAGTCAAGAGTGCTATGAGCTCTGTTTAGGAGTATTTTGGAAAACAAGAAGCTAGAAGAAGAAGGTAATATTTGAGTTTCTAGGAGCAGGATAAATACCAAATTGGCCAAAACAAACAAGAAAACTTGTCCTTAGAGATCAAAGCAAACTGCCATTAAGAGGAAAGGGTATGCCAATCCTGTAATTATGAATTTGAGGATAAATTGGAGTTTATTTTATAGAAAATTTACCTGGTGGAGTCAATGATGACTTCCCACCATCAATCTGTATGTGGGTCTTAAAGAGACAAGAGGTTAGGGTGTGGCAAAACTGCCTGGGAAAGTAGATCCTGGAACACATGCACAGAACAGTTCCCAAAGCCCTGAACATAGACTTCTTATGAGAACTCAAGCAGGTTTTCAATAAGATGGCTTAGGCCTGACATCAGCCTGAGGTGTGGGATCCCCGCACTGCCTCTCAGGACCCATATGTAGAAGTTCTCATGGGTTTACTTGAGATGTAGATGGCATAAAAGGACACAGATGCCAAGAAGAGCTTGCTGCTGTGGCTTTCCTCATGATGACTATCCCTGTGTCTGAGAGGATGTACTTATATCTTGGTTTTTTCTGTTCTTTTTGGCTCAAGCTCACTCTGGAGATTCAGTTTCTCCCTCACTCTTCACTTCTGCTTTTTCAAATAAACTTTGTCACTGAATTATGCTTGTTTCATTCAATTCTTTGTTTGAGGTCAAAAGAACCTGGAATCCAACTTCAGAAGGAGATGCAAGCACCACAAAACTTGGTAACATTTATTTGGCAAGCCACTTTTAGAAGGAAACTATCTGGTAACAATAGAAACAATGGACCTTCAATGAGATTTTGAAATATAATCTGATTTAAGTTAAGTGCTGGAAAAGCCAGGCTTGATGGCACGTAGCTGTAGTTGCAGCACTCAGTAGGCTGATGCAGGAGTATCACTGGGTTTGAGCTCACCCTGGGTTACATAGTGTGTTCAAGGCCAACATAAACTACATGGTGAGATCCTGTCTTAACAAAAAAGACAACTGGTGGAGATGGTTGTGTTAGAAAGGGATTGACAATTATATGATTGTCTAGAAAGGCTAAGTTGATTATGGACAGGTTGCTGATTGCAGTGGTACCTGGGATCACAAATTTAATTTGTTCCATGATTCTGAGGAAGATGGCTACATTTGCGTTCATGGCCGAGGTCATGTTTGTCAACTGATATGAAATTCATGAAGAGAAGCAAAATTTTGCCAAACACTTTTGTTTGCAAAATGAATTGTTTGAGAACAGAAGTACTTGTGAATGAAGGTATTACTTTTTTTTTTCATTAAGTTTATTGGTACATTTTAGGTATACAATACAGTTACATTCATCATTGGGAACTTGTACCTTTACATGATGTATCTTGGTTTTTATTTTTTCCCCATTCCCTGCCCTCCCTTTAACCCCTCCACTGCTCCCTATAGTACCAAGGTATTACTCTTATGTGACCATTATTTAGGAGTCCAACTATTGCCTAGAAGGCCATCATATATAATTTAGAGAAATACAGAATTTGCTGCAATGGTTTTAGCTAAAAACACAGTGTGATGCCAAATTACAGAAACTTCACTAACCTTAGAAAGGGCAAAGATTCATGGACATGATGTGGGGTCTGCAGAGTTGGTGGAGGTAGTTGGTAGAGTAGAGTATGATATGGAAGAGAAGTTAATGTGGTACATTCAGAAGCAAGAACTAATCCAAATCTCTTGTCATCCATGAGACAAGTTTTAAGGATGCCTTAAAGAGTTTAAATGACTCAGAACATGTTAAATCTTTGTATGAGTTGGATCTCAAAAGGTGCTTGAAAATCACTTTAGGCTGGCAGATTCAGAACTTTTTTTCAGAACTTTGCAGGAGTGAATTCTTATACTGATGCTAAAGTAAAGCCTCTGAACATTTCCTGTTCCTAATTTGGACCCCAGCATGATCTTTGGTCTCTTGGACACAGCTAAAATAATGCCAGCCTACACTGTCTGCAGAGAGGGGGTGATTCCCTATCCAGATAGAAGCTACTTAGTACATGTATGATGGCTTCATTGCTAAGACAATAGTAGACTCAACCCACAACTCTTAGATTTTATATTTGCTCAAATCTTGACTATGTAGTTTGTACTTTTTGTAGCAGACTCTAGGCAAAATGGTATGCAAATGACCCTGCCTTTATGCCATAAATTCAGCACCATGATGGTATTTAGCAAAGAGACCCAGAATATCCACATCCAGATCTTTACTGGCCATTCTTACCTAGAAAGATTACAAGAAATATTTACATAGAAGAGGCAAATTAAGGAAAAGTAACATACTATTATAGCTGGGGCTTTGGACTCAAATCCAGCACAGAACTCTGATAGATTTGGAGGGACTCTGAAGTTCTTTCTTTTTCAGAAAATTAAAAAAGGCTATACTAGGGCTTGAACTCAGGATTTTTGCAATAAGCTATATCCCCAGTCCTTTTATATTTTTTTATTTTGAGACATGGTCTCACTAAGTTATTAAATTGCCCAGGCTGAGTTCAAACTTGTGATCCTACTGCCTCACCCTCCCAAAGGGCTGAGATTACTGGTGTATGCCACCACATCCTGAAAATCATTTATTTAAAATATATTGAATTACCCAAAACTAAAGAGGCTGAAAGGCCCAGTTGCTTTATTTATGCCTTCCAGCTAACACCTGGGCTTATTTATTACAATGTTGGCCTCACAAACTATTGAGAATGAGGGAGAATGCAATACTAAAGGACCATTGCCTCAATGCCTAAGTAAGGTGGATAAGGGTATAGATGTCTGTGTTTTATCCTTAATCTTCAAGATAAGGGACATTAATGTCCTAAAGGAAAATTGGAGGTCATTCCTGATTGCTTTTGAAAATTTTGACTCTTGGAAGTGGGACCCAATGTCTGTACTTTGATTTGGTCAGTCCATCTTCTATTTGACAGTACAAAGGTAAGCAAGCAGCGGAGGAATATCCATGTGTTCTCATCAGTGAAGAAGGTCCTTAAAGAGCCAATAGTTACCTTATTCTCATCAGAAATTTTACGTTGTTCTTAGCCTAATGGAAAATTTTAAAATAACTCATATTTATTGAATATGTCTGTAGGAAACTCTGCTATTAAATGGAATTTATATTTGTGGTTTTTCTGGGCTCATCATGACAGATTCAGGATATTAATATTGAGAATGCTTGAGGGGAAAATACTTGGGGCCCACAAACACAGTCTGTGGCTCAGATCCTCACAGCAATGTCAATATCATAATAAGACATATAATTTAAAGCTTTTACTATTAAGACTACATCAAGATTTTCCCTGTCCTTTGAAAAAAATGCTGCTTGTGGTCATTTCTGCACTTTTGCTTCAAATCTCTCATTATTTTTTGACAGGACCCCATACTAATGTTAAATTTATTTAGATATAACTTTCCTGACACATATTTCAATTTGTTATTTCACAACATTAATTTTGTTTTGAATTGTATATTTCCTGAAGCACATCCCTTTCTTGCTCAAGAACACAGTTTTCCATTTGGAAAAAACAGTTTTCCATTTTGATTGAGGGATCGAACATTAAGGGCTCATCTTTGTACAAAAGATAATTAATTATTTATGTGAGTCAGAGAAATGTGTAGCTTTTTGCAGTGTGTGGGAAATGGAGACAGTGAATATCCAACCCTTTTGATTGATAGTTATATTAAAGGTTGTAGTCAGTTAAATAAGTCCCTTTGCGTTGATCTGATAAGAACCTTATGGATTTTTAAAAATATTATTTCAGTAAATATTTGTTCTGCCCCATTTTTTAACTGCTATTCACCAAAGGGTCACCTGAATATCATTATACAGTATTGTTTAATGTGTATTTTGAAAAACAATATTCAGTAATACTTTATTTTTGAAAATTATGTTTCCTAACTAAATATTGACCTTCAAGGTCTGAGGTTATTGCATTGATCTTTTTCCAAGGGTTCTGAAAAGTCCCTTCAGGCAAAATTATTTAACATAATTGGTTTCTTAGCATACTGGGAGATCAGGTACACTGTAGTCTAGTTAATGCTCTGATTGGAACTGAAATGATCATACTGACTAAAGTCAGGCTATAATTTCCTCTGCAGCAGGGACTGGAAACTTTTTCTGGGTTTAATATTTTTCTTCTTTGAGTTCCAACCCATTATTACTTATTAGAGACTACTTTCAAAAAGAAAATAAAATTCTCCTCCAAAAACACACTGTAAACATAAAGGTTGAAAAACTTTCTTCCTCTCTGTTTCTTCCTTCTTTCCTTCCTTCCTTCCTTCCTTCCTTCCTTCCTTCCTTCCTTCCTTCCTTCCTTCTTGTATCATTTAGTTGCTTTTAAATATTTTCCCCTCATTTGCAAAGAATATTTTAGAAGTTGAAGGGCTCAGTTTGGGCAGTATCCTTTACTAGTGACATTAATTCTTTATGTGTAACAGGCACAGTGACTCAACTATACTTGGTTTCTTCCACTGAGTCATATCTAGATGTTAAGTGCAACTCATTTTCTTCCCTATCAACATTTATATACCTTTTTAGAACTCCTTAATCCCCAAACTCTCATGGAAATAATAAGTTACCTTTAAACATTAAACTTACTGTGAAACGTGCTCCTTTTTAAAAACGAAATGAGTCATCAAAAGTATCTTTAATATGGTTATGTAATACAGTGGTGTTTATTTGCCTCTGTGAATATAAATTAAGCCTCTATTTTGTGGTCTGTCCAGGTGAGAGACTTGGACAATATGACCTGGTTGGCTGCTGAAGGAGTATAACTTCACAAGCAGGAACAAACAGAAATAATCCTCACTAGAAGGCACTTTCAGAGAGGCATTCCTAGATGAGCATCAATCATCAATGACTGCCACTGAGGGAGATGAAAAGTGCAAAGGTCTTTAGGAAGGAAGATAATAAAACCCATCCAAAGATGGGGCAAGACAAGAAACCATGCTTTTTAGAATTAAAACATTTACAAAATTATTGACCTCAAAAAATAAAAAGAAGATGGATTCTTGCTAAAAGTAAATTTGTGACTTAGGAGAGCCAATGGAAGGACATCTATCTCAACAGGGTAAAAAGAGAGAGAGAGAGAGGGAGGGAGGGAGGGAGGGAGAGAAATGAATGCAAAGCTTAGAGACCTTGAGTAAGCAATCAGAAGATCTAACATGTAACTCAAGGGAAGGAGGAGAAGAGGACGTATGGAGTAAAACTGAGAATTTAAAAAGCAATATACTTTTTTGTCTGTAAATTGAAACGGCTTATCAAAGGTCAGGTTAGATTAATGAAAATAGATGTAGAACTAGATATACTTTGATGGGACTTTCTTGTTGGAGGGAGATTTTGAACTCAGGGCCTCATGACATGACAGCGAAGCACTGTATCACTGAGTTTTTTGGTGGGATTATTAAGTTACAAAGATAAAGTGAAAACTGTTCAAGTTTTCAGGCTTAATAATTACACCTAAAGGCTCAGTGGTACACTGCTATTTGTCATGTTGACTGGGTCCATACATGGGCAACTTAATGAGACCCTATCTCAAAATAAAAAGGGCTGGGGATGTAGTTTAGTGTGGGGCTCTGGGATCAGTCCTTATACTAAATGAATGAATGAATGAATGAATGATTGAATAAATAAATAAATCCACCAACCAACCAACCATGTAACTAAAGGGTTGCCTGGAAACAATTATTTGTAACAAAATGGTCAGACAAAAACTTGATTCTATTTGATTCTACATATTGATAAGAAAATAAATGAAAGAAAGAAAAATGGATAAAAGGTAGCAGTAAGTAATTGTCTTAGGAAGAAACTCTAGTTGTTCTATAAGCATTTGCAAAAATGCTTTACCATATTAATGCAGATATAAAATTAAAGCAACAGGAGGATATTTCTTTTTTTTGTACCAGGGATCAAACTCGGGTTCTGCACTAACATATTTTTTTACTTATTGGATTAGCAAAAACTATAGAATTAGAAGATCTAGTGCCAACAAGCTGATATCCTTTTAAATTGCTATGGCTTTTGGTAACATGAAGTACTGTAGCCTATAACAAATAATCTACAAATTTCTATTAAAAATTTAAAACACATCCATATCCCAATTATAGGGAGCTGTTCATCAGAAAGAGAAACAAAAAGTAGGTTACGTGTATAAGTATCCTTAGCCATGGTACTTTTTATTGTGGCAAACTTTCTACAGAAGCATTGAATGACCATCAACAGAGGAAAGGTAGACTAAACTAAGGGATAGTTTTGGACCATTATGTCTTTTTATTGGGAATGAGTTAATTCTTTTAGCTATTGATCTTATGGAATATCTATATTATTACGTAAACAATTGAAAGGTTATATGTAGTATTTTATAAAACAATGTCAGGTATCACCAAACACTGTGTGTGTGTGTGTGTGTGTGTGTGTGTGTGTGTATGTGTTTGTGTGTGTATATATACTTCTCTTTGCATTTGTTTGTAAGGGTGTCTGGAAAGGTATGAAGAAGTACATGAATCAGACAGCTTAGGATGATAGAAATGGAAAGAGGGTGAAAAAAAGTGTTAGTTCCTTGATAGCAGGGTTTTACAGATTTTCCTCAGCATTTTGAACAGCAACTGTCAAAACTAGACTGAATGAAAATGTGCCTCAAATTGTACTTTTCTTTTTATTTGCCATGTTCCATCCAGATTTCCCCCCAAAAAGAAAAGGTAAAATGGATTATATTGTATTTGGAAAATCAACAGTTGTAGTCTGGATTCAAACACCACTGTTTGATGCACCAACTTGAATCAAAGGATACTTCAAATGCCACTAGGCTAGAGGTAAATACTGTCAAGACTTGAGGAGTGTCTCTTGAATGTGTTCAGAATGAGGCATCCTCTCAACTTTACTGCACAATTTCACCATCTTAAACTCAGTGAGGGTGAATAGGGAAAATTTATGAGTTAACCATAGTCATATTTTAAGAAAACAAAAATTTAATACTTTATATGATTCCTGTGAAGCGTTGTATATAATTTCAGTTCTTAAAAGAAGTACGATGTCTCATATAGCATTGTCTTAGTTACTTCTCTCATTGCTGAGACAAAATACCCAATGCCCAAAGTTAAAGGAAGAAAGGTTTATTTTGGTTCACAGTTTGTAGAGGTTTCAGCCCGTAAGTGCTGGCTCCAAGGCAGGGTGGCGTGGCAGAGGAGTAAAAGCAGGTCATGGCATGGAAGGCTGAAAACAGGAGGCAGCAAGAGCAACAAGCAGCAATCAATGACAGCAGCTCTCTTTCTACCCCTTATGTTCTATCTAGGAAACACACCTTTAGGGTAGGCCTTTCCTTTATCCATACCCAGAACTATGCCAAACCAGTCAGTGGACTAATGTAGTAATCACACACCCTTAATTCCAGCATCACACACTTAATTCCGGCATCACTCTAGATCCAGCCACCTCGGACAAGGCCTACCTATGACTGCATGAGGCTTTGGCAGGAGTTGGGGGCATCTATATACAAGGTATAATAAGCATAGTGATTTAGTATCATTATTTAGGCTGCCTGTATATGAAATGAGCTTTGTTAACTACCACTTTTGAAATCTCAAGCAAATTATTTCATCTCTGTCATCCTCAGTGGCCTCTTGTTTTTTAACTTTTACTTTATTGGTACATTTTAGGTATACAATATAATGACATTCATCATGGGATATTTGGACCTTTACATAATCTCTCTTGGTTCTTATTTTTCCCTCTTTCCCTGCCCTCCCTTCAACCCCTCCATCCCTCCCTATTTACAAAGACTTTGTTTC
>NW_004624731.1:33135834-33153514 GCF_000247695.1 Heterocephalus glaber | reverse complement strand
CCCCCCCCCCGAATAACTGTTTGCTCTGGGCTGCAAGAGAGCCCTTGGCTAGTATCACTCTGACCTTGGGGTCTTTCTTACCTTTCAACAATAGGTTAGAGAGTCTTTCCCCAAGGACTTTCTTTCTTCCTTTTATATTGACTTAGAGAGACACCATAATTTTGATTTTCTTTCTCCTCCACCCACTGCTGTTCTAAATACCGGGCAGGAAGAGTCAAATAACTTAGGATTCACTGTGAAAAATGTCACCTCCATTTCCTTCCTCACATCACTGGTAAATTTATGTTCTCTCCTGGAGCCTGGCTTCATTCTACTGGGTGTGAGTTCTGAATGGTGAAAGGGCATTTCAACGCAGAATTCTTGTTATACCAAAGCAAGATAGTGAGAAAAGAAAAAGGTATCAATTTGAAGTTTAGTCTAATTTGGCTTTTGTTTTAGGAAAATTAGTTTTGTTTTATTTTTGCACCTTTTTATTGTCAGTACACATGAGAACCTATTCTGAAAGCTACTGAACAACCTCATTTGGTCTTAGCGATGCTGATCCAGCACATAAATCCCAGAAAATGTCATTGTCTGATATGATAGGGTATGAGGATAGCAGCAGGATCAGAGGGAAATAGGTAGCCTGCACATCTAGGGAGGGAGGATGGCAGGAGAGCTAAGAGGATCCTGTAGGTCTCAAAGATGAGCCTCAGTGTGTTGATATTTTTCAGCATTATATCATTTGTGGAAGTCACACCATGCATGGACACTTCCCCTTTCTACCATGTTACTACCTTGTGTTTCAACAAAGGAAATGGGATGGGCACTTAGTTCCATCATGACCATACACTCCATTTTGGTATAATTCCAGAAATATGTATGATTCTTTCTTCTGCTTCTAAACTGACAAGTGTGATCTACAAATCTCTAAAGAATTCTACTCTGCTAAATATTCAAGAGGGTGTCTGACAGAGTGAAGGAAAATTAGACAGAGATAAAAAGAGCCAGGCAAGAGAAAAAAACAACAACACACAGTTAGTTGAAATTTACAAAATAGGAAGGACATTTACATATACTAAAGATTTTACTGGATCTTATTGGGAAAAACAAATCTACCATATCAATTATTAACAGCTAACTATGTAACTCTATTATTTCCAGAAAAAGATTAATCAGCTTATGACAGCATGATTTAAGATTCCTTTAATTTTATTTTATTAAAAACATTTTTGGGGGATAAGTTATTTGGAGAAAGTACTCATGTTCTTAGTGAGAGGAAAACCCCACCTCTTTTTTCATGGTGTGATGATTCTAGTCCAAACGCAATGAGTTTCTGGAAATGGCAAGTTGAGACACTTGTTGCCATGGTGATTGTTAATAGTTCTGACTCAGATATAGTGTTGCTATAGCAACGGCATTGAAACCCTTGGGAGGTGGTGTAGTCTTTTTTTTTTTTTTAATCAGTAGATAGAGGCTAGGAAGAACCATTTTAGTAGCTTTTTGCTGCACTGTAGTGACGAAGCTTTCAAGGCTATTTCATCCAGATGAAAGATTGTCCTGTTCTTGCATTGATGAAGCAGATATGTTACACTGCAGGATAAATATAGTTCCATATATCATAGTGGTGAGCACGTTATCTGCCTATTAATGAATTCTAATTTTCTGACTGTAATGCTTTTAATAACACAGGTAGTCTCAAGTGAATATCTTGAGGAATCTTTAATGTCACTGGCAATACAAGAAAACCAAAGGTCAAAGACAACAGAGGCCAAAATCATTGTAATATAGATTGGTTCAGCTTAGGTGCATACCTGTAAAGATTGGGCACATGGCTAACAAAGCATAAAGAATAGTTCATATAGTTAGCTATGAATAAGGCAGCTAGCCAGGGAAAGGGCCTGAGATACAGCTATCAGCCGTATTGTTAAGAATTAAAGTTATAGACAGTGAACTGGGACTTTGGACTTCCTCAGGCAACATGGAATATAGTCCCTCTCTACTAAGCTCCTGGGTTTGGGGGAACTTAAAATGCAAAATAACTAGTTTTTCTCTAAAATCCGTTTCCATTGGGTAACTTGGTTAGAGAACCCAAGTTCCAGTTGGTCATTTTAAATTCACAGAGCCTGTGATAGGTGGCCACTAAACAACTGAGCAATTCCTGTGCTTGCTTATCCATAAAAACTTCTAGACCAAGGAGCCATGTAGAAATTCTACATCTCAGATACCCTTCCTGGAGAAACCAGAACTCATGTTTCTTCTCCTTATTTCCAATACAAACTCTACTAACCTCCTCCTTTTAATTTGTGATCACATTCTTAGTGTGGGATCACAAGCTCAGGTTGTACAGAATAAACTCTTTCAACAGCATCTGGCAGATGTTTTTAGATGGCCTGGGTATGGTTCTCTAGAGTGTATGAAAAATGATTGGCATATAGAATGTCCTCAGTAAATACTGTAAGTAAATGAAACAACTTATAAGACATTAGGTAGTAAGGTTTATTTTTCCTTAAGATTTTCTTTTATTTTGCAACACTGCAATGCCTTTGCTATATTCTGTTGTATCCAGAGATGAGTGTGTTAAACAGGTCTATGTTCTTGAAAAATCGATCCATTGGGTCAATTCTCTTATGCCAGGTCCTAGTCCTACTTTTCACTATGAGCTTTCCAGGATCTGGCCTTCACAGATCCCTCAGGCCTTCATTTCAGACATGTGGAGCAGCTGGAATGAAATTTAAGGGCAGCTTCTCTTTGTAGGTTCTAGACAGAGCAGCTGGGTAAAATGTTGTCACTGCTAAATAGTTGTAATGGGAAAACACTGACTAAATTCAGAGCATGGCTTTACCACACTTAGCCCCTTCTCAACTGGCCCAATTTTGTTTCCTCCTACCTTGAGGGCAATTACATCTTGTTCTTTGCACATTTCTCTGGATCTACCATGGTGGTTACATTTCCTAGGAATCCAGTGAAAACCAAGTAAAATAAAAGTAAATTAGCTGTTTCCTTTTACAACTTGCCTTTTGATGGGATTCCTTTTTCGTGTAGCATCTAGTTAATAGGAGAAAAGCACAGGTGCTAAACGGGAAAGGTTGGCATTAATGGGAGCATTATCTCGTGGGTGGGAAGAAAGGACATGTAGAAAAGATCTCATAGTAATAGAAAGATTTGAAAATCTTTTATTACACACTATTGAAACAGCTGCTTGTTTTGCCCCTTTAAAGGACTAGACCAGATTTTCTGTACATAGTAAATATCTGTGGAATGAGTCATTATCTTTTTCTGGAATCTATAAGCTTTATGCATGGATTGATGATTCCAGAGAGTAGTCTTAGTTTTCTTGCTTCTTAGTGTTCCCTGCACAGTTGGAAACTGTAACAAAATGTTGGCTCTATGCAAATGAAAAATCCATCCCTCATTAGGCCAGTAGAAAAATTTGCCCTTAAATAAAATTTCTTTTGCAGCCAGCCTGCCAAGATGGTTCCCATGTTATTAGGCTGTGCTTTAAATGTTTGAGAATGTCTAAAACCTCTTTCCTTTCAGCTTAATATTTTATAGCTCTTAGTTCTTTTCTAATCACTTTCTAAAATTTTCAGGAACTTGATATTAGGCTGCTTTCTCTTTCTCTTTTTGCCTCCCTTCCTCAATTTCTTTTCCCTTTTTTCTTTTCCTTTCCTTTTCTTTCCTTTTCTCTTTCTCTCTTCTTTTTATTTGTTTTTTTCAGGCAGGGTTTCCTTTTGTAGTTCAGGCTGGCCTTGAAATCACTATGTAGCCTAGGTTGTTCTTAAATTCATGGTGATCCTCCTGCATCAGCCTCCTAAGTGCTGGGATTACAGGCATGTGCCATCACATCCGGCTCTCTCTCTCTTTTTTTTTTTTTTAGTGAAAAGTTAATTTGAAATATATTTTTAAGGGAGCTTCCTGTTAAATGGTACTTTTAAAACAGTACCTTGACAGTGGTTCCTCATAAAGTTCCATCTTGTCTCCTGTCTTAATTACTTTTCTCATTGCTGAGACAAAATACCCAACACCCAAATTTAAAGGAGGAAATGTAGTTCACAGGTTGTAGTTTCAGTTCATAGTTGGCTGGCCCCAAGGCAGGGTGGCATGTCAGAGGGGCATCACAGAACAGAAACAGCTCATGGCAAGCAGAAGGCAGCAAAAGCAGCAAGTGATAAGCAATGACCCTCTTTCTGTCCCATATATCTTAACCAGGCTACCCACCCTTAGGGCAGGGTGGAGCCAGTTTAATCTTAGCATCACACTATAAATCAATCTCAGCATCACACCCCTGATTCCAGCAGCACACATCCTAGATCCAGCCACCTCAGAAAAGCCCCACTTATGACTGCTTGAGGCTTTGGGGGAACATTTAGACACAAGCTATAACATCTTCCTACAAAAATACCCTACTTATAAAGGCCAGAAAAAGGTGAAAATTTATAGTGACAATAAAAATGATGAGTGGCAATCAACCTATTGCTAAGATTGAGGCACTTTTCATTAATTACCAAAAACTATGGAACTAGGTTGAAAGATAAAATCAATGACTTACCTTGATGGTGTTCAACTGAAAATATTTGAGCCCCTATCCTCCACCCATGGTTGATAAAAGCAAGCTCCTTCAAACAAAACCTTGGGCAACCTCTCTCTTGCTGGTTTCTGGGGTTCTGGAGTGCTCCTTCTCAAGATGCTTTCTATGTTCTTGCTGTCCTAAACAAAGAATTGGCTGAGGTAAATAACACAGTTTTACATCTATTAAAAGTAGGAAAAGAAATGTGCTCTGAAGAAGGAATGTGGGACAATTGAAAGCAGGAAAAAAATTTCACTCTGCAAAATGCAGAGTAGGCTACTGAAAGATGTTACAATGGCCACTGGGTTAACACAGCTATCTTTCTTGTCTCTCACTCAGGCTGACATGAGATATAGGCCATCCTATCAAAAACCTGCTTGAGTTCTCATGAGAAGAATAAGACAGCACTTTCTGAGTGATTCCAGGTGCAGGGTTTGTAACTTTTTCTGCACATGTCTGGAATCTCTATGATTAACTGTCTTGCCCATTTGGCCATTTGGCTGGCCACACCCTAATCTCCTGCCTCACTTCCACCCCATTCTTTTCAATGTAGCAATCATGCTGTCTTCTCTTTTTCTTCCCCTTGTTCATAATCAAGATCACTCACTTTTAAAATATTTTTATTGTAGTAAAAAAGATCATATAAAATTTACTATTTCCACCATTTTCAAGTGTATATTTCAGTAGTGTAAAGTGTTGTGGCTTATATCTAGATGTCCCCCAAAGACCCATGTGCTCATAGGTGGGACTTTTGGAAGGTGACTGGATCATGGGTACATGATCATGGGTGCATAATGCTGGATTAGCACAGTAATTGGTTTAGCATAGTTTGGGTGTGCATGGTGGAGATACTGATGAGGGAAGATCCACCCTTTTATGTAAGTGGCACCAACCAGAAGGCTTATAGCCTGGATGGAATAAACAGCGAAAGAAAAAGGAAGAGTCACTGCTTCCTGTCTGCCATGCCATGAACTATTTCTCCTCTGCCATGCCCATCTGCCTTGCAGCCAGCTGACTAGAGAATGAAACCTCTACAAACTGTGAACTAGAATAAACCTTTCTCCCTTTAATTTGTGATGTCAGGGTATTTTTTTTCCCAGCAACAAGAAAGTAAATAAGACAAGTATATTCACATTGTTGTAAGACCTCTCTTTTTATATCTACTTAGAAACCTGTAACACCAGAAACAAAGGAATAAATCATGAGGATGTGTTGGGGCCTGGGTGTGGAGTACTGCGTTATAGTATAAGTACAGTTCCTACAAGTGAAATAAGAGGAAAAGAGACAGGGATGGTGCTTGTTGCAGTATATATGGAATACTCCATCTTTAGAGAAAGTGTGTTAGAAAGCCAGGAAATGGGCCATGTCAACTTTATAGAAATTCCTAGAAATATAGGTAAAACAGTTGTAGACATCAATGCAAGTTAGTTATATATGTGAGAATAGAATTGAGTCAGTGCTAATAGTACAGGAAATGTAAGTCAATATGGTGACCATGAAGACCTACTCAGGATAAGTGAGATAAAATTATTGTGAAAACTATAAAGAAAGGGTATACTTTTGAAAATGATTTAGCAAGATCCTGAAGAAAATTTTAGAACACTGACTTTCTTAAGAGGATACGAGAACACTTTAGGAAAGAGTTAGAAATTTAAAAGTACTGTAGGACAGGAGGCAAAGGAGATGAATGGGATGATAAATTATATATGTTTAACACTGTGCTCAGCCCCTGCAGACTTGCACAAATCTCTTAAACCTAAAAAAGCTATTGAGGGGCCAGGGATTTAGCTCAGTGGTTCCGCTGCCTGCCTTGCAAGCTCAAGGTACTGAGTTTGGCCTCCAGTACCAAAAAAAGAAAAAATAAAAAGCTATTGAGTATTAACACAATAAAAATAAATATAAATGAAGACAGCATGCAGTTGCCTGTGTAAATCATACAGATAATTTGTGCTCTGAACAGTCAAGAAGAAAAAAGGTCACAGGTGCTTGGAATTCTTAGGGAAAGCTGGAAAGTTTGGCTGAGAAGGAAAGTGAGAATAGAATGCAGAAAGGGACAGTGGTATGAACAGATGCTTTATTTGTTTTGGAAAAATAGCTTTCTCTTCAAACTGTCCTCAAATAATCTTCTTCTCACAATCTGTCTCATTCATTTGTTAACACTTCAAAATCTGACTCTAATTTCAGCTCAATGTTATCTGAGATTCTTCTTACCTTTAAGATTAGTCTTGGTTTACTTATCTATCTCGTGCTCATGGATTCCTTTTAGGCAAGACTGTAAAACATCTGATGTCTCAAGCATACATGAATTTTTCTAACCACTCAGGTCAGGCATTTTTTCAGGCAATCTCCTCTCTTAATAACTGTGAGTTAGGGTTGATGATAATGAACCCACTTCATAGACAACCACACTGAAAAGTTTAGATTTAGACTTTCCTTTTCTAGTGCAAGAAAATGGAGTTAAATCTAGCTTTTCTTTTTTGATGGCACAAGTGACTGAGCAGGAAGAGTAAAGTTAGTGACTTAGTGAGACCCATCTCAAAATAAAAAATACAGTAAATAAGGGCTGAGGGTATAGCTTGGTGAGAAGACTCTAGTTTCAATCCCTAGTACTAAAAAAAAAAGGAAAAGAAAGATGGTAGAAATAGTCAAGCACAAATATTTTATGTAATTTTAAGAAAATATGTAGAAAGGTGAATATTTGAAGGCACTGAGAAAAGACTTGACTCTCTTCCCTCTAAAGACATATCTACTGCAATTATTTATTGAACTGTAGTAAAACATGTCAGTGTTAGATTTACCTTGTTGAGAATGAAAGAATGAAGGCACATAATCTACAAATCTAGTAAGAAAGTTAGTTTAGACAGGTGTTGGGACCATTAACTATGGAAAAGCAGAAATATGAAATATACTATTTAGAATTTAACAGTTTAATACAGGTAAATAGAAAAGCAAAACATGTAAAGGCCAAAGAAAGGAGAAAATCAAAAGAGAGTGATCCAGCAAAGTGCATAATGTCAGTAGGATACATTTCAGAAAACAGAATGTCATCTATCCAGAACTGTAATGCAGGTTTGATAATCACATTTATAGCAACTGACAGTCAAGAAAAAAATAAAATATTCACTTTCAAGGAAGGATAGTGTACACTTTGTTATTGATCACAGCTTATGTATGGCAATAGTAGCCACATCTTGTGATAGAAGAGAACTCCTATAAGAAAGTAGAATGACTAGAAGGATAGTTGGTGATACAAAGTTTCCACAGAAAAATATTGTTATGGTTTAGATCTAGAATGTCTCCTAAATGTCTTATGTATTAAGAGATAAATTTTACTCAGCTGTATTGATAGAATTGTGGAATGGCCTTTTGAAGATGCAATTACAGTGCCTTATGGGGCTGGTGCAAGGTCTCCAGAAGGCTGTATACGCACTGAATCAGTGTTGAACATATGGTACTCTTCTCCCATAGCCAGAATTCATGGGTCCAGAACTCAAGGGGTAGAAATGTGAATGGTTCCACTCACCATTACCCTTAGTGACCCACTAGAAAAATTTTTGCTTCCTGTTCTTACAAACTTATGGTCTGCTGATGGAGACTTTGGACTGGTGCTGCCTCTTTAGTTCCTTTTATTCTGTGCCTCCCATCTCCTTAGTTTGAGCAGCTCCTGTTCCTTCAGCTCTCCAGTGTGCATTCGGCCATTGTGGACTCCCAGACCTTTGAATACATGAGACTTAGGGAGACATTTCAGATCTAAACCATACTAAATATAAGTACCTCATTATATTAAACTGGCCTAACAATCTGATGTAAAATTTACCAATTTATTTCATGTACTTGTATGAGATGGTTCTTGTACTTTGTTGATGCATAACCTTTTGATGGTTGAGTACATTTTTTATTACTTCAATCTGAAGTCTTCTTTTCCTGTTTTTAATGATTTCTAGTTTAAAAAGTAATTTTGTGCTCTTTATATGCTGTGTACTTTCACACACATTTGGTATTTTTGTTTAATCCACAATTTTGCTAGTTCTATTGGTCACTGCTTACCATTTGTAAGGTGTGTGAGAAGGACTTATAAGTAGGGGTGTAATAGAGGACACGGTCCTGTGTGAAGAAACATGATGACTAATTCATCACCTGGGCAAACTTACAGAGCTGAACTTGGTCACATTTTCAAAGAGAACTGTTAAAAATAATATGCATTTTAATTTTGCTGTGTTTTACCTAGAGAATTACTGTTCAAGCTGCAGGAAGTCACATTATTGACAGCATTTTAGACTTGGAGAGTTCCAGGCTGCTGGATGAGCCTGACTTTTTAGGCTTATCTCATATTCCACCTTGAATGGCCTGTGTGCTGCCAGAAATATAATTCTGAACTTTAAAAGTGATGGGTAACCCTCTCATCATATTAATGTGCTTTGAATATACATAATAAAATGTCTAATTTTCTTTCTTTCTTTTTCATCAAATTAACACTAATTGGCGGTCACTGTTGAGCAGTTGATTGTCTGCCCTGCAGCCTCTAATTCTCTGCAGTTTCTAGACCCTTAGTAGAGAGAGCCATCCAACCTGAAAAATAAACATGGGCTCATCTTCTTGAGGGCAGTTGTATCAGCTAGACTGCCATAACAAAGTAGCACAAACTGAGTGAGTTAAACAATGGAAACTTATTATCATCTCAGTTCTAGAGGCTAGAATTTCAAGACAGAAGTGTCAGAAGGGCTGATTTCTTCTAAAGGCTGTGATGAGTCTTTCATGCCTCTTTCATGCCTCACTCCTAGCTTCTGATACTTTTGTGGCAATCTTGCGTGCTCTTTGATTTGTAGAAGTATCACCCTAATTTCTGCCTTTCTCTTCACCATCTTCACATGACATGCTTTTTGTATACATGTCTATCCAAATTTCTCCTTTTGATAAAGACACCTGCTATATTGGATTGGAGCTCATTCTAATTACTTAATTTTAACTTAATTACCTCAGTAAAGACACTCTCTCCAAATAAGCTACCTTGTGAGGTTTTGGGTATTAGGACTTCAAAGTATGAAACTTTGGAGAATGCAATTCAAACCATAACAAGAGTATATATTTTTTACATCAGAAAGTACAAGAAGGCAACCTATATTTAAAGATTTACTTTCCAGTCAGATCTTCACTGATTTGACTTATTAAGACTTTCTTTTTCTCTACTCTCTTGTTTAATTACCTAGCCCTCTGCTTTAATAATCTAGTTTCTTCCAATCTTAATTATCTCCTTTCTTTAGAGTCTTTCTTCCTTGGTTTTGTTGTTGTTATTGTTATTTTTCTTCTCATTTCCACTTTTAAAAATTGTGGATACTTGCCTATGCTCCTTTTGTTCAGAAAAAGGGTTACATTCTCTCAGTGATTATCAGCTATGGAAGGAAACTACCTTAGTGAGTCCCAGAGTTTTAAAGTATGTTCGGATGATTACTCATTATAATAGCTAAAGCATACAATTCTTCCAAGGATTTGTCTTTTTAAAATATGTATTTCAAAATAATACCTTCATAGTCACTAAATTCTAATGTGCTCTTTTGATGACAGAAGAAAGGAAAGTTGCAATAAGTATAAAGAATTGGTGTGTAATGGGGAAGCATATTACAGAAATAACATGATCTTAGCTGGGGATCATGGTGCACACATGTCATCCCAACTACCTGAGAGATTGACAAAGGAAGATGACATGTTCAAGCTCAGCCTGGGCAACTTAGTGAGATCATATCTAAAAATAAAATAAAAAGGACTGGGGATGTAGCTCAGGGGTAAAGCATTTGCCTAGTATGCACTAGGCCCCAGTTTCAAACCCCAGTCTCAGAAAAAACAAAACAAAACACAACAACATAGAGAGAGTCTGCCGAAAAAAGGTACACATAATTCAGCAGTTCACCATACTAATAAATGTCTGGTAGCTAATGGCCATGACTTTGAGCACCTCTTGTAAATTTAGAGGCCAAAAGTAACTTGTATTAATCCATGATGTCTCAATAAATATTGTATTAAAATATTTATACAAGTTTTTCTTGTACCTCTCATTACCTCTATATGTATTGCTTGAAATAAGTGTACATTATTAAACCTTAAATGGAGATTTTGGTTTTCTTGTACCTCTCATTACCTCTATTTGTGTTGCTTGAAATAAGTGTACATTATTAAACCTTAAATGGAGATTTAGGTGTTGGTGTCTATAGGAGTGTGCATTCATGGTGCTATTGAGGCAGAAAAAAAAATGAGAGTAACTCCTTCAAAGTCAACGAGTTCTTGGGTTCAGGGGCCTCCTTTGAAGAAGTAAAGAATTATTTATTATCAGTTTAGACATGTTCTATTAAAGTCTGAGCTAGATATTTTATAGTTATTTGCAGATATGATATAATTTTTAATATAAGGCAATTAAATCGAATGCTTTACCTTCATCCCTTGGTATACAATAAACCATTGTATATTAATAAGCTTAGTTTTTCTTATCACAGTTAAAACACTAATGATCAATCTTTCACATGAGCTGTATTAAAGCAGGGCAGGGTGTTTTGAGGTCTGGGTTTAAGCATAGTGCACAGACTAAATGTACTTTCTCTTTGGCGAATCACTTAGGCTTCACTTTATCTGTAAATGATGTTTACACTACATCATGAGCTACCAGTGATTGTTTTATAACTCTTAATAGGTAATATTTTTTAAAGTAAAATCTAGATTCTCATATTAATGTAAAATGAACATGTCAAAGATTTTTTAATTTAACCCAGTTAGTGAAGATACTGGTAAAATGTGACTAGTTCTCAAAATAATTTAAAGAACACAAACATACAGGCAATAAGAAATCAACTTAAAAACCCATACAAAATAGCAAATATCCATGGGGCTATATTTCTCCAGAATTAAATCATTTATCTTTCTCTGGACAAAAGTCATGTGCCTTGCTGTAAATGTTCTATTACATATGGAGTTGTAAAATACTTCAAAGACATTAAAAGATACAGGCTTCTTTTAATGAAAGAGCCTGGAAAGGAGGTGTTCCACAGTACAGCCAATAATCTCTTTTTGTGGATTTCAAAATCCTTTACAATTTTTCTGACATGAATTGGAGTCTTGTGTTTCAAACAAATGTTCTGTGGACTCTCATGTCATAACACACATGAAAAGCAGAGTTTCTCTGGTTGAAATGAATATGGGAACTGAGTAAGCTACATTCTTTCCCTTTCTCTTGAATTAGACACTGTGGTGGGCAAAGTGGTGCACATCTGCAATCTCAGCACTCTGGGAGGCAGAGACAGAAGAATCACAAGTTTGAGCCCATCTTGGGCAATTTAGTGACTTAGAGAGACCCTGACTACAAACAAACAAAGGACTAGGGATGTTGCTCAGTGTGAAGGACGTGAATTCAAATGCCAGGTCTGGGGAGTGGGGCACTAAGCCAGAGTTCTTTGGATTTATGTAAATCACAGTTTGGAAACCATTATATCATGTCTATAACTACATGACTGGCCTTACATTTGGTCCCTGAGCTTTGCTTTAATAGCTTCCATTTTCATACATTTGCACCTATAATACTATCTACTCCCCACCAAACGCACACACACACATGCACACACATATCACACAAAAGCACTTTGACCTATCAGAAAACAAAGGTATCCCTTCCAGGATTCTTATATATCTTTTCAAATTTGTAATTCCAAAACCATTTGTGTCTACTGGATTTTCTAGCTCTGAATTTCACAGAACAATAGCAAATTATGGAAACAAAGCTTTTGTAAATAAGGAGAGGGGGTTGAAGAGAGGGGAGGGGATTGGGAGAAAAAGAGGAATCAAGATATACCATGTACAGGTACAAATTCTCTTTGATAAATGTGATCATTATGTATATTTAAATTGCACCAATAAAATTAATTTTAAAAAAGAAAAGATACTTTCCACTCTACTAAACTTCTACTCAAATAGCCTGGGAGTACTCTTGGAAATGTCTAAATTTATCAGTTGAATTTTAGTCTGATGCAATCTTTATTAGTAATGTATTCAGTTTATTTTCTTACTTTTGAAAAACAAGGCCATATTTTAAAAATGCCTCTGGGCATGTACACCAAAATATCTGTAAATTCTGGAATCATATTTCCCTGTTCTTTATTTCTATTTCAGATTATATGCATAGTGAAAGTCTTTTGTCATTTGAAGATTGTGAAGAGTTTCCTTCACAAATGATGCACCTTCTAATGTATGGTAGACTCTGAAGTACTCTTGCATCAGTCCATCTCCTATGGAATCCTTGACTTAGTGGCAAAGTTGAGTTCACTTCTTAGCACACAGGCCCCTTGCTAGTAATTCCCATGTAGGACAAAATGGCATATTGTCCCAGCTCTTTAGAGTAAGATTCAGTTCCTTAATTTATTTCTTGATTTTTGTTATTTGTTCTTGTTATTGTGTCTACCATGGCCTTGACTTACAGACTTGTCTACTCAACTGATCTAAACTTGACTTTTTACTTGCCTGATCCCAAGTTGCCTTCCCATTTCCTCTTCTTTACCATATATATATTTGGAATACCCCTATACCTTCTTTTAATCCTGTGCCATTCTGGATAGTCTTTCCTGTTCTACTCTGTTCTTTTGCTACTAAAATCCTGACCTGACTTTTTCTCTATTGTGTCATCATAGGATTTTAAGAGATCATGATACTGAAGTGAACTTCAACATTAGTTAGCAAAATTCTAAAGGTTGCTTTTCATATCCTGAAACTATCAACCTCCTTGTTTCCAGGTATCTCATGATGATATGGGATATTTTTATAAGACTGATATTTTCTTACACAGCATTAAGCAAAATTTATCTTTTAGTCCTACCAGTTCCATTGCTTGAGAAGTTTTTTGTTCTCTTCTATCTATCATTTTTCTTGGCTAAGGTAGACAAAGAGACAGTCTGATCAAACAGCTAACTTTTGCTGAGTAAAAACTACATGCTAGCTATTATGCTATTTTAAAAATCTTATTTATTCTGTGCAATACTCTTCTGAAGGAGATATTATTATTATTATTTTTTGGTACTGGGGATTGAATAAAGGAGATATTATTATTGGCCCCATTTTGTAGTTGAGGAAAAAGATTGAGTAAGTGGCCAAAGTCACTCAGACAATAACTTTAGAAACCTGGATTTAAATGCAAGTCAGTCCAACTACAAAGCTCACTATGCTCTGCATCCTCCCAGGATACCACAAATATCACAATTTATTACAGGCCATCCCTGATTTATGATGGTTTGGCTTATGGTATTTCAACTTCACTATAGTGAGAAGGGAAGATTCATTCAGTAGAAACAGTACCTTAAATTTTTATCTTTTCTCAGCCTACTAATAGACAATATAATATTCGCTCAAGACGGTAAGCAGCCAAAGAGAGCTGCAGTCAGCCACACAATCATGAAGGTCAACAACGAAAGCCTTGCTGTGATCTGTGTTGCTAAACTATGATGTTCAGTTAGATATGCACCTTTGACTTAATAGTTTAACTTGTGGTGGATTTTATCAGCACATAACCCCATCAGAAGAGGAGCAGCACCTGTTCTCAAAAGGGGGCAATCTAGATTTATTTGCATTTTAAAACTTTTATATTCATTACTAGCAGAAATATTTATAGACAAATCATTAGTCAGAAAGAAAAATGAGCATGATAGAAGCATTAGGAAGTATTAGCAAGAACAGAGTTCAGTAGATAGGAGGTGCCGGCTTTAATCCCAGCTCTTGAGCAAGAACCTCTTGGGGTTTCTGTTTTCTCATTTGTAAAATTAGACTGTTTACTAGGTAGTTTCTAAGTTTCTTTCACAAATCTAACTGTTGCTTTCTGAGGGGTCTCAAAACTCCACCAACAGGGTAATCAATCTCTGCAGCTCAGACAGAGCTGGGGCACCACTATGTGGAGGTTAGGCTCACGAGCTGAGGTTAAATGTACAAGTCAGCAAGTCAGTCCAGCTCACTTCTTCTTGTCCTTTCTCTCTCTGTGCCAGGCAACTAGTGATTGATCAACTGAGAACCAGGCAAATGTGGGTAGGGATGTTACTTCTTAGGACTAATATCACCCAAGCAGCAGCAGGTCACACTACCAACTGAAAAGGTCAAATGCAGTCCACCTCAGAGCCATTCTTTCAGCTTGGGAGAGGCATTCCAACCCAAATGCACTGAGTTGGGCTCCTATGGAAAAGGGAGTGGCTTACAAGGAACATCCTCAGAAGTTGCAATATTTTTGGTTTTTTTTTTTTTTTTGGTACCAGGAATCAAACTCAGGTCCTTGCACTTGCACAGCAGGCTGCGAAACCACTGAGCTAAACACCTGGCCCTAAGTTGCAATATTTTTAAGTGAAAGCATAAAACTGGAAATCCGTAAAAACAGAAAACATGCTGTAAACATCCCATAGAACACAATTTGCAAGAAAAAGACCTGACTAGGCACTGTTGGAGTGACAGGAATGTCAAGTAGGTCACAATATGTAGTACTTAACAATGAAGACGTCAGGACAGCTGTTATTTTGCCTGGCTGGCTCCCTTCCATCTGAAATTTGTTCTGTTACCACACCAAGGGTTTCTGATATCGCAGTCTCTCCTGCTACATGCTAGGCAAATGACAGAATAACTTATTCCCCAAGGCCCGGGTGTTGCTTGACCAGGGGTGGATGTTAAATAAGTAAGGCTAATCAGTGCCCTTTGAAGGGAACTGAAATTGTGGCACAAAGAGAAAGAGGATCTTGTTCTGAATTTATAAGCAGAAAAGGTCCTTGAATGATGGAAGCAACTAGAGGGTACCACCACTTGGGAAGAACAAGCCAATATGAAAGAAACAGGGCAAGTGAGACTAGACAAGGAAGTTGTTTTAGCACTCAGCCCCAGATTTTCTTAAAACCAGAAAACACTCCAACTTTTCAAATGTAATGACCAATAAGTACCTTTTCTCCTTTCATCATAGGTTTATTGAAGTCTAATTTACATGCATAAAATTCACCATTTAGTCCCACTCGTTTTGATTAGTGTATAAAAGTTTATAACCACCACTATATTCAAGATATAGAATATTTCTATCACCCTAATGTTCCTCTGTTATCAACCTCATTTTTCTACCCTACCCAAGGCAAACTGCTGTTTTGCTATCTGGATAGTTTAACCTTATCCTGAATGTCATGTAACTGGAATCACAAAGTACATGGCCTTGTGAGTATCATTTCTTTCACTTCCCTTAATGCCTTTAAGATCTATCCATGCTGTTACAAATTTTCAATGTTTTGCTACTGTTTATTTCTAGGCAGCATTTCATTGTGTAGATACATCACAGTTTATTCATTTACTAATTCGTAGGCATTCAGACTGTTTCCAGATTTGGTGATTATGCAGAAAGCCAAAATAAATAATTGCATCCATGTTTTTGATATGGGTATATCTTCGTTTCTTTTAGGTAAATACCTAAGAGGCAGATTGCTTAGTTATACAGTAAATGTATTTGTAATAGTATAAAAAACTCCCAAATGGAAGTACCATTTTTGCATTGCCAACACTGAGAATTCTTATTATTCTTTCTCATCAGCATTTGTTATTTTCATGTTTTTAAAATTTGAATAATTCTAATAGGTGTAAAGTGGTATCTCATTGTAGTTAAATTTAAAATGATGCCAAACATCTTTTCATATACTTATTTGCCTTCCACATATTTTTACTAAAGTGTCTGCTCAAATGTCTTCCTTACTTTTTTGTGTGTTGCTTGCTTTCCTATCATTACACTATGACAATATTGTACATGTTCTGGATAAAAGTTCCTTGTCAAATTTATGTTTGCAAATATTTACTTCCAGTGTGTGACTTGCCTATTCATTTTGTTAGCAGTGTATTTCAAGGGAGAAGTTTTTAATTTTGAAGATGTTCATCTTGATTTATTTAATGGCTTATGCTTTTTGTGTCCCATTTATAAAATCTTTGTTAAATTTAAGGGCTTGAAATACTTTTATTTTTTCCTATACATCTTGTAGTTTTAGGTTTTAGATATAGAACTATAATCAATTTGAGATTATTATATACAGAGTTTTCCCCATTTAAAGAAGGGATTTAAATCAAGTTTATGTTGCTGGCAAGCAGAATCTTCACTAATGTAGATTGGGTCTTTCACAAATATGAATGAAAAACATTTTAAGAAAGAACTTGTCTAATAGATGTATTTTTAAATGGCATACTAATTCTTTCTATAGTTGATTTAATTTTAATGAAAATTCTATTGAGATTTATTTATTTGAACTTGGTAAGGAAAATTTTAACTGGAAGGATAAATAGAAAAGAATAATACATATTTTTAAAATATTAGAAATAAAGAGACTTGGGCTAAAGGTTTTAAGACACAAAGTGGACAATTAAATCAGCATGAAGGAGAGACCAACAGTCAGAAAAGTGGAACAGAACAAAGAGCCTGGTAATAGGCCAGTATATATGCTTCAGATTAGTCCCTTTAAAAAAAAAAAAAAGAATTGTCCATTTGACAATGTTGTGAAATTAGTTTATAAATAAGTAAAATTATATCCTTACAGAACATCAATATTCCAGGTGAATTAGATTGAATTCAAAAAGTGAAAACATTTAGGGGGACAATAGGCTGAAATATCAATCTCGAGCTGGTGCCTTCTTTGTTTTTTCCCAAACCAATTTGGGTTTTTTTTTTCTAAGTTCTTTTATTGGTACATTTTAGGTATACGATACATTTACATTTATCATTGGGTGCTTGTACCTGTACATGATGTGTCTTGGTTCGTATTTTTTCCCCATTACCTGTGTGCCCTCCACCCCTTCCACCCTTCCCTATTTACATAGAGTTTGTTTCCAGTTTTTTCTTTTCTCATACTTTTTCCTTTCCCTTCTTCCCTTTCCCCTTCATCTCCCACCACCCCAACACGTTCGGACCTTTTCTTCCTATTTCAAATTATCAATTATTAATTTTAATCATTTTAATCCTTATTTACACTTTCAGTTTCTCATACTAGAGAAACTATTTGGTATTTACACACTTGTGTCCTATTTATTTCACTTAAGAGTATGGCCTCAATAAGCATCCATTTAGCTATAAATGTCTCTAGTTTCTCATTCTTTATGGCTGAGTAGTACTCC
>NW_004624731.1:33121790-33132471 GCF_000247695.1 Heterocephalus glaber | reverse complement strand
GGATTGTCATCTCTTCCTCTTGGATTGTTCCCTTCACAAGGATGTAATGACCATCTTTGTCTCTCTTAATTAGTTTTGGTTTGAAATCTACTTTGTCTGCAAATAAGATTGCTATCCTTGGTTTTTTCTGGGTTCCTGTGATGTGGAGAACTATTTTCCATCCTTTTACTTTCATTCTATGAATTTCTCTGAGTTAGGTATGTTTCTTGTATACAGCATATTGTTGGGTTTTCCTTCTTAATCCATTCTGCCAATCTATTTGTTTTGATTGGTGAATTGAGGCCATTAACATTGATTGTTATAATTGATAGATATTGACTCATCCTTGTCATGATGTTTTACTTTTGTTGGTTCTTCTATTTCTTATTTTTCCACCTTTCCCTTTAGTTTCTTATCTTGCCTGGTGGCTTCCTTCTGGTGGGCCTCATGGAGTTGTGACCCTCATTGCTTCTTTCTAGGATATTGTTTAGAATTGCTTGTAGTGCTGGTTTGGTGTTCATGAATTTTCTCAGGTGTTCTTTGTCATGGAAGTATCTAATTTCCCCATGAATTTTGAAAGATAATTTTGCAGGATACAACAGTCTAGGTTGGAAGTTATTTTTGTTTAGGGCTTAAAATACTTCACTCTAGGCTCTCCTTGACTTGAAGGTTTGTGTTGAGAAGCCTGCTATGATTCTGATGGGCTTTCCTTTGTAGGTGATTTATTTCTTTTGTCTAACTGCTTGTAGGATTTTGTTCTTCTGTTGGGTTTCTGGGATCTTGACTATTATATGTCTAGGTGTAGATTTTTTTGATCATAGCTAGTTGGAGTTCTATATGTCTCACTTATCTGTACGTCCACTTCTCCACTTCTGTCTGGAAAGTTTTCTATTATTACTTCTGTGAACAGTTTTTTTATGTCAATTGTACTTTCTCCTGTTTTTTCGTGGACACCTATCAGTTTTATGTTATTGTTCTTTGCATCATCTAGCAGCTGCTGGATTGATTTCTTGTGGTCCCTTACTATTTTTAGAAATCCCTGTTTTCATGGTCCTTAACCGCAATCCTGTTTTCTATATCTGATATTCTATCTTCAGATTCCCTTAATCTGCTATGCATGCTTTAAGTGGAGTTTTTAATCTCCTGAGTATCTGTTTGAATCTGTTCCATGGATTCCATTTCTTTCTTATGTTGGGTGATCATGGTTTCCATTTCTTTGTTATGCTGGGCATTCATGGCTTCCAGCATGTTTCTGAGCTCATCTATTTTTTGTCTGTTTCTGTTCTAGAGCCTCTAATCATGTCTTTCACTCTGCTCACCATTTCTGTATTTATCTGGGAGATTATTTCTGCTTTGAATTTTTCTAGAGCCTCATTCATGTGTTTTGTTACTTCCTGTGCTATCAGTTCAGGGTGTCCAGACTTTTAGTTGATTATCAGACTTTTCCATCTCTTTCCCCCAGAATTTACCCTTGGTGGGGTGAAGTCTGAGTTTGTGCCTTGCTTAAATGTCTTCTCATTTTTGTTTTTGGTACTGTCCTTTGTTTAATTCTTGGGTTGATACTTCAAAATTGCTTATTACAAGTATCTTTGTTGCTTGTAATTAGAACTCTTATGCAATGATTGCTTCTCAGAGGTATCTTCCAACTATAGCTGGTTCTTAGGTTTTGAGTCTCTAATAACTCTGAGGCTATCTCATTTTCATTATACCAGGAAGGACCACTGAGTATATTAGTCACAACGCCTTAGCCCAAGTGATACAATCAGCAACACCATAGCATCAAGTACATCTTAGAAAATGACAATTTGTGCAAATTATTAACCTATCACCTTTAATTGTGTGAATTAAATCAAAATTGAAGACCAACCCAACCTATGTTTATAGTGAATAAACTGTTCAATATGGCAATTTTACCCTTTGGGATGGGGAGTTAGAAGGAGTTGGGGAGGGAGGGATAGGTAGGTAGAAGGATAGGGGAAGGTTAGCAGTGAGGCCAGAGGACACAGGCAAGAGAAGGAAAAAGAGAATGAAAGGAAAATAAAGATGAAATCTGAATTAGGGCCAGAACAGGAACAAAAAGGGAGATGAAGAACAATGTGGGATAGCAAGAGAGTGAGTGTGAGAAAGGAAAGAGAAAAGAAAGAAAAAATGAAGAGAAAAATAAAAATTTGAAAAGATAGGAAAAATTTAAAAACAAGACCAAAAACCCATCAATAATAATAATTTTGGAAATAAAAAATAAAAATGAAAATGAAGGGTTTGTCTCTCCTGTCACAATAGACAATGTGGGCAGCAGTGTGCAGATATGTCAGTGAGTCTCAGCAAGCCAGTTGCAGACCCATGGGATTCAGGCAGATTTCTGGTGGCAAGTCCCAAGTTAAGCTCTCTGTCCTCCTGTAGGGTTGAACTCTGCAAGGTTGTACTGCAGGTTCTAGCTGCCATTCCCCTGAAGATAGTCCAGGTTCTGATGGGAGGTGATGATCCCTCCAACTTATCCAGTATGGTCGTCTGGTGTCCCCTGTGTCTTTGTAGTGTGGAACCAGATAGCTGTACAGCCAAGAGGCTGTGTGTGTGTGGGGGCCCAGCAGGCACCTGTGAGGCTAATTGGATTGCTGCCGTGGGTATGACCAGTGGTGAGGGGTCCTCATCTTCTGGCTGGTCCCTGCCAGTGTGCTTGGTGCAGGCTGGATGGGGCAGGACTCCCAGTGACCTGGTACCTCTCTCTGATTGATGATTTAGATATCCAAAATGTGAGTTTGTGTTCTCTAAAATCAAAGAATGAATTTTAGGAACAATAAAGGTTAAAATTAGGAAAATTTATTGAGTGAAAGACAGCTTCTAAGAGAGACAGAAGGGGGACTGTAAACCAGTTGGGTTGTTTTTATATTTTGGTTATTAAATTGGATCTCATTACATGATTACCCATATAGTCTGCATCTCAATTTGTTGCTTCTAGTCAAGCAAAAATATAGATTATACTGCTCATTTTTTTGCTGAAAGCAGAACTACACTGTTTTGATGCACAAATTTACTATTTTTTTGACCTTTTACTCCTCAGAAGCATTTGTATTCAGGCAAGATTTATGACAGTATTTTTCCACCAAATTAAATACAGTTTCTAATATATTCCAGAAAGGACATTTTATAATTAATTTTGAAGGTCTGGGGTCTGCAGGCAAGGTAGAGGGCCTGGGTCAGCTGCAGTGTTTCCTATGAAGTGAAGCTAGTTTTTTCTTCTTTTCATAGATGCTCCAGCCTGAGGAGTTAATGTTTACCTTGATTTAATGTCTCATCAGAAGCATGACATCCACAGCAGTCTGGCTCCAGCAGGATTAAATGAAGCATGGCAGTTTCTTCAAGAGAAACTTAAACCTCAAGACTTTAGCCCTAGAGGGGAGAGGTAGGAGATGGAGAAAGAACAAAATCTATTGATAGAGTAAGAATGAAACAATTGACCCCCTTTGACACACAATTTAGAGGCAGAAATAAGGTTTGAATGCAAGAAATCTGGGGCTTATGCTCAAGTAGGAGTACTTTTGGCTTTACAGTGAATCTGCTCTAGGAGTCAAGGGGATCAGCTATTCCTGTACCACTTCTGTCCCACACCACACCATCCAGGTGACCTTGAAACAAAGGGACAAGATTTACCTTTAAGGGAGAAAGAAAGGGAGATTATTTTCAGAGTTCGGAAATTGAATCCAAAACCCTGTCAGGACAAATTTTGCCAGGGCAGCATACTCTTTCTCTCAGAAGCAAGCAAATGAACATAAGAAAGGCTAAAATAGGACAGAGCGAGAGCCAGTCTGTCCAGAGTTCTGCCTCTGGCAGAAGACTAACCAAGGGCTTTGGGACTCAGTGTTACAGGTTTTCCTTTCCACTCCCGGCTTTAGATTTTCTGAATTCCATCACCAATCCATCCTGGTGCTCTTGAAAGTAAGTGTTTCCTGTAACTCTTGGTATTTTTAGCCAGTACTGTCTATATGGGATAGTGAGTTCTTTAAATGCATTTACTGCTGAATAAAGTGATTCTCTTATTTGTCCTGAAACTAACTACTTTCACATTTCAAGTAGATCCAAACTGTTATGTGTCAAAGTTTTGGATTTATTCTCCTCAAAAGTTTTGAAGCTTTATAGGCTTCTATCCACCTTTTCATGTTGTTATCTCTTCTTCTTCTAAAAAGGGATTATTTTACTTAATATTTGCTTCTTTTTTGTTTTTTGATTTACTCTTCTTCTCTCTGTCTCTGACTCTTACATTTAAGAAAGGAAATACCAGTCAGAGTAAACCTAGAAGTTGGCCAAGCCTGGGCTAATGCTTGCCATAATAATCTACTACCCCAAGGAAACTGTTCCTAGTTACAAATATTCCTACAAACTTATTTAAAAACCTTCGGCAACCCAGTGGAAAGTTATTGAACAAAAGTTGCTCATCAGTATTTGAACTCTTGAACTAAAATATCTGGGATTTTGTGTCCCCACCTCACACAGTCACTAAACGTCAGTAGCCGTAAAAAAAAAAAAAGGTGGTAGAGGTGACTTTTGGCACTTGCAATAAACCCTGAAAGAGCTGATAGTTGAAGCTGTCTATTAATTACATTTCCCATATATTGGAGGGCGATCAATCCTCTGACTTCCTAGAAAGGGGGTTGGCGAGGGCTAAAGAAAAAAAAGGCAATAGAGTCTTGCATAATTTCAAAGTATATAGGGGCCAGGAGGTCAGTGCCTCAGAGTGGACGAAGACAAAGATGCTCTGAGCAGGTCATTATTTATTGGGTACACATAATAATCAGAGGGAGTATCAGGTGGTGGTAATCTTTTGTTGATGAGGATCTTAGGTCATGTGGATCTTATGTTGATGAAGGTGGTAAGGAGAGCCTTCTTACAATAGTAGGTGGGCCAAGATAGCAGGCTAATAAAAAACTTGTCCTTCCCCCAGGTTTCCCCCTTTTCTGTTTTTTATTACTACTTGGTTCTCAAAGAACCAGAATGTCTTCAGCTGATGTACACTTGCCCTTGAGTGTCACAGAATCATGGGACCATCGAGGCCTCAACTTGTGACCGGAGGCAAAACGAAGCTATGTTTCTGCATTCCACAGCCCACTCTCAGTCAAAGTGACATTGGGCTTTAGACAGCTATAGACATACTTAATTTATGAAATAATTTTCCCCACAAATTTATGTAGAATGGCCCTCAACACCCATAGTTGGGGCAAGCTATTCTTTGAAGGGGATTTGGATAGCACATCTTTTTTGTGTACCACAATAAATATTTTCTTTAGAATACAGTGGTGCCTCAGTTTACAAACTTCATTTGTTTTACAATTTGGGGAAGGTGGCCACATTTGTGTTTATGTGGGACGATAGCTGTGGTTGTGTTTGTCATTTGATGTGGAGTTTGCAAATAGAAGCAAAACTGCCACTTTTATTTGTGAACCAAATTGTGTACGAACAGAAGTGTTCATAAATTGAGGTATTTCTGTATGTATATTCTAATGCTTTTTGTGTTTTTCTTTATACTTTTGCAATACAATCTCTGGCTAAAGTGGAGCAAGTATTACTTTTTGCCGTATAATAAAACATTACTTAGTGGCTAGAAATGACACTAGAGTAGTTTAGTGTGTTTTACAATTCTTTGTGTTGGCTAGGATCAACTGAGTGATTCTCCCTCCCACTAGTCTTGATAGAGGTTACTCATGTGCCTGTAGTCATGTTTCTCTTAGTTGTGGTAAATGGTCTATGGCCTTACTCACATATTATGGGCCTTGATGTTGGCTCTTGTCTGTTTTTTTTCCCCCATGTAATCTTCCAGTTAGTAGTTCAACTTCTTCTATACATGGCAGTGATAATTTTCCAAGAAGTGAATATAGAACATATGACGTAGACTCCAGAGCTCAAAGAAAATTACAAGATTATTTAGGTGAATAGGGAAAATAGACTACTACTTGGTAGTAATGGCTGTAATATACTGTGTTTCCAATTTTCAATCTATCACAGTTCTTTTCTGTCTTTCTAATGTAAAATATACTCAGTATCTCCATACAAAATTATCTATATTATATCACTGTTACCAATTTTGAAGCCCATGATGTCAATATAACTTGGAGTAGAATTGAATCACTTCCTCTGACATAAATAAAGTTGTGCCAAAGATATTTGCCATGTAAGAATTGTCATCCTTAAAACAAACTCTTGATATAGTTAGTGACATAAATTACTGCCTAATCTCTGATTAGGGTCTTGCTGATTTTTCTAGGTGTCTTCTGTATTTGAAGATATTTAATAAGAAAGGATTCTTAGCTCTGCTGAGGAATCTATAGGCTCAACTCACATCTTCTATTACTAAACACCAGGGGTTTTCACTGTAGAAAATCAGTCCTGTGAAGGTCAAATTAAATTCTAAGCTTTATCAGCCTCCATGGCAATTTTGTCTTTAATATCATTCATTCTATGAATAAATCTTATTTGAGTCAAAAAGTGGAAAAAGAATTGTTTGCCAAATACATCTATAAAATTGTAGCTCATGAAGAAAAATTTGGGAAGGAATAGTCATTTTTCATTTCCCAAAGCATGTTGAGCCATCCAACATCTGGTATTAGTTTACATCAGTTTTGGAGAGTGTACTCATGGAGAGAGATCTCAAAATTTATCTTGGTTTTATCTACTTTTGGTGGTTATGAACTCATAAGAAATCTGATTATGGCCATAAGTCTTCTTCCCAGAAAAAAATTATTATATATTTAGGATTGGAGGATTCATGTATCTCTTAAAATCTCTCATGATAATGCTACAGTTCTTAAAATTTAGCATTCCTATGAATCAGTTGAGGTGCTTGTCAACAAAGGTAGAGTGGCACATTTCAAACTCTAACATTTATTGTTGTGATATGCCTGATGAGGATCAGGAAATACTTTTTTTAACGAATCAGTAGGTGATTCTAATGCAATTAGCTTTGGCTGAATTTTGAGAAATGTAAGAATTCATGAAATCCTCAATTAAAATATTATGTATCTTTCTGCATGTATATTCAAGAGGCTGAATGTAGCAAATTGTTTTTCCTGTTCCTCTGATCCCAGTCACTTCACAGGAATTCCAGTGTTTTATCTACTATGTGTGGCTTGGCTGAAGATGACACCATGACATTGGAGTGGATTTTGATTGGCTAATGTTTTCTCTGTGTACATACAGAAATATGATATAGAGCTTCTTAGTTACTTCCAGTTTTAAAATCTTGATCCCTTGATACCCTAAATACTATTGAAGATGCAATATCAACTATTTATAGTCTCCTGATGATCTTTTACTTACTGCTAATTTGTGTGTAGTCATTTTCACATAATTGGGATTGGTGTGGTGGTCTGCTTCTTTCTTGTAATATTTTTCCATATTCAGGGCTATAGTTACCTCCATGTACTGACATCATCCATCTATGTGGTACGTTATATGGTATGTTTTATATATATATATATAAACATATATATGGTATGTTATAGTTTGGATGTGGAATGATCCCCAAAGTTCCTGTGTTGAAGGCTTGGTTTCCAGCTGATGGCATGCACTGTTGGGAGATGGTTCAAACCCTAGGAGGTGGGTGGAGCCTAGTTGGAAGAAGTAAGTCACTAGGGTCAGGATTTTGGAGGATATATTTTATTTTTGTTCCTCTTTTTCTCTCTCTTTCATATACTGTATTCTGTCACAGTGATGAAAAAACACAACTTTTTATTTGATATAGACACAGAATTCTACCATGCTGATATCAGAATATGTTTAGTTTGCATTGATAGGCTGTGAGGTATAGATTTTATTTAACAACAGCTGTATGCAGTTGTATCTCTTTTTGTAATGAAAGCAGCAGGAAAATTAACCTTGAAAAGTATTTTGGACTTAAGCTGATGCATAATTATCCCAAAGAAAATGGGTAATGAACTGAACCCAAAATGTTGTCAAGGAGTAAACACAATTTTAGGCATTACAAGGCATGGTGTTATTAGATTTTGGATTAGTGTCACAGATGACTTTGGTTTTCTTGAACTCTGTTGGAAATTTAATTTGGCTGAAAGGAGAGGATCTGATAAACTTTTTGACTAAGAGACCATTTTATCAAGGAGAAATGAAGAGAATCAAGGTAGGCAAATATCAGCCTGGATTTTATTTTAACTAGGAAGGAAAAATTGATTATTAATTAACAGTAAATATCTAAAAACAAAGAAAAGGAGCACTAGACTTATTTATGTGCCTCCAGACATTAAAAGCTGAATGTTAGAAAACTTCCTTGAGACTCTGAAAGGGAAATAGATGATGAAGGGTAGAAATTGTTATAAATATAATTCTGACTGTACAAAAATTTTGAAAAGTTCAATGGGAAAGCTAAAGGGAAATACATCAAAGGAAAATGTTGTAGTTATATTCCACTCCAAGTCCAGGTTCATAAAAAACATTGACAAAAGATATAGAGACATATAATAAAAGATGACTATAAAAGAATGACAGAAATATAAGAGAAGGACCAAGAAGTCTAAAGCACAATGAGGTAAATAAAGTAACTTTCAGGAAGAGAGAGAAAAAAAATGACAAAAGTGTTTATTCTAATCATGTAGAATAAGAATAAGAAACTGTAGTTTAATGGAAGTTATAAGAAAACTTGACTTAAATATATTTTCCAGGTTTTTAAAAAGGGAGACAGAGTAATGCTAGAAAGTATGAACTGAACTTATAATTAATTTTATCAGCATTTGGAATTGGATTTTTAAATAGGAAGCTTGTGAATCTTTAGAAAAGAATGTGATCATCACTAGAAATCAATACGCATTCTCTGAGAATGAGTAAAGCCATACTGATTTCATATCATTTTAAAATAATGATTGGTAATTCAAGAAAAAGTAATTGATTTAGTCCCTATTGATTTTAGAGAGGAGTTTGAAAATTTTTCTTTAATGTTATTTGGATAAAATGTTTAAAGACTTTACAGAATATTAAGTGAGTTTCTAATTTGTTGTCTAGTAGCTGTTGCTTAATAATTAAAGAAAGAGAGTTTCATTTTTACTAGAAAATGACTCTGTTCTTGGTATTATTCGATTCAAAATTTATATTGGAGTCTGAAATGAAGGAACATACTATATACTACTTAGCACACACAAGTTTTAGATAAAAGAAATGTAAGACAATTTTGTGTAGGACATTTACTTAAATGTGACTCCTGGCCACCACAAGTGAAGCTGGGTGAGGTAGAGTCACACTGGAATACAAAAGTGACAAGAAAGATTTATTTACAATTTCTAACAGTCTGTGAAAACATCTGTTAAGAGCTTACTTCTTTAAAGTGGCTGAATATTGACCTCTCAAAGATATCTACATTTCAGTCTTTTGAATCTGTAAAATGTGTTCCTTCCACGGTAAAAGTGTGACCATTGTGTCCATTGTAAATGTGTGACTATGCTACGAATGTTGAGATGAAAAAATTTACAGCATTATTCCAGCACACCTTGTGCAAAGACAAGTGTCCTTATGAGAAGGACCTAGGGAGGTTAGACTCAGTCAGGAAGCTTTGAAGATGGAAGCTGTGGTCTTGGTGATGGGGCAAGGAAAGGGAATTTCCTCTTGAGCTTACACAAGGAACAAAACTTTGCACTTTCAATCTCCAGAACTGTTAAGTAACAAATTTATGTTATTTTAAGCAACTAAGTTTGTGGCTTTTGTTTCACGCAATTACTTTATGTAATTTGTCACAGCATTGACTGGTAACTAGTATGCTCATTTTCATAAAACTAAGGATAAAGAATGATATTTGATCTGAATTTCCAGTTTCTCCTCTGACTGAAACAGGTGATAACCAGTAATCAGGGCAGCTAACAGGACTATGCTTGTCTAGTTTGGATCCATTCCTACATACCCTGCATTGCTCTTGTCATTTGGTTCTACCATGACATCACTGACTCTTGCTTCTGTGCTCTTATTACTTGGCACAATGCTAAATTTTAGTCAGTGGAAACACAGCTTTTTAGTGTTGGCTTTTAATCAGATGATTTTCATCAAAGGCTATGTTTCCTCTAAATACTGGAACTAGCTATAGTGTATTGTACTTCTCTGTCTTTCCAATCCAAATATTCTGCTTTGGTGTTCTTTTTGGTTGTGATAAATGCCTTTTTCTCTGGTATACTATGCCATTTACAGATGAACTTTAAATCCACTTTGGAATGAATATATCTAGTTGAAAAAGAAACCTAATTACAGTGATTTCAGTGGATATCTGGATAAAAATATTATATCAGTAAGTTGTGAAGGTGTCAGGTCAATTGACAGGGAAGAGATGGACGGGCAAGCACTAGGAACCAATTCTTCTCAGATAAATCATCCTAATGTCCAAAACCATTATTAATATATCATGTGAAGGGATGGCAGTCTGGCAGTCAACATCAGAGAGGGAAAGGAGTCTTGTCTTAGATCTGCTCTATCATTGAATATTTTATGTGGCAATGACTTATAATTTATTCCAGGACTCAATGCCAACTTTAACTAGATCAGACTAGATGTTTGGATTTAAAACACAGGATGATACCTTCAGAAAAGCCAGAAGTCATAACAAAGGGATGTTTGGCTCCCCCGCCACCATCCCAAGCTCCTAGGGCAGAGAAGCTGAGCCAGTCATAGAACCAGGAAGGAAGCTCCCCCGCTGCTATCCCAAGCTCCTAGGGCAGAGAAGGTGAGC
>NW_004624731.1:33090900-33109561 GCF_000247695.1 Heterocephalus glaber | reverse complement strand
ACTTTCAGTGGAGTTTTTAATCTCCTGGAAATTTGTTTGCATCTGTTGTATTGATTCCATTTGTTTCCTATGTTGGAATTCCATCATGTTCCTCAGCTCCTCTGTTTTATTATCTGTGTCCTCTCTAGATTTATTAATCATGTCTTGCACTATGGGCACAATCTCTGCTGTTATCTGAGAAATTTTTTCTGGTTTCTTTTTTTCCAGATCCTCTTTTGTTGGTAGTTTGGGAAGTCCAGGTATTTGATTATCAGATTGTTCCATCTCATTTCCCTTTGGGGTTGCTATAGGTGATATGGAAGCCTGGTTTTGAAGCTAGTTTATGTCTTAATTTGCTGGGGGGGAGCTGCTGGCACCTGTGTGGCTCACCTCCTCTGTGCTTGGAGCAGAGGCACATCCACCCAGAAACCTCTTCCTCTGCACTGGGAGCTGCGACACGTCTACCTGGAAGCCTCTTCCTCTGTGCTAAAATTTCTGTTATTTACAAGAAAAATTTCTGTTCTTCATAAGACTGGAAAAAAGTATTCACAGTATATATATAAATTGTGTGTAACATATTAAGAATGTATTACACCAATACTTCTCAAAAGAAGATATGTGAATGGCCAAAGAGCATGTGAAAATGTTTAATATCACTTGTCATTAGTGAAATGCAAATTAAAACCACTACATGTACACTTGAATGGTTGAAAATTTTAAAAGAGTGACAGTACCATGTGTTACGGAGAATGTAGTGATTCTAATATATGTTGATGTATGAGAATTCTATGCAATGTAGCATTGTAGCATTGTAGGATGCTATATAATGTAGCACAATATATGTATGCAAAATGCTACAATCACTTTACAAAATCAATTTGCTAGTACAGATAAAGTTACTGATACACATATAATACGACCTCATCATTCTGTTCCTAGATACTTATCTAAGAGAATTAAAAGAACATGTTCACAAATATTGAGTAATTTTATTTGTAATGGCATCAACTGGAAATCACCCAATACCTATCAGCATGTCAGTGGATAAGTAAATTATCACACACACACACACACACACACACACACAGAGGAATACTGCTACACAATAATGGAATGGTTGGAGCTACTGATATATACAAAGACATAAGTCAAGCTCAAAAACATGCTGTGGAAAAAATAACTAGGTATCATAAAAGCACATACTATGTCATTCCACTTGTGGCATAACAAAGAATGAACAAATTTCATTCATATGAGAGGAAACAGGCCAGTGGTTGTCTGGTGCCACAGATGTGGTGACTAATGCTAAATGGCACAATGGAGCTTTCAGGATGAAAGCAGTGTTTTGCTTCCTCATTGTGATGGTTTACAGGTATACATATTTGGTTATATTAATGAACTTACACTTAACTATACACTTAAAATGGGTATATTTTGTATGTAAATTAAGTCAGTAAGGCTAAAGAAGGTTTGTTAAATTGATTAAAATGATTTGAAGGGATGATAAATCTTAGAACTCTAGATTGAAAAGATTAAGTCTCAACTAAGACCAAAACCTTTAAAATTTGAAGAGCAAGAGTAGATGGACTTTGTTTTATTTTCAAAATTTAATATATATATAGTTTTTGGTACTGGGGATTGAACTGGGGTCCTTGCGCTTGTGCAGCAGGTGGAGAAACCACTGAGCTAGATCCCTGGCCCCATCAAAATTTAATATTTTAAGAGGAAGTGTATGTTGTGGACTAAATGTTTGTGTCCCCCTACCCTGCTGAGTGCCAATGGGGTTCCTTTTGGAGATGATATCTCTAAGTAATCTGAACTGAAGTCAGAAGAGCATGACATGATACAATGAATGTGCTTATAAGAAAGCACCCCTCCCTACCGTGTGTGTTTGTGTGTATGTTTACACAAAAAGAAGTCTTCATGAGAACAAAGTGAAAACACAGCTGTCTTTGAGCTGTGGAAAAGTCAATACTAGAAACTGAATTCACTAACTTTTTAATCATGTGTTTCCAGCCACCAGCACTGTGAGAAGGTAAGACAATGTTTAAGCTATACAGTCTGTTATATTGTTATGGCAATCTTAGTAGACTAAGATAATACAGTATCCGTTGAATTTAAGATGACAAGTTTTTAAAAAGTTTTTAATACTTCACAGATTGAGTAGCACTTCTATAAAATTCAATAGTTCAAGGAGAGCCTGGCCAGAAAGAAATACCTTCATGGGTCATGGGAAAACACATTCATAAATTTGTTAGTAGATAGGACATTAATATATTTTAAAATTTACAGTTATTTTTACTGGGTTAGACTTAAGAATGGAACTCTAACACTTCTACAAAGGGATTAAATGTAAGGTACATTTTCTCTTTCCGACTTGCAGTACAATCTTTCATGTACCTCTATTTTTTTCCATTAGTTTCTAATTCTTCACTACTCTTTCAATATCCTGTACACATTATTGTCAATTGCCAATGAATCCATGCCTTCCTTACTTCCAGTATAACATGCATTAAGTTGGATAAGGAAACCTAAGAGCATATTATAATTGTTTTCATAGCACTTAGCACAGAGCCCTACCAATCATAGAGACTACTCTTATACTTAAATGTAATCTTTAGGTCTTATTCCTCAATCCCAGTTTCCTTAGCTGACTCACAATACCTTCCAATTCACACTAATTGTTGAAGTAGAAAAAGGCCTAAGAAATGAATGATTCAATAAATCTGAGTTCTGATTCTGGTTTGGTGGGTACTGTTTGATCTTATAAAATTTGTCTAAACTCCCTGGTGTTAACTTTTTCTCTTATAGAATGGGAGTAAACACTAACTTCGTTATCCCAGAGTGTCTTATGAGGATGAAATGAGGTAATGTATGTAAAAATGATTTCTAAATTTGCAAGTTCAATGTAATATGAATTATTATCATTGTGTTTACCTCAATATTATCAGATCTTATAGACTGTATCTGGCTTAATATACATAATTCACAATGTCCTTTTCCATGGCTCAGTATTATTCCACTACCAGTAGTTACTTTGGGAGAGGAAGGGTTAATTGAGATCTCCTTCTGTGTATTCTTTAAAGAAATATATGCTCTATAAACCAATTGGTGAACTCTTGTTTCCAAAAGCGTATAAAAATTAGTTCTGTGACTGTTATTAATCTTGGCTGCTTCCAGAAAATTAAGCAGTGTGTTCTTATTTTCAACATACTCAGCACCCACCACTATCAACAAATGTCAAAAATTGTGGAATTGCATCTAATTTTTAATCTGATATGAGTTTTAAATGGTGTACTTTAAAGAAATCTTTTTTTTTTTTTGTACCGGAGATCGAACTTGGGTCCTTGCACTTGCGCAGCAGGTGGCGAAACCACTGAGCTAAATCCCCGGCCCCTAAAGAAATCTTTTTGAATGATATCATTGTTTGCTTGACTGCTAGAGGAAATATTTCTTAGTAGCCATAGAAAAAACTTAAATGCTGAGAAATATGTGCAATATGCTGCATGATGCAGAGTAGAAAGGAGTCAAATACACTAATTGGAGAATGACAAAGGGAGTGACTCTTGAGCTGAATATGAAAGAATAAGTATGAATTTCCAGGAATTTAAAGAGAGGAAACCTTTCTGTTAAGAAAAATCAATGAGAGTATTGAAATGGTAAGAAATAAGGTTGAGAAGATAACCAAAGCTTGATTGACAAGCTTGGACTTAACTGTAGGCTGTAGGAAAATGTTAAAGCCTTTTTTAAAAGAAATAGCTTTATGACTTTAGATTACTTGAGATTTATTGATTTTTAATATGCCATAAACCCATCTTTTAGTTTGCAATTCAATGGTTTTTGGTACATTCACAAAGTAGTTCAATGATTACCACAAATTAATTTTAGAATATTTTTATTATCCCTCAAAGATGCTCTGAATCCATTAATTATCACTCATCGATCACTTCCATCCCCATCCAGGCCAACCACGAATCTTCTTTCTGTCCATATGGATTTGTCTTTTGGAGACCATTTATGTAAATAGGACCTTCCAATATGTGGTATTTTTTGACTAGCTTCTTTGACTCAGCATAATATTTTCAAGGCTCATTCATGCTACAGCAAGTTTCAGCACTTTACTCTTTTTCACACCTGAGTAATATTGCAATCTATGGATATAGAACACTTTGTTAATTCATTTTTTTCAGTTTCTGGGCATTTGGCTTGTTTCTCCTTTTGAGCTATTATGCATAATGCTGCCATGAACATTTGTGTACAAGTCTGTGTCAACATATTTAGCCCCCTTCCCTTGAGCAGATATCTATAAGAAGAATAGCTGAATCATATTGTAACTTTATATTTATTTTTTTTTGAGGAATTACCACATTATTTTCAACATGGCTGCACTTTTACATTCCCATTAGCAATAGATGAAGATTTCAATTCCTCCATGTGCTTTGCAACACTTGTGATTATCCATCTTTTTATTTTGATAATTTTAAGTGAGTGTGAAGTGGTGTTTTATTGTCGTCTTGATTTGTGTGCCCCTGATAATTACTGATCTTAATCTTTTTATATGCTAAGTGGTTAACTGTATGTCACTTGCAAACTTATGCAAACCCATTGGCATTAGTCTGATAAGGCTGCTATAAAACGGCACAGATTGGGTGGCTTTAACCAACAAAAATTTATTCTCTTCTAGTTCTGGAGTCAGGAAGTCCAAGATCAAAGTTTGGGCAAGATCAGATTCTCTGACTTGCAGATGACTACCTTTACTCTGTGTCCTTAGTTGGCTTTTTCTTTGTGTTTGTATCTCAAAACTCTTCTTACAAAGACACTAACCGTACTGAATTAGGATCCGACCCTTATGACCTCATTTAACCTTAATTACCCTTTTATAGTCTCTGTTTTCAAATAGTTACATTAGAGGGTAAGGCTTACACCATATAGAATTTGTGGGTACAGAATTCAGTCTGCAACAGCAATTTTAAATTGGGTTATGTCTTTGCAATTGTTGAATTGTAGAATTATGTATTCTGGATACAAGACCCTTATCTAATATATGGCTTTGCAAATTTCATGAGTTGGATTTTTCTGTTTCTTTATGGTTTCCTTTCAAACAGAAAAGTTTTCATTTTGACAAAGTCTAATTCATTTGTATTTTTCTTTCATGTCTTACACTTTAGGTGTCATCTGTGAGAATTTATTATCTTATATACAATCACAAAGATTTGCTTCTTTATTGTCTTCTGAGGGTAGTTTTAAATTTTACACTTCATTCAGAGTTCATTTTTGTATGTGAAATGAGATAGGCTCCTAACTTCATTCTTCTGCATACTGATATCCAGTTGTCTCAGTACTGTTTGTTAAAGATTATTTTTTCCTTAATGAATTATCTTGCTACCCATGTTAATTATCAGTGAGCTGTAAATTTGAGCTTATTTATGAAATATGAACTATCCTATTGATATCTCACCTTATCACACTGTGTTGACTATTATAGATTTATAGTAAGTTTTGGAATTGGAAAATGTGAATACTTCTTTTTTTTTTTGGTGTTGGGGATTGAACACAGGATCTCACACAAACTAGGGGAGCCCTCTATCACTGATCTATATCTCTAACTCAATTTCATTCCACTTTAAAATTGTTTATTGCTTTTCTGTGTGAATTTTCATATCATTTTGTCACTTTTTTATAACAGCTGAATTTTTATAAGTATTCTCTTAAATTTGTAGATCATTTTGGGAAATATATTGTTATCTTTATATATGTATATCATGGATTGGAAAACAACATATGTATGTAATATATACACACATCCATATTTACTTAATTTCTTTCAACAACATTTTGTAGTTTTCAGTGTATAAGTCTTACTTCTTTTGCTCAATTCATTCCTAGGTATTTTACTCTTTGATACATTACAAAAACAGTTTATTAATTTTATATTCAGATTTTACATTGCTAGTATATAAATATAGTTTATTTTTATACATTGATTTTGTGTCCTACAACATTGCTAAAGTAATATATTACCGCTAACAGTTATTTTTGGATAGATTCCTTGAGGTTTCCTATATGCAAGATCATTTTACCTGAAAATATAGTTTTACAACTTCCATTCCAAATAAGTCTGTCTTATTTCCTTTTCTTGCCCAGTTTCCTTGAGTAAAACCTCTACAGTGTTAACTAGGAGCAGCTAAAATGTATAGCTTTGTCTTGTTCCTTAAATTAAGAGAAGACATTAAATCTTTAAGCATTAGTTGTGACATTAGCAAGATATCTGTTATCAGATTATAGTTTTCTTCGATTCCTGGTTTAAGTATTTTTATCATGAAAGGTGTTTGATTTTGTAGAATGCATTTTCTGTGTCTATTAAGATGATCATGTGGCTTTGTCCTTTGTTTTATTAATGTGCTTGATTGATTGAATTTCATATGTTGAAGCAAGCTTGCATTTCTGGGATAAATACACTTCATTATAGTTGCAATCATATTTATATTATTTTGGACTCTGTTGCTAGTAGTTTTTGAAGTATTATTTTTGGATCTAGGTTTATAAGGGATATTGATCTATAATTTTCATTTGGTATCTTTGTCTAATTTTGGTGCCAGAGCAATGCTGGCCTCATAGATGCTGAAGGATTTTTAAGTAAAGGAATGGTGCTAATTTGATCAAATGTGAAGTGATTTTTCAAGGAGATCAGATCACAGGATGGTGAGAGATCTGAAAGAGATGGGATGAGACTTGGAGTCTGGGAGACCAGTAAGAAGATAATGAAATTAGAAAATTTGAAAAAGATGAGGTTCAGAATTGAGGTTGCCTCAAATTGATCTTTTTTCTTGGTATTCAAAGAGCAGTTACATAGTAAACATTGAGGTTCTTTTGTTTTTATTTCTGGTAATACTACTATTCTCTTTATGCCCTAAGCATTTAGAAAATGATCTCTTTGTCATTATAGAGCTAAGACTAGATGAATTTTTGAAGATGAACTCTGCTAAAGAACCCAGGGAAAAACAAAACACATACAAAAAGAAAGTTTGCAAACATATACATAAAATTCTCCAAGACACTATCAGATAAAGCACAGGTTTTTGACCCTCAATAGCTAATTTTTAGTAGGTAACAAACTGAGTTCTAAACTAGACTACATAGAAGGGCCAAACCAAATAATACTTTTTTTCCTCTTTCCCATGCCCACTGTGCAAAAGCCCATAGTCAAACAACAGATTATCTGTAAAAATCAATGAGTATTATAGATGTTCTATATGTCACCCTTGGTAAAAACAACTGTGCTTTCATTAATAGTCTGTCATCAGAGAAAAAACTAGGAACACAGAATCACTGTTTTACCTTCCTCAGAGTATGGGATCATTGAGGAAATCCCATTTTCCTTCCTGGCACAGTTTAACTCCAGACATATAGTGTCTTAGTAGAGATATGTGCTGTCCCTTGTTTTTATCAAAGAAGATAGAGAAACATCACTCATCCATTCATTAAACTAACTTTTTCTGACAGCTCACTATGCATCTGTCAGTAACTTGCTGGCGCCTTGGTTCACAGCAATAAAAAGGTCTATTCATTGTCCTCAAGAGACAGGAGTTGAGGAGAGCAAATATCTTAAGAGTCATTGTAGAGCAGGGTGATGAAAATTCAGATAAAAGTAAATATAGAGACAGGGAAATAATATCTCATTTGTAGTGATTTGTGTTAGAATGAAGATTATTATAAAGAATAATGGCTATCAAGGGGAAGAAAAATGGAGATGTTGCTATTAGTGAAAAAGTATTATCAATCAATAAATATTATATAAATTTTGTATTAATGTGTTTTAAGGATACACTAAAATTCTCATAGCAGTTTCCAAAATAGTAATCATCTGGGGAACACTGGAATGAGGTTCACAGATTGCCTAGAATAAACTCTTGCACAAATTGCTTTATCTTTCTAAGTTTTATTTATTTTACATTTAAAACAAATGAACCTGGCTTGATAACTTCTGTGCTTATAGTGTATGCTTTTTATGAGAGTAATATTATCTTCTCTGGAAAATGGGCATTATCTGGCAGTGATTTTCTGAAACATCATTGGAATCCTGGGATGGCCGGACATGTTTCTGATTCATCAGAATTGAGTGGTAGGCAGATTGAAAGGCAGTGCTGTGGTTTTACAACCATCTCATATGAGCATTGAACAGAAGAGGGAAAAAAGGTAGTGGTGATTATAATGGATTTAGTTTGTAGGAGATTCAGAAAATGATTTGAAAACCTTAGTCATGGAAGATGCTTATTATCCATTGAATACACTTCTAATTGCTCTGCACAAAGTTTTTTTTTTTTTGTCTTTGTGTAATTCTGGAATTCAAAAACTATGGTCTTGCCTAATAATGGTATGTAGGTCTATTCTAGAGACTTATAACCCAGACATTCATTCATTCATTCACTTGTTTATAAGGAATCTTTCATCTTGCTACTCCTAAGAACGTTCTGGAAAGAAAACGCAGAAACTGCTAACTGCAGAGATATCATTCTTATAGAAAATCCCTTTATTAAACTATGTCATGTACCAAAAACACAAACTACTGTCCTCTGGGCTTGATGTAGAATATGTTTGGTCACAAACGGTTAATAAAATAAAAGATCACAAGGCATAATTTAATATTAAGATTTTAGACAAAAATTTGAATTCCTAGCTGGTCTTACAAAGTCAGAAGATTTGACAACATTGGATCCCTAATCCTTAATGGCAACAATTAGTTGAATTTTAGATGCCCCTTTTATATGCAGGATGTGCTTGTAACTTGAAATTCTTTGTGTTTAAGTTTTCCTGCTTTTAAATTGAGGGAATAATTAGGAAAAGTACCTCATATAGTTATCTTGGGAGGTAAGTATATTAGTATGTGTAAAGCCCCTCACACCATGCTTGATACAAAATAAATGCTGCATCAATGTTTGCTACAAGTATGATTATTATTCCTTCCCAATTAAACACAGACTTCACAACTTGGTATTTTCTTACGTCTATCTTGAATTACTCATTTCCTGCCTGGCTCCTATTAACATTTGTGTTTTGATCTCTGCTGTAGGTTTTAACATTTAACTATTCTAGTGCCACGCAAATATCCATGAGTCATTGAGATTTGTGATTTTGTTTAAGCAAAAATTAGAATCACTCATCTTCAAAGACTGGTCAGTAGAAGAAATATGCTAAGTCAGTGAATGGGCCCAGCTCAGCGTTCACTTCTCATATGGCATTGTTGGGTTCTTGTTTTATGCAGTAACACTCCTGAAGGGCTATCTACAATGACATTGCTCTTGTATTATTCATGTGACCATCAGCCCAAATCTCTGAGAACCTCAGGATTTGTGGTGTGTCTTTTCACTATGACAAAATATTATTTCTTATTCCACAAAAACACTCTAAAAGAAATGATATTCTATGCCTGAAAGGGTTGGAATACTTGAAAAATAAATACAATTCTGAATACAATTGTGAATAATTTAGATGAGAAGAGAAACAGTGAATCTAATCAGAAACTAAAGTGGCTGTACAGAGACAATCTACAACCTTAACATTTTAAATAGATCTGCAATCAGGATGGCAAAGAGCATCAAAAATAAATACAAAAGAAGACAGTCAGGCACCTGGAAAAGCAGTGAAGGAAAGCTAAAGTTTAGCAGGAGCTCACTTTTGAGTGGAAAAATCTTAAGAAAAATGCAAAAAGTTTGAGTAGAAGAAATATTAATAGATAATATAGGTAAAGCCTGTTTTTGCAGAAAGATAAAAGTGATACTAGGGCCAGGGATGTAGCTCAGTGGCGCCACGCCTGCCTGGCAAGCACAAGGTCCTGAATTTCATCCCTGGTACTAGGAAGAAAAAGTGGTATTAAAAGATAATGGAGTAATAAAGAGAAGGCAAAACTTCCTGGATCAGACCTTGTGGTCATTGCTCATGGTAACTAGAGCTGTCCAGGAATGGAATAATTTGCCTGGCAAAACTGTGAGGCTTTTGATATTGCAGGTACTCAAGCAATGACTAGAAAATTGTTGAGCAAGAATGTGGAGCCCCTTGGACTTGCTCCTAGAGCTTCCTCTGCTCAAGTAGATCAGAGCATGAGACCTCCACAAAGGCCCTGAGTCTCAATTTTGCAATCAAGATGTACTTTAGGATGACCCCTGCTTTTATTGTTCTTATTTCCTCCTGTGTGGTGTCTGCTTCTTTAATCAGCTCCTTTGGATTGAGGTTTTGACTGGCTTTAGTTTGTGTTTCACCCTGAAATATGAATTTTCAGAGGTCTCTTGAGTATATTTTACCCAATAAGAGTCCAACTCAGCTTGGAACTGCTCATGTAGAAGAATTAGTATATATGTCGCCATAAATCTAATGATTGAATGAAAGACTATAATTTTTTCTTCATATTTATGGTTCTATTTTTCTATTGTATTTGATGAGTCAACTATGCATAGATATCAGGATAATTTCTTTTGTAGGTGGGTTCATACATTTGGAAAAATGTAAGATTTTACAGTAGTTGGAGAAAGCAAACACTTTTATAATAAGGATTAGGGAGCAAGAATGATTATAAAAAATTCACAGGTGATATGTTTGGGGGTAATATTCTATTGTCCATTTCTCTTTATACTAGGGCTGAGTTTCTTCTTGTTTCCAAGAAGGCAAACTGCTCTGCCTCCACCAGAGGAGACTCTTAGATCTGACAGAATCATGACATCATGTCACCTTCAGAAGTTCTGATGCTGCTATTTCATTTCTCTTTGGCTTTACATGCTGTCCAAGAAATGTAGAGTGGTAATGGGTCCTTACAGCCACAGATACCACCTGCCCAGTTGATCACAAGAGTACAGTTAATGTGTCTTTCTTCCTGGGTAGCAGAAATCACCTTTAAAAATTGGCTGAATATTTCCCTCTACAATTCCCAGTTTCCTCATCAGAAAATTATGAAGTTCTTATCAAATTTTAGAATGAGAATAATAGGTTGCTTGTTATAAGTATGCTTTTATTATATAGAGAAATATAGATGAAATTTTATAATAGAGGAAAGTTGTAGAATAGCTGGAAGAAGAAATAGAGGAAAAAAGTTTCTTATATTGAAAAAAATGGAAACTATTTCTAGGGCATGTTGTTTCATAGACATGCTGGATAGACAGTCTTATGAAACTCTGAGGTGAATGGTGCAGTTTTACTCCACTGAACTGGCATTTTAGACAATCTTTTTATCTCTGCCTAGTATCTTTCCTCTTTCTCATTCTGAGCCTTTGTGAACATCTGTTTCTTAGGCTCCACTTATTTCTTATCATCTTCCTTCTCTATCTTGTAAATTAGCACATATCTTACAGTCTTTTTCTCTTCCATTCATTTCCATATTAGGCCCTTGCCTTTGTCTTCTGTGTGTGTATTCCCACCTTCTTTATTGAATACTTTCCTAAGTTTGGACTCTGTGTTGTCATCTTTTCCCAAACACCTGTGCCCACATAATTCCTACATATGAGGTGAGATCAAAATGTAAAGTGTATATGTTTAAGTTTAAAAACTGTGTTACACAAAAAGATATATTGCCTTTAGCCTGCCTCAAAATACTTCCCCTCACTTCAAACACACTTATCCCATTTTTCTTGCCACTTTATAAAGTAGTTCTAGAAGTCCTCTTTCTTGAATGTCTTTAGTTGTGCTGCTTTGATGTCCTGAATAGATTCCAAACATTTACTTTGTAGGTCACTTTGGCTTGGGGAAGAGCCAGAAGTCACACAGTGCCAGCTTGAGTGAATAAAGTGGATAAAGGAAAGCCAGTCTTTCTACTGAATGGCACTTGGCAGCAGCATTGATTATATTTTTTATTATACCTTGTTATAGTTTGGGTCTAGATGTTCCTCCAAAGCCTCATGTGGTGGCTGAATCTAGAGTGTGTGATGCTGAGATTAAGGGTGTGTGATTACTAAACCAGTACACTGATTGGTTTGGCATCACCCTAATCTTGGTAGTCTGAATAAGATAAAAGGGCCAGAAAAACACTGTTAAATTCCCTTGTTGCTTTTGCTACCTTGTGAGAGCCATGTTGTTTCTCATTTGCCATGCCTGTTTGACATCTATCTTTCCTTGGAGCCAGCCAATTATGGACTGAAACCTTTATAAACTGTAAGCTAAATAAAGCCTTTCCCCTTTAACCTTGGGTGTTGAGTATTTTGTCTCAGCAACAAGAAAAGTAACTAACACACACCTTATAGTGATATTCATGAAAGAGGACTCCGAATTGCTTCAGAAAATGACAAGAATGATGAGATATATGTGTTTGAAATGAGGGTGAGTATTTTGAGGGGGATCAATGGCAAGGTGTCATTTACTGAAATAAATTTTTGAAATTTAAACATCGACTATATATTTGGATCATACATCATACAGAGGTTTCCATCATACCTTTGTTGGTTCTCTTTTGCCAACTCAGCGTGGTTCCCTCAGTAATCCTGTGCTGGTGTCTGCTGGGATCAGTGAAATTCGAAGCACATGTGCAAATAAAGCACCACTCAAAGTTGGAGTGGAAAGCATGAAAAATGATCTGGAGACATCTGACTGCAAACTCAGTAACAAAGACTCTTGACCTTTAGCATCTATAACTCTTTGGCATGTGTGCTTTTTTTACTGAGTTCTGAGATTTTCCCCACTTGAAGTGTTTTAAAGAATTTTCAGATTTTATTTTCTGTTTGCTATTGTTTTGTATAAATAACTAATTTTCGAAATGACTATTTGTATGACTTTTCTAAGTTTTTAGCATTATCTTCTAACCTAAATCTTTGCCTAAGGAGTTATCTCATTTGTCTTGGTTCTACACTTGTAATTTGTTCATATTTCTATTATATCCCTTTTCATGTTTTATTTTTAATTGCATATTAACATACATTGCTTTTCCTTAAAGATATTTTTAATTTATTTCATTTTGGTCAGTACTGAGAAAATAATAGAGGAACAAAAAGACTGATTTCTCTAAATATGTGATGGACTATATAATATATATATATATATATATGTAATGAAGGTTATATAATAGCCGTGCCTCTCTTCTGAAAGATCCTACTAATGGATATAGAAAATTCTTAGGTCATTGTGTTAGCTTTTCATCACTGTGACTAAGTACCCTGGGGAAAAAACAGCTTAAAGAAGGAAAGGTTTATTTAGTTCACAGTTTCACAACTTTCAGCCTGTGATTGGATGGCTTCATTGTTATGGGCCTGTAGCAAGGCAGAACATCATGGAAGAATGTATGGCAGAGCAAAGCTGCTCACCTCATAGACAGTAAGGTGGGAGGGAGGGAAGTAAGGAGAGAGGAGAGAGAGAGACAGAGACAGAGAGAGAATATGAATATTTCTACCTCCCAATAATGCTACAAAATTATTAAATCAATTAATCAATCTACAGATGAAGTTAGAGCCATCATGATATAGTCACCTTCCAAATACCCATCAGCTGGAAATCAAGCTTTTGGTACACAGTCTTTAGGGGACAAATAGCCTTAATAGTCTTATAGTGCAAGGACAGATAAAATGAACTTAACAATCTGAAATAGAGGGATTACATAAGAAAGAATTTCAGTGCCTAGAACTCTTACAACCTTTCTGTATGATGTTGCTTGCTAAGGAGTATGACCACTGCCTTATATGGAAGTGTTGGTCATTTCTGAACACGTACATAGACTTTTTTCCACAGGGAGGTTGTTCCAATTTTGGGAGTCCCTTGGTTTGGATACTGTGATCTGTGAGGGTCCTTTCCCCTGTATGGACTGCTGGCCACCACCATCACCACTTTGTGGAGTGTAGGACAAAGGTGATTAACAGGGAATGTGGGGGAGTTACTGTCCAAGGTTCTGAATCACAGTATGTTAGCTCTCCTAATGGGTGCTGATAAACTAAACTCTCAGGAATACTGAGCAAGATGTGGACAGAAATGTTGATGGAAGAGACAAGAGAAAAGAGAAGAAGACAGGAAGCAGATTGTTCTAGTGGATTTGGCCACTCAGAGCTAGGGCAATTTACAAATAATTGCAAAGCTAGGAAAAAAAAAAACCACACCAGTAATCTCAGACAAAATATTGATTAACTGCATTGGGTTTCCCTTGGTGTACAACAAATTCCCACAAATTTAGTAACTGAAAAATCACACAAATTAATCTCACAGATTTTGTGAATCAAGAATCTGGAAATGTATTAGTTTTTTGCTGTTTGTGTTCTTTGTTTTACTTTGTCAGAAATTCATAAGGCAAAAATCAAAGGATTGACTGGGCTACATTCTAGAGCTCAGAGTCTTCTTTCAAATTTAGGTGGCTAGTGGAGGAATATATTATATGTATTTCATATGACTGAGTTACTAACACTCTTGCTGACTCTTAGCCAGGAACCTCTTTCAGATCTTATAGGCCACCCACAGATCCTTGTCACTTGGTTTCCTCCATATGCCCTTTAAATCTCCATAACTTCAGGAAGGATGCAGTTCCCCTCAGGAGTTCTCTCAGACAATCTCTTTTTTATTAAAGCCAAATTTAAGTTGATTGCTCATCTAATGATAGTATGATAATATTTCATCATATCCATGGGTTCTGCCTACCATTAAGGGGAGGGAACTATGCAGATTGTATATATCAAGGGGTAGGAATTTTGAGGATCATGTTAGAATTCTTCTGCTATATTAAAAAAAAATTTTTTTGGTACCAAGGATCGAACTCTGGACCTTGCACTTGCGAGGCAGGCACCAGAACCACTGAGCTAAATCCCCGGCCCATTCTTCTGCTATATTGAGCAAAGGAAAAATACACTTATGAAAAATTTCTGGATGAAGATTCTTTTGATTGCAAATTGCTAAATCAATCCTAAATAGCATAAGCTAAAAAGGAACTCATTGTATATATGCTAAAATATTTTACAAATTTCAAGGAAGAAGTAAACAGCTTCCCTGTGGAAGCTCAGAGACCTCAGGTAATGGATAGCATCAGTACATGGCTCAAATAAATTTATCTTAGTTCAAAAATAAAAATTTCTGGAAAAGAATTTCAGAGTAAGTATGTACCCCGAATAATTTAGATACAACTGATGATAGTGTCTCATAGTACAGATATAGGTCTACTCCCATTCTTGAGTATTGGTCTAGTTATCAAAGAAATGGTAATCACAGTGAAATGTTTACCTGTATCAAGGAGAGTCTATGCCACCAGTAAAGCAAGTGATGCAGTTTTGACATGTATCAGCAGCTGTGTGTAGACAGCAGCAAAATGTCAGCCATCTAGAAATGGTGATTAAATTTTAGTGTTGGTTAAATTATATTAAAATACTCAATAATGTGCTGAGTTTTTAAATATTTCAAACGTTTCTATTTTGATTCAACATTTACTGTTAAATGCTACATTTTAGGTAGAATTTAACCACAACCTATAAAGTTATATGTTCCTTCAATAGTTTTAACATATTTCCAAAATTTAAGATACCTACTCTTTCCCCTCAGAAAATTTAGAGGTGAATGGGAAATGGTCCCTTTTTCCCAGATACCCTCATACTATGCCACATATGTGAGATGAACAGGAAGTGGTAGAACAAGAGGAAGAAGTTTGAGAAAGGTTTTGGCATCATGTGCTAATTATACTGGTTATTGGTATATGCTTTTTGTCACCATACGTTAGCTCTTTGACATGAGTGGGTTTGATATAGTTTCTGATATTCAAAAGTAATACTAAAAAATCGTACTTTTATATACTTTTGTAGAGGCATAAATTAGAATCATATGTCCTGAGAGATAGAGGTGAATAACAAGATATTCTGAGTGAAGGTTATCATATAGACCCTGAAAGCCTTGTTCAAACATTTATTTTGTTCCTACTGTGGTTGTACATTTTATAAGGTGGAAGGAATTAGTTGCAATAGTAGTATTCACCTTGGTTTCACTGAAATCCCAGAATGTATTTGTTTTATGATATAGTGACTTTCCATATAGTTTGATGTTTATATAATACTTAGATTATATGGTCTCTTTTGATTCTCCCCATAACCCTTTGAGTCAGTAAGGTAAACCCTATTTAGAAAGAAGAACTCAGAGGATTCAGATAGAATGTATCTAATTCTGGAGAAGAGTTGTGGCCTTTTGAGTTTTACTCTTGTACATTTTCCTCAATAAAAAGATGCCCTTCTTTCTTTCTGAAGTTGTGACTATCCTGGAAAATGACAAAAGCTTGGCATCACCATATCCAGGAACTCTCAATAAATATTCATTCTGATGTTTAGATCACCTTTTCTCAATTAAAAATCCACAAATCTTTCAGTTATCTGTGGAATCATAGTAGTAATGTTTCTCTTTGGGCTTTGCTTTTAGATGCTCTTTGAAGCACAAACAAAATAAACTCATGCATTATAATTATTTTTTGATTTCCAACATAAGCATCAGGGAGAAAAAGCACTAAGATTTAGAAATGAAGCAATACAGAGCTAGTGGCAGTGAAGGCCTTGGGGAATCCTCAGGAGTCCAACAATGCAGGCACCAACCTTAATTAACAGAAAAGTGAAATATACACGATGGCACACATAGTTTGGTTGTCTTTTATTCCCTTTTTAGTTAGTATGTAGGTGGGAGTGATGTTGGTGGACAAAGTGGGCTGAAAAGGGCAATGATAGAGGATGAATTTTGTATTGCCTTTTCTCCTTCTAAACTCTTGTATGAGCCATCGGCAAGTCTATTGACTTACGGCTGTGTTTTTCTAGCTTGTTGAAGTGGCCGGTATGGGTGTGTGTGTGTGTGTGTGTGTGTGTGTGTGTGTGTGTGTGTGAAACAAAATGAAATAAGTGCAGGACCTCCATTTTGTACTTAAAGATACAGTAATGACTACTTAAATATAACATTACCTTTGGCTGTGTGTGCTCCTGAATGTCTCCTGTATTTAAGATATGTATAAAATCTAAAGGCAATATTGTATCAACAGAGAAAAGATTTTTGCCCAGGCAATAAGTGTATGTGTTAGTGTATTTCTACATTGTCACATCCTTTGTATCAATGTTCTTTTCCTCATTTCCTATCTTTATGCAAGTTTTGAAAAAACATAACACCCACCTCTCTTCTTGAGGTGTTTGAGGTTTAGTGAAAGTGTTGCTGGTGCTTTTCTTGCCTCTTTTTAAGATGTTTATTATTTTAGTTTTAGGGTTTCCCTTTTTCCATCAGAACATCCATTGTTTCTAAGGTGTATTGAAGAAAAAGATTATTTTATAAACTAAAACAGTGATTTCAGATTAATTTCTATTTATTTATTTATTTTTTATTTTTTATTTTTTAGGTACCGGGGATCAAACTCGGGTCCTTGCGCTTGTGCAGCAGGCGGCGAAACCACTGAGCTAAATCCCAGGCCAGATTAACTTCTATTTAAAAGTGGAAGTTTGAACAACCAACTTTTTTGAGTACTATTATTCCCCACACGGGAGAGAAAGTAGAACCAAAGACCTCAGGAACTTATCGTTTGTAAAGGTTGAAGAAAAGATTTGTGTTCTCCCAAAGTCTGATGTAATTTCATTGCCTTCAAATGCTTAGTTTAGAGGAGTGATGGTGAATTAGAGCTTTCAATGACGACAAACAGCAGCTGCAGCACATGTGCCTTAGGTTCACCACGACTGGTCTAGAGGAAAGAATTTCTTATATAAGGAATTTCTAATAATGGGAGCTACAGAGCTCTATTTAATAGAAGGAGCTTCAGTAGCCTTAAATAAAAGACTCAGATCTGCATTTATTTATTGTTCCCAAAGAATACCCAACTGTCCAGAATACATTTTTTTTAGATTTATGAAATTATTTTACTTAATTATTTATTTAGTTATTCATTCATTTATTTTTTAACAGAAGTGAAAAGCATTTATATATAGAAAGAAAATATTAAGTTTTTCACTGGAAATATATTTTGTCCTTTAAGAGTCTAGAGAAGGGCCGGGGATTTAGCTCAGTAATGCTGCCACCTGCCTCTCAAGAAAAAGGTCCTGAGTTTGATTTCTGGAACAAAAAATAAATCTATATGAATCTATAGAGCTTCTTATTCTCCTCAAATCATAAAGAGAATATCTGAAATTTGGAGGGAAAATATGAAGATATAATATAGTTACTTGTGCTTGATTGTTTTCCCATATATTTATATTCACATCTTTTTGAGGTATTAAAGATTAAACCTAGAGCTTCATGCATGCTAAGAAAGGCATACCTTATATTTACATCTACATTTTTATAAATATATAACTACAAAAGCTATACCGATAATAGTTCAGTAATAGATATTACTAACAAGTGTCCATAGCATTGTTTTTTTTTCACCCATTAAGTTTATTGGTACATTTTCAGTATAAAATTCAATTACGTACATCATTGGGATCTTGTACCATTACATGAGTATCTTGGTTCTTATTTTTTTCCCCCTTCCCCTGCCCTCCCTTCACCCCCTCCACCCTTCCCTATTTGCAAAGATTTTGTCTCCATTTTTTTCCTTTTCTCACACTCCTCCCTTCTTTCCTTTCCCTTACCTCTCCCACTTCCCCTGCTCCTTTAGACCTTTACTTCCTATTACACAATATCAATTATACATTTTTAAAATTAAAATATCAAGACCCAGGAGACATTACCACAGATTTTACAGAATTTAAAAGGATATAGAAAGCATATTTCAAAAATCTGTTCTGAAATA
>NW_004624731.1:33069757-33084547 GCF_000247695.1 Heterocephalus glaber | reverse complement strand
TAAAATATTTTTAAAAATTGTTCTGTTTGTAGCCCCTACAATGAAAGCAAGTTCCTGGGTGATGGGGGACAAGAACTGCTGAAGTGTAGTCCTTTATCTACCATAGAATCTGGCATGATCTTAAACTCATTATAGATGGTCAGTAACTCAAATGAATAATTCAGCAAGTACCAATAACTGTACTTTTTGTTATAAATAAAATATTTTCTTCAGCTATCTATTTTAAAAAGAGTTTAAAAAATAAAAACAAAGAAAGAAGAAGGAATAGGCTGAGGTGCAAGGTGATTGTGTGAGCAAGAATTAAGACAAACAATTTTCTCTAGTTCTAATGTATTTTGAAAGGGCCTTATGAATCTCAACTACAAAATTTCATTTTTTCCTGCAAATCTAATGATGAATTATAGATGATTGGCAGGGAATATTTTAAGAAAGCAGCTTTCTGTCTTCTGAGTTGGGAGTAGTCTGGACTTGATAGTATTCAAGACTTTGCTGAGGCAAATTAAATAAATAAATAAAAGCAGGCAGGAACTGGAAGAATGTGATATAGATTAAGACAGTTTAGTTTAGGTGAACAGCATTGTGGTAGACCATTAGCTGTCTTGAATTTAACTTATGGACTGGGCAGTTCCAAATCATGATTTTATTTTCATAGTTGTCAAACGATGGATTGTCCAGTCCCTCCTACTTTATATCAAGCAACATGTCTAATAAATACTCAACACTTACTACATGCAAACTGTACTTGTTGAGACTCCCTATCAGTCACTAATGAGGACATTAGCTTTTAGTTAACTATATAAAGCTTTGGGTTTGGACTAGACCATTCATTCAGCACAGATAGCAATTTGTAGATCATTACAGGACATTAGTTGGTTGCTAGACAACCACATGCCCTTACAAATTTAGGCTGAGCTTCAATGGTAAGTGGATCAGACATTTCAATTCCTAGGTTTTGTTTTGTCCACCTGGACTATTCTAACAACTACCCAGGTTTTCCTAGGCAGAGATTTAGAGGAAGCGGCTATTACATTCAAATGATGAAGTAGTAAAGTATAAAAAATACAACCGTTATTTTGAATGCAGAGTGAAAAATGTTAACATTGAAGCTGGTGATGCCTTAGCCAAACTGCTATGACTTCCTTATGGGGCAGACAGAATTGCTCACAAGATATTGGGTATCATTTTACAGCTAATCTAGTTTATTTTTGAATTTATAAGAGTTTCATAATTAGTTCATAATTTTCTGATAAAAATTCTTTGAGAAATATGATGTGCATGTGTTTTCTATACTTTTAATTTTGTTGTATTATATGCATATTTTTCATAACTATGCCTGTGTTATTACAATGGAACCAATATGAAAAATAGGTATAAATATTACTTGTTGGAAGAAATTGCTCCTCCTTGGTGACTTATTTAGTTAAATATTTCTACAAACCCTAATAAGCATAATCTCAAGATAAAATGGCCACAGGACATTGCTGACAAAGTTGGAAAGGCACAAATTTTTAGTTTGCCAATTTTGTTACCTTTCTCCGTAAAGTGTCAGTAATGGTTAATCTCTAAATTATTCTATAGCCTATATTATACTTATTCTATGAAGCAGGACACCAACCTTGTCTGTTCCTTCCCTATTGTTATGACATGACCCACACCCCCAAAACTCAAATGACAAATCTCTAACACTGAAACACCTCAGAATGTGACCATGTTTAGAAACAGAATTGTTGAAGAAGCAACTAACTAATAGAAGTTCATACTGTGGTAGAGTGGGCCCAATCCAATAAGACTGTGTCCTTGTATAGTGGGGAAATTTGAACAGTGACACACACAGGGGGAATGCCATATAAAGATGAAGGCAGAGACAAAGTGATCCTTCTACAAGCCTCGACATACCAAAGATTGGCAGCAAAACACCAGAAAGTAGGCAAGAGTGTTACTTTGTTGTGACAGCAGTAGAAAATGAATACACCTATAGTAGTATGGAACAAAAGCACATTCATCTTCTTGGGTAGTCTGTTCTCCTAAATACCCTGCACAGAGGCAAAGCCACAGGCTGCTGGCATACAACACTTTCAAAATGTAGAAGAGATAGAATTGATAGGCTTAGATGCTGCTACCAATTCAGTTGTGTCATCCATCAATAATACAGTCCTTGTGGCTGATCCATATCAAATTCATTCCAGCAAGTGATTATTGATGATATCAAAAGCAGCCACCCTCTCTATTCATTTTCAGAAGTGTGTGTCAGCAGTCCCTAAAACCTACACTGACCTCTTTCCAATAGCTTTCCTTGCTTTGAGGGAAGGACCTGATAAAAGCACAATTAAAGAGGTTGCCATTGACCAGGGCATTTTTCTGGACATAATTGAAAGCAACTGATGCATTTTCAGTCCATTAGGGTAAGCCACACCTTCCAGAGGCTCATCAGCAATTAAAACTTACAAGATACTGAATATGCTCTGTGGGCCCCACATAGGTGAGACAAAAACAGTGGGTTGGGAAAGTGCAGTGCATTATGATGCTCTTTACTTTTGAATCAAGGCCCTGACTGAGCTCCGTAGCCACTTCCTGCCTGAGTATTTCTATGGGGACCAGACCCCTTTGAAACAGTTCTCTAGGACTGTTCACCACACGTAGTGAATGCTCACCAGCATTTGTTAACAGAATCAGTAAGTAGATAAATAAAATAGAACTAAGTCCCTAGAAGTAGGTTCTAGATTTACTCCATATTTTGTTCCTTTGTAAAAACCGATTTTTTTTTGGTATATGTGTGTAATACACTTGATCTTAGCCAAAAGGCCGAGAAGTGATTGTATATGTGTGTAGTATATGATGATGACATTCATTGTGGGAAACTGGTACATGTACATGACACATCTTAAATCTTTTAAAATCCCCTCTCCACCCTCCCTCAAGAGGCTTTGATTGGATTTAGTACTATTTATTGATCCTACTTTTATATGTACAAAATAAAGTTCCTAGATATTCCAGTAAACAAACTTTGTGTTTGGTATAGGTTTGGCTTAATGCTATACCTCTTATCTTTTATTTGGCTCCTTATCTCTTATTTAGCATGAAGTTGTACCTCATTCCTCAATAAATATTAAAATCTACCTAGATTAATCATCCATTTGATGGATATTACTAACCAATATATTTATTCAGGTGCTGTAAAACTGTTTTACACATTGATCAAATTTTGGTAGACACATAAACTATAACACAGGTTGAGGAGCACTAATTTATTGTTTTTGGTTTCAGATTCATTTACTCTTCCTGGAAAGTCCTAGAGCCCCTTCAGTTTATGTTATCAATTTACCACTTTAATCATTACCATGTGTGCATCCCTATATCAGAATAAACACCCACACACACCAGTATCATTCTCTATACCTAAAGCAGTAGTGATAGAATATACAGGTCAGAATTAACAACTGTGATTCCCAGTGAAAGGTCAGTGGTGAATTAGCAGACACAAAGTCTAGCATTTTTTGGTTGGTTATTCTTCTAAGAAGGGTATGATTAGTTAAAATGCACCTGATCGTTTCTTCTTCTGATGGAAACAGCCAGAATCTGTATAATTCCCTTCTTTGGCAAAGTGAAAGATAGTGCTCTGTCATTTAAAGGACAAGGAGTGACACAGATTTATGGGAATGAAAGGCCAGGTTGTTTTAACATTTGAACACAATAAAGAAGGCATTAATGATCTATCTTCAGTATGTGTGTTTAGCTTTGTTTATCTGGTGGTTAAGATGGTTTTATACATTCCATCCAGATTATACATTCTCTTTTGCTATCTATTTTAAGCACGTAGGATCTGTAAGGACAAGGATGTATCCTGAAGCTGGAAGGAGGAGGGGGACAGCTATGGCCTGTTAAAGGCTACACAGGTAATGATTGATCTCAAGATCTCGGGCACATCTGTGTCATACTTTCATCCGTAAGAGAACTACTGTGGAGCAAGTTTAATATAGTTAATGACAATATATTGTGTTCTTGAAAGATAAAAAGGAGAGGGTGTTAATTGCTGCCACATCAGCAATAATATGTGAGGTAATGCACATGTTAATTAGCTAAATTTAGCCATTCCACAATGTATTTATACTTCAAAATATAATGCATATAAGAAACATTACCTGGGCCAGGGATTTAGCTCAGTAGTTCCACTGCCTGCCTCACAAGCACAAGGTCCTGAGTTCGATCCCTGGTACCAAAAAAAAAAAGAAAGAAACATTACCAAAAACTCCAGTCATGGGTCTTGGTCTCCTATGAGACAGTTTGAGGTCCATGAGATAGGAAAGAGAACAAAAGACACAGACACAGAGTGGAGAGAATCTAGGTCTTGGGCTGATCTAAATTCCTCTGGCAGCAAACACAAAAGACACCACGGACATTCAGTGTTTATTCATTATAAGAGTGGGAAGAGGGGGAGCTGGGGAGGCCTTGGGACACCTGCTGATAGTGGTTATCACAAGCAGGATTGTAGAATGAGGGTACTAGCATATCTTTACTGAAGAGAACAAAATTTAGAGAAGAATTTAGCCAGAGTCAAGTTGACCTTGGCTGGAAGTGAACTTAGCAGAGCTCTGCTACTTCATGGACTAGGACTTAAGTCTTGGTAGCAGCCATTAACAGAGGAGCAATACCAGCCCAACTCTGCTATCTGACATGCCTATTTGAGTCACAGAAAGCTTTGGTCAGACCCCTAAGATAATGCACAGCCAAATTATAGAAAGCTGCTATATTGTGCCACTATAGCTTGCTACTACTTGGCAGAGGTGACTGTTACAGTTGTACATGATAAATACCTACACGTTATCGGTTAATTGGAAACAAAAGGAAAAGTGAAAAAAGCATAGAAAGTAGGAAAACCATGGGTCTCAGTCAGATGCACTGCATTGGAATTCCATGTCTGCCACTCACAAGCTATGTGCCATTGAACTCAATTTCCTTTGATTAGAACTGAGACTGGTAATAGTATTGCCCCACATTTGTTTTTATGTGTACTATGATACAGCATATGTTATATAAGATAATATATTGCAAAGTGACTGCCACAATATTTGGCACTAAACAGGTGTGTAGTTGCTAATCTCTTTTTCTTCTTTTTAACCAAACCAGGAAATGTTCTTTATGACTCATAAGCACTGCTTGCAAAACTACCTTCTTTAAATCAGAAACACATGAAAAAAGAAAAATCCAATTTGGACAAATCTACATGTTATTTTAAAATAAATAAAAATAAATTTCACCTTTATGGGAATCTAAACTGCTCAACAACGAAGTCCAAGTTGTTTTGTAGCCACTGTATGATTATTATAGTGTGATCTGAAAGAGTGGAAGGTTTTTGCTGAAATATAAATGTAGATGATTTGAGTACATGAAAAATACATATCCAGATACTTTCTATCTGCTAGGAAAAGGTAGCAGGATCCTGAGACCAGGATTTGGGAAATAATTAGGAGGTGTAAGTATTGGTAATGAATAAACCACTTCCCAATGCCATGTGTATCATGTATGTTGTTTTTTGCTTGATGTTTTACATTTTCTCTGTTAACAAAATAAAGAGAACTTCATAAGTACTAAGGGATTGATGCAGGAATTTGTGGCGAGAAAAGCTTATTTATGTCTCTTGCCTGAATTTGGGCAGAAGATCCCCAAAGACCTTCTGATTTTTGTAATAATTCCTCTCACTGAGCATAGTTCTGTCTACATAGGAAGTAAATTCTCATTGATTAGAACTGAATGAGTCAGAACTCAGAAGTATGACCAAGAATAAAAGAGCAGGGTGAGTCAAAGAGGAGTGAGAGGAACCAGGGTTTGAATGGAGAAGTAGGAAGAAGAGAAAAGAGATTTTGAAATACAGAGATAGTAACTCTTCTGGTGATAGGAAGCACTTTGACGTGCAGGTCCACTAGAATCCAATGAGCCAGGTCTGAAACATTAACCAAAATGATCCCATTTTTATTTTTAATTAGTACATGTTTGTGGTACAAATGTTTACATTCCTTGTGTGGCATTGGTATCTGTAAGTAACACATCTTAATCCCGTTGTATTGCCCCATGAAACTAGAGAGGGATGCAGTTGTGTTTGGCTATTCATATTAGGCTTTTCACCTTCTTTTAGTCTTCATTCAAGTGACAACTTGCAGGAAAGCTCTTCTTTAATAAATTTACTTAAAAATCATCACCCTATGCCTAGCCTAACCTTATCATTTATATTTTTTCATCATTCAACATATTATATGTTACTTACACCTCCTTTTAATGTTGGCTGTATAATTGCAGGATTTTCTTGCACTGTTATATATATTCATACCACTGTCTGGCTCCTAGTTGATGGTCAACATGTGTGGAGTAATTTGAGTAGATGGATGAATGAACGTTTGAATTTAGGAGTGTCTACTGCCTCTCTAGAACTGTGCAAAGTGGATTCTGGGGATATAAAGTCAATAAAGCAAGCTCTCTGCCTTCAAAGTGATGGAAAAGTAGACAAATAAAACAATAATTTCCAAACATCATGATTAGTATGCTGCTTGGTGTCATGGTAAATGGAAGTGGGGTTTCTGTGGGAAACAGAAGAGGACCTTTACCCTTGGCTGGATTAGTACATGGAAGGCTCAAAGACATCTTCCTCAAATGAGTAAAGTCTGATCTGGGACACGATTTGAAATTAATTAGATACTAAAGAGAAAAGAAACTCTGATCCAGTGGGAATCTTGGGCAAGCACAACTTCACTTTGAGAGATTGAATATGCTGATTAATTAACCAAAAGTATCAACCTAATTCTTTGTGTGCATCTCTTATCATGAATGGTTCTTATCAAGCAGTCAAGGAGAGATTAGCCATCAGAGTTGTGATAGGGTGATAACTTCCAAAGCTGAACATATGAAAAAGAGGTCTTAGATTTGAAATTCAAACATAAACGTAGATGCAATGAGAAGTCAATCTGGAATTCCATTTCCTGTCTTGAAGAATACCCTGGTAATATTTATGCATACTTTGATACAGATATTATCTAATTATTTTAGAAAAAGCAACCTGTGTACTTTTTAATGTCAAGATGATAGTAACATCAGCTATGTAGGAAAAAAAATATCGAAATTGAAAAAAATATCTAAAAAATATCATCATCATCTGTGATGTGCTGGATTCAGCTATTTGATGACAGCCAATTCTCACATTTTTCAGCAATGCATACCATGGACTACTTTTAAATGCCCATTGTTTTATTTTATTTTTTTGGTGCCTGCTTGCACAGCAGGTGGCAAAACCACTGAGCTAAATCCCCGGCCCTAAATGCTCATTATTAAAAATTAAATTATATAATATTTGGTTATAGACTAAATGTTTGTGTTTTCTCAAAATTCATATGTTGAAACCTAGTCCACAGTGTGAGGGTATTTGAAGGTGGGGCCTTTGGGAGGTGAATAGGTCTTGAGTATTAGTGCTATTAGTGGCCTTATAAAGAAACTTCAGAAAGCCCTTTTATCCTTCCTGCCATCTGAGGATAGAAGATGTCATCTATGAATGAGGAAGGCTCTCCTTTGACACTGAATCTGCCTATGCCTTGACCTTGGATTTTCCAGCATCTAGAACAGTGAGAAGTACATTCTGTTGTTCATAAACCAATCAGACTTTGGTATTTTGTTTTAGCCATCTGAACAGGTTAAGACAATTTTCAATTGCATAAATCATGTTAAAACAAAATGACGGACACTCTTACTATTTCCTACTTGTTTTATTAGAATTGACTATTTGCTTTTGAGAAAATTTTATTCTATTGTACTTATAGAGCTGAAATACTCAGCCATGGTTGGAATATTTTGAACATGGAAAGAGGCAAATTCTAGGATACAGTTGTCCTCTCATCCTAGAACAAAGAGATATTCGCTAAACATTTTCTAGCACACAACTACTTTGAGCTCAGAGGCCTAATGTTATTGAGACATCTATCATCACTCTATACTTCTCAAGTGATTTTTTTTTTTTTTTACCTTTTGCTACTTTCCTGTAACAGACTACTAAAGTCTCCCCCAACCTTTCTTGCCACCTGGTACAGGTATATGATCTAAGAAAGAGGTGCTGCTTAGAGTCCATATTTCTGGTAGGGTTGGTGGAAGACATTAGAGGGATAAGAGGATGCAGCTGCCCCTGTGGTGGCCTTCTGAATCCTGCATGTAGTAAGAGCTGTGTGAGCTCCATCTTCTGAAAACTGACAGTGATCCTGCTCCTTTTCAGGGCTAATTGTCCTCACGGCTCAGCTTCAGTGTGATTTTCTGGCTGTGAGCTTTTGGGGATCCTGTGGTCTTTTTAGTTAATCAATTTATCTTCTGCTTAAAATACCCAGATGGGCCTTGAAGTTTGAAACAAGGAATATGGTTTACTTCAATAACTAATTTTTACACATAAATTAAACTATAAAGTATTTAAAATTTGACATTGTGGAAAGAATGCAATTATATGGTATACATTAAAATAATTGCTAGTGATCTATTTATGTTTTTATAACAAAGCTGGAAGTTATAGAAGTATGTATTACCTGTAACTCATTGCTACTAAATTTGATGTTTTTCTATTTCTATACAGTACATATTTTAATAAGAGCAGGCTCACACTGTTTATATTGCATTACATTACACTACATTGGCATGATTAGTTATATATATTTAACAAGTTTTACGTACATATATCTTTCTGAACCAAAATTGAATTCATTTCTCAATGTAGTTATACCTTATATGAATATTTTCTTTGAATCAGTTTTTTCTGAAGTTTTGTTAAGATACAGTTTTGATTTTTGGAGAGATAGTCCAACATCCTGGAACAAACCAGGGATCTATAATGTATTCATTAATTAAGCTATTTACTGAATAAATGATTATTGATTTAATATCTGGCATATTCAAGATACTGTTGTAAGTGCTGAAGGTATGGCAGTGAGTACATAGGCAAAAATCATTGCCCTCAAATAACATATTCTTTGAGGAAAGGGATGGAAAATATAGCTCATGAATAAATAATTGTCTAGTATGGTGCAGGGGGAAAGAAGCATGGAGAAAAATAAAGTTTGGAGAACGCTGGAGGTTGGGAGGGTACTTATAATTCTAAGTAGGATAGTTACAGAAGGACTTATTGGTAGTGTGACAATGGAGCTAGTACTTAAACGCAAGCTCCCAAGTCTTGACAAGAGCCTTCCAGGCAGAAAAAGAGCTAATGGAAAGGCTGATTTGTAAACCACCATGGAGACCAGTGTGGCTGAAGTGGAATGAGCCAGGGAAAGCACAGGGTAGGTGAAAGTGAAAGAGGTAAGGGAGAATTTGGATCATTTATGATTGTGCACTACCTCAAGAAGTATGGATTTCACGACTGAGTGAAGCAGGAGCCACTGGATTATTTTTGAGCAAAGAGGAAACATGATTTGATTTTATATTTTAAAGGTATGACTCCAGTTTATAGAGAACATTGAATGCTAACTTATCCAGACAGATTTGCCAACAAAAACACATACCCAAATCATTTCTATTGAAATTACTTTTGATAGGCTTTAAAAATATGGTAACAGGCAAAATTAAAGACAAAGGAAAGTGAGAGAGAGAGAGAGAGAGAGAGAGAGAGATCTGATTTTTGCTATTCAGAATGTTGTATGTTAACTAAGAACAGGCATCTCCTGGAACATGTTAGAAATGGAGATTCTCAGACCCACATTAGACCTTCTAAATCTGACTCTACCTTTACCAAGATCCCCAGATGATTGGTATGAATAATACATTTAGATAAGTAATAATGTATATTGAAGAGGAACTTCAGAGAAAAACCTAGAAGACACTTAAGAAGCTCTTACTATATTCTTTTAGTAATACTTGATAATTGCATAGATGGTGATAGTAACAGTGGAGATGGTGAGAAGAAAATCTAGATGTGGGATGTAAGAGAAAGGACAACCCCAAAGGAAGTATGGATTCTCTTTAACTGAGATGAGAAAGAAAACAAGTGGGGCTTATATGATCAAATTATGCTTGAGATGTGTAACAGTTAATCTTACCTGTCAACTTGGAAGTTGTCTTGGGTATTAACATTTAATTGGTGAACTTTTGGCAAAGTAGATTGAACTCTATAATGTGAATAGGCCCCAACCAAATCAAAGCCCAAATAGAACAAAGAGACTTTCAAGGCAAGAGGGGATTCTCTAACATACTGTTGTAGTCAGGGTTGGCAAGGGAATAGATTTAATTATTTTATAATATCCACTCAAAAAGTCAAATGTAGAGGAGTGCAAGACATCTGTCCACATGCTAGTGACACAGAGAATTCAGCTGAGGTCTTGATACCACAGCAATGTCTCCAATAAGTCCAGCCAAAGGTCTAAAGCCCATAGCAATGTCCTCCATTAGTCCAGCTGAAGGCCTAGAGCCCAAGGCAATGTCTCATATAAGTCTGTATCTAGGATCTGCACCAGGAAGGTCCAAGGGCCAGTGGTGGAAGCTAGAAAGACTGCACCAGTGGGGTGAAGAATCAGTGCCACCAGGCTGAGGGATCTGCACTAGAGCCAGGAAGCAATATTCAAGGCAAAAACCAGAGCTTCCCTGAAGAAAATAGTAGTCATCCCAAGCAACAGTGAGGACCCAAGCTCCTCTGAGAACAGACAAGTTCGTATCAAGAAACCCAGCTGTGGCAAACTTCTCCAGAAAAATCACTAGCATACAATCTTCCCCTCCAGTTCTCCTTTCATGCCATTGGCAACAATCTTCAGGTGGGTCTTCCACACCCAGAACCACGCTGACTCAGTTCAGCTGGGTGTTACAAATTGACCATTAGTTAATCCACCACACAGACTGTCACCTTCAAACTGGAAGCACTTTTAGCTCTTCTGAGTCTCTTGGCTGCTAGCCTTTGGCCTGGAATCATACCTTTGGTTCTTCGGGCTCAATACTACTGGTCTACAGTGCAGAATCAGACTGGTTAGCCTCCATAACTCCATGAGGCTACTCCTTATTTCTATTGGTTATATTTTTCCTGAGAACTCCAAATTAACATAAGACATTAAGTATTATTTAATACCAGCCTGAAGATATAAAATTGAGAATCAAATATAGTCTATATAGCATGTAGTCTAAACTTAAATTCATCAAATAAAATCACTAGCACCCAATGATAAATGTAAACGTATTGTATACCTAAAATGTACCAATAAAAGAATAAAATATTTTTTAAAAAATCACTAAAAAAAAATCACTAAAAAGTGAGGTAGATGAAGAGAGGAAGCCAAAACTCCAAACTTCTGGGCCCCTGCTATGGAGAGGTCAGACAGAAAAGAAGAAACCAGCAAGGGGTGAAAAGGAGTGGCCAGGAAAGGAGGGGCGAACCCAGGTAATGTGATGGGCTAGAAGCCAAGTAAAACAGTGTTTTAACAAAGAGGTTGTGATTAATGTTTCTAATACTACTGATAATTTAATAAAAGATGAGGATCAAGAGTTAGATTAATGAGATTTCAATGACCTTTCTTGATAAGGGGAATATCCACAGAGAGGTGGAGGTTTAAAAATCTGACTGAAATCAGTGTAGACGAGGAGAATGAGTGATAAATAACTAGAGAGTTAAATTCAAACACTAGATAGTGCTTGAATCATTTTTTATTTTTTAAAATAGGTTTTTTAATAGCAGTTTCAGGTACACTAGAAACCTTGAGTGGAGAATAGAGTTTCTATATGTCTCACCTCTTACACAGTTCTCCCTATTAACAGTTTAAATTAATGTAGTACATTATTATAATTGATTAGCAAATATTGATACACTATTTTAAATTAAAGTCCATATTTTACACTGGGGCTCACTCTTTGGGCTATACCATTCCATGGGTTTCAACAAATCAATAATGTTATGTGTCAAACATTACAGTCAAATTTTTTGAATCACAGATTAACTGCTTACTAGCTGTGTGACCTTGGGAAAATTATTTAAACTGAGTCCTTAAATTATTATGGTTAAATAAGATAACATAAATGAAAATACCTAGCATGTGTACTGGTAGCTGTTAAATGTTAATTCCCTTTTTTCTTTTGAATAGAAGCCAAAAAATATAGCTGAATAAGTATAGTTTTATTAAAATGTAACTTTATAATTTTGTCATAAAATAGATGTTTCCTGACTAATGTAACAATTTTTTTAAAAAAATTCAGAACACATATCTTCCACAAGTAACTGTCTCACTACCCTAAATGCTAGTGTTAGGTCCAAATGACCCTTTCGGTTTAGGTCAAGAAGGAGGCTAAGTCATCAGTTGATCTCTATGTGGGTCAGCTGTTTCTGCAATGAGAAAAACAACCACATCGCCACAGATAACACAATTCACCCAACTGTTCATCCATCTCTCAGATGAGCTGAAGGGGGCCTCAGCTTGGGAGTGCAGACTTCCCGGTGCAGTTTTTCCCTTTCAGGAAAAAAGAAAAGTACTATAGCGCTTTCAAGCAGTAGAACATATCTTATGTAGAGTTTTGGTAGAAAGTGTTTAAACATTACGTGGGAGGTTATTTAGATAACCTTTTAAGATCCTTTCAACCTGATACCTACACAAAATTTATTTAAAACCTTGTGAAATGTAAGATTCTGGGGTCAGAGAACTGTACTGTTAAGGGAGAAAAGAATTGACTGTTAAATCTATTTGAAAACTTGAAGTTTGATTGTTTTGATAAAGAGAAGTGGATAGTTTTGTAAGTTCTTTTAAAAGAATATTTTTGTATGGCTCGGTTTTAAAGTTGTAATAATCCTTTATTTAATGAAATCAAAATTAGTTGTGATAAAAATGAAGTATTTTGGAAAAATGTAGTTTGTTGAATGCCAATAATTAAGCTGAACTGAACTGCACTGGTTCAATAAGAAAATAGAAGTTGGACACATTTTCTTTTTCCTCAGCTCTTCTGAACAATAGTTAATTATTGTCTTTTTGAATTTGGAGTGTAAGTGTGACAATAGTGGTTAGGCCTCAAAGTGACAATAAATACTGGCAGGGAGGTAGGATTAATCAAGAGTGAGCATACTAGTAGAGGTGACATTAAGAGGTCAGAATGGGATACAGTCCATTCTCCAGACAAAGTCCACTGGATCAGCAGCAATTTGGGTTGCAGCAGAATTGGGGGACAATTCCAAACTGGACAAGGAAGGACAGAGTGGGCACAGGTTTCACAGCCATATGGATTAGAGTTTTAGACAAAAACTTGATGAGAGATTTAGAGTAAAGTTAACCACATCAAGAGTAATGAAAGTCAGGAAAATCAAGGTCAAGGATTCATCAAAGAAAACTCAAAAGTAAATAAGATCTGGCCAAACCAGGTTGTTTTATTTTGACAGAAAGCTTTGACTGCTAGGGTAAAGCCCTCTATCAAGTAGTTCTTTATGCCCCTCACATAGTTAAATTCCCATTTCACTCAGTTATTCATGCGACAGGTACCTTCATGAGTTTTCGTATATTAGAACACCACCATATGAATCTACTTAGTGTTTTTTCTTAAATTCTCTTTAAAAGAATCTTAAATATATCTATTTGAAAAGGAAATTTTATACCATGATTTTCAAAGAATAAGACTTCACTACACAAAGAAAGTAATTATGAATAAAAACAAAATGTTATGAAATTGTAGTTAACTATGCTTCTACATTGGCTTGGCTAAGATACTGTTACCTTTTTTAAAAACTAATTTCATTGGTACATTTTAGGTACACAATCTAATGACATACATCACTGGAAATTTGCACCTTTACATAATCTCTCTTGGTTATTTTTTCCCCATTCCCCTGCCCTCCCATCAACTCCTCTACCCCTCCCTATTTACAAAGACTTTGTTTCCATTTTTTCATTTTCTCATATTAATTCTATTCCCCTCTTTCCTTTCCCCTACCCCTCCCACTTCCCCTCTTGTTACCTTTTTAAGTGTGAGATTACCTTGGTGTCAGATCACTGATAAAGATTAGGACCAAATTTGGGGCTGGGGATTTAGCTTAGTGGTTTTGCTGCCTGCTGCGCAAGGTCAAGGACCCAAGTTTCAATCCCCGGTACCAAAAAAAAAAAAAAAGATTAGGACCAAATTGTGTCTCCTTCTCTAATAAGAAGAACTCAAGGAAAATGGAAAAAAGACAATGGTTTAGGAGAGTACAAAAATTTGTCATATACTACCCAAGATCATCTCATGTACCTCCCCAAATCATCTTAAATATCGCATTTGGAGAAGGACTATTTTAGAGTAAAAGTCGTAAAATCTGGGAAAACAATTTCCAAACATATAAACTTCTGCTGTTGTATGAAAACACTATTGTTCTATATTGAAATAAAAAATAGACAATATATGAATTTTTCTTACTGTTATATTTAATTTGCTTGTGATTATTGTGAGATTATGTCTTGTTTATTAATGTTAAAAATTTTATTTATGAAATGATGATAGAGGATTTTGTCTAATTTTATATTGAAAACATACCAATTTTTATCCTTTCCCTCTTTTTTGATTTGTCAATACTACAGTTTTAGAAACCCCAGGCCTATCCTTTTAACACAGAATGGCAGTAGATTTTCCACGTACTCCCTTTGTATTAGATCTGCTTTGTTTGTGTGTGAGAGGGTCTAGAGATGCTCAGGTGAGGGAAAAACACATGGTCAGTGGATGGTGGACATCTTTGATGAGTGAGAACTCTTATGTGCAACATGGTTTTGTCTTAAGGTCTACTATCTCGAATCTATAAAGAACTTCAAAAAAATCAGACCTCCCAAATTTAAAGACCCAATCCAAAAATGG
>NW_004624731.1:33010794-33068792 GCF_000247695.1 Heterocephalus glaber | reverse complement strand
AGATTGGTGCAACCACTGTGGAAATCAGTATGGAGATACCTCAAAGAACTAGGATTAGAGGTCCAATTTGAACCAGCTATTCCCCTGCTGGGTATCTTCCCAAAAGAATTAAAAGAATCATACCAGAGCGATATATGTGTACCCATGTTCATAGCGACACAGTTTGTAATAGATAAAACTAGGAAGCAGCCCAAATGCCCATCAGCTGGAGACTGGATAAAGAAAATGTGGGATACTTTTATAAAATGGAGTACTACTCAGCCATAAAGAATGAGAAATTAGAGACGTTTCTAGCTAAATGGATATACATTTAGGCCATACCCTTAAGTGAAATAAATAGGATACACATGTGTAAATACCCAATAGTTTCTCTGGTGTGAGAAACTGAAAGTGTAAATAAGGATCAAAAGGTATAATAGATAACATGAAATAGGAAGAAAAGGGGCAAAGGGGAAGGGGAAGTAAGAGGGATTGGGGAAAGGAAAGAAGGGAATGAAATTAATATGAGAAAAATGAAAAAAATGGAAACAAAGTCTTTGTAAATAGGGAGGGCAGGGGAATGGGGAAAAAATAAAAACCAAGAAAGATTATGTCAAGGTACAAATTTCCAATGATGAATGTCATTAGGTTGTATACCTAAAATGTACCAATAAAATTAATTAAAACAAAACAAACCAAAAACAAAACAAAACAAAACACAAAAAAACCTTTAGATTCCTCAAATTATATTTGCATAAAAATGAAAGCTACAATGATTCTTTAATATAGAAATTAAAATTGAAATCCAAAAGTACTAAGTGAGGTAAGGTCAGTTGTGTTTGCATGAAGTTAGTTATAATAACTCCATCTTATCCTTTTAATTTCCATAGGTTCTCTTTCATTCCTGATTTAGTAATTTCTGTTTTTCTTGCCAGACTAGCTAAAGTTGATCAAATTTGATGATCAAAGAACAATCTTTTAGTTTATTTTTTTTCTTTAGTATTTTTTCTGTTTTCTATATCATTAAATTTTGCTCTGATCTCTATTATTTCCTGGATGCTACCTTCTTTTGGTTTGCTGTTCCTATTTTTTTTTCCTGGATTTTGAGAGTCAAAGATTTCTTTTTGTACTGGGGATCAAATTCAAGACCTTGCACTTGGGAGGCAGGCAGCAGCACAACTGAGCTAGATTCCCAGCCTGAGAGTCAAAGATGTTAGAATCATTCTTTCCAATCTAAGGCTTTAAAGCTGTATATTTTTCTTCAAGCACAGAATTAGCTGCATCCTTGTATTTTATATATTTTTATGTTCCACATATTATGAGCTTTTGACATATGTCAAGCCTTTTCTAGCTGGTGATAGACTCTCCCTGCTGAAACAAAACAATTCTTAGAGATAGTGAAAGGCTCATCTTAAAGCATGACTTTGATATACAAACTAACCAATCCACAGCCATACTGGCTCTGTCTAGCCCTTGCATTCCAGGAGATAATTAATATCGCTCTACTTAATCATCTCAGGGACAGGTACTAGGCCTGGAGGAAACACTCAGGTAGCTTACAGCAGGCCGAAAGTGTTCAACCATCCAATCCTAAACTGTTCATCCTGTCTTCCCCTATGTTTTCTGCAGAAACCTCAATAAAGAATCTAGTATAATGCTTTCCCTTATCTCCTACTTCTTCTGGCCCAGGACTTGTTTGTAAGGGAACTGTGAATAGTATTAAGCTTTTATTCAATCACATTAATCTTGGCATGTGCTCACTCAGTCATTTTTATAAATTAAGATCCAGGCATAGAAAAATCCCATAAATACATGATTTGTGTTCTTATTTCATACAGTTCAAAACACATCCTGAGTCTCTTTGTGATTTTTTTCTTGGATGTATTGATTATTCATAAGTGTGTTTTTTAGTTTACAAATATTTGAAGATTTCCTGAACACATTTCAGTCATTGATTTCTTCTTTAAGTCAATTGTTGTGCAGAATATACTTTGTACGATTTTAATACTTTAAATTAATTAGAAATTGTTTTATGACCCAGCACATAGTCTATTCACAAGAATATTCCAGGTGTATTTTGACAGGAATGAGGGAACTGATCTTATTATGTGCAGCATTTTATAAATGTTGGATCAAGGATTCTGTAAAGTTATTCAAGTCTTTCTGTATGCTTACTGACTTTATTTGGAATTATATAAATTACTGGGAAAGTAGTATTGAAATGTCCAACTGTAATAGTTGAATTGTCAATTTTTCCATTTAATCTTGTCACTTTCACTTTGTGTGTTTTGAAAGTCTGTTATTAGGTGTATATATATTTGTGATTACCATATATGTACTCCTAAAATATTGTCTCTCGTTAGTATTCAATGTCTTTCTCCTTCTTTAGTAATATTTGTTCTCTGAAATTGTGTTTTGTCCGATGTTAGTCATTCTAGTTCTCTTATGGTTATTATTTGCATGATTTATCTTTTTCCATCTTTTTAATTTCTTTGTATTAAATCTAAGTTCACCTATTTGTAGGGAACAGGGAAAGGGGACGTTACTAAAACCTTTGCAGTAAGTTCTAGTCTCTTGCGAGCCACAGCAGCACAAAGAGAATTAACTTATTATACAGGAAAGGTAGAAAAAATGAGACTTGGAGAAGAAGCTGAGCTTTGGGCCTGGTCAGTGCTGCTCTGGGCAGCAAAGGCAAAAGCCCTCGAACTTGCCACACGTTTTATTCAGTGCATTGGGAAAAATAAATGTAACAGAAGACTGGAGAGTGGCAGAATTCCTAAATCTATGAGGAACTACGCAGATGAAGATTTGGCTCCTCCCAGGATGTCTCCGCAGTTGTGGTCTTGCCCTGGAGCATCACAGCATCATGGATCATTGAGGTCTCAGTAGTGAGTGGAGGCCAAAATGGAATCATGTCTCAAAATGCCGTAGCTGGCTTGTAGGCAGGAGAACTAGGCCTAATCAAATGATTTTTCCCTAAAATTATGTAACATTGCTCCTGACACCTATTAGAGACAACATACATTGTGTTTTAATCTTTAACTAAATCTGAGAATTTTACCTTTTGATTGAAATGTTCAACCTATTTATATTTAAAGTAGTCATACTGATTGAAATGTTGCATTCATATCTGACATTTTTTTCTTCGGTGTATCTTGTGTCACTTATGAAATGTTATATTTTTTGGTTTAGTTATTATGCATTTAAAAGAAATCTAAAGAAAGGATAAAATACTTTATACTTAAAATAATTTACACTATATTTATTATTTCTGATGCTCTTTATTTCTTCCTGTAGTTTCAAGTAACTGTCTGATGTAATTTCTTTCTATCCCCAAGAACTTTCTTTGTCAGTATAGGAAAAATCTCCCAGCATTACATAGTTTTTAAAAGCTTACAAAGTACTTGGAAATATCTTTACTTTGCCTTCATTTTTGAAGTATAGTTTTGCTAGACTAGTCAAATTTTATTATTTAAAAATATTACAAATATATTTTTGTGGAAATTCAAACTGTTTCATGCTATTTAGCAATTCCTCCCTCCTTCTCTTCCTTCCTTTTGAGGTACTGAGGATTGAACCCAGGGCTTTCATACTGAACTACATCTTTATCTCTTTTTATTTTTTATTCTGAGACAGAATCTTGCTGAGTTTCTCAGGCTGAGCTGGAACTTGGGATCCTTCTGCCTCAGCCACCCAGAGTGCTGGAATTATATGCTTACACCACCACACTCAGGAATTCTGGTTTCTAATGCCCACCCCCCCCAGCATTTCTAAGAAGTAGTTTACCAGTACTTGAACATTCTCTCCCTCCCATAGTGATTGACTCTGTTTGTTTGTTTGTTTTACGCCTATCTAGTGGTTGTCCCATTGTTTGCATGGCCTACTATTTGGCCAACGTTTGGAAGTTATTGTTCTTAAACACCTTGAGCCTCTATGTTTGGTTTGGCTTAGGAAGCATATGCAAAGTTCTGGGAGCTGTCAATTTTATCTTGGCTTTCACTTTCCACTTGATTATCTCAGATCTTCCCTATCCTTAAAGTTATATTCTGTTTCAAAATAGCTGCTACAGCTCAGACATCACGTTAAAGCTTCAGATAAAAAAACATAAGAAAAAGTGCAAGAGCAAAACTGATGCCTCTGCTTGCTGTCACTCTAAACAGTCTCTCTGTCATGCAACACTTCGTTTACATCTCATTGGTCAGAAACTAATATCATGCACACAACTATGGTATCTTGGAAAAGGTAATATTTTGCTTTGGTTTCTGTACAAATAAAATTTGATTTCTTTGACTAAGGGAAAAAGAACAATAGCTATTGAGTGGCAGCTGGTGTTTCTACCATATCATCTTTCAGTCCCAGTTTATGTCCCATGATTCTTTTCCTGAGACACACACTTTCGGTAAATTCTCTCAACTGAGAATAATATTTACTTTTATTTTGCAGAAATCATTTGGTGTTTATTCTGCTTCATTTGCTTTCTTGTTTTTATTCTATTCAACTATAGGCTCTTTGAGTGCAGAATTTATTCTTATACCTCATTAGGTCTGTAGGCAGTGTGTAATGCATTTTGCACAGAGTTAGTGCTGAATAAACTTTTGTCAATTACTCCATTAGATTATCAAGCATGAGTAGAGAGGTACAGTGGTGGAGCTGGGAAGGTATGAAGGGAAATTTCAACTCTTTCTGCACCAGTCTTTTCCTAGGATTAACCCAGTTTATACTTCACAAACTTATCTGGTAGTCCATATTTTCTATCCATGCCATTTGTAATTTCTTTTGCTTGTTTGTCAGTTTGTTTGAATCAGGTCTTTCTGTGTAGTTCAGGCTGGAACTTGTTATGTAGCTCAGGCTGCCTTGAACTCAAGGTGATCCTCCTCCTTCACCCTCCCAAGTGTTGGGATTACAGGTATGTGACACCACACCAGGGAGCCACTGGTGACTTTTGTTAGGGCTGCTTTTCTCTCAGTGAAACAACTTCTCAAACTTCATTTTGTGTGGCTCATGACCAAAAGATAAATAACTTATGATTATGAAGTGGGAATTGATGAGCATCCAGCTTCCCTGGGCAGAAGTCCATACTAAAAACTGTGACTGTCCAAATTGGCAAGACTTCACTGGATTCATCAGCAAGGTACTACCTGGCCGGGCAGCAAAATCTGAATCCAAATTGGCTTTTCTGGCTTGATCAACTTCTTACAGCTGCTTGCCAGTCAGGAAGAGATTGGTGTATCCCACTGACTTTAGATATAGCTTCCCAGACTTTTCAATCTAGAGACAATTAGCCTGGATTTTTCTCTTTGAGTTAAATTTTGAGCAAGAAGAAAATGAAATGAGTCTTTGTCGGTTATACACAAAAAACTTATAGCCCGAGAGAAAGAAAAATAGGGCTGAAGTTATTTTTAATAACTGCTTACACTGATGTCTGACCTCAACATACCTTTCCTTTTGGGAGATTTTAGCTATTTCTTGAAAGTTCTTGAAAGGCTATATTAGTTTCCTTGGAGATTTTATTCCACGACTTTATTTTACTATGACCTTCACAGATCCATATATTTAGATGGAAATCTTTATTTTTTTTAAAAAAAATCTAATCCTTTCAAGTAACAAAAGCATTAAATACTCTGTCAAAGAGAAGAATCACTGCATATATTTAATAAACTGACTTGCACTCACAGATGGCCTCATTATAATCTGTAATATATATGTGTATCGATCAAAATACATACACACACTACATATATAGTGTATGAATATTTAGCTTATGTATGAATATATGTTGTGTATATATAATGTCTATGTGTGTATTGTATATGTATGTGTTGTGATTATTGAAGAAAAACGGCAGTTTAGAAATGTAGCTTTTGTGGTGAGATCAGAAAAGCAGTTGACTCCAGAGTTGCAAGGTCTTGTAAACTGAGCTACCTTAAGATTAGAACATTTAAAATGTAAGAAGAAAATTTTTGCTAATCTGAACCATAGAAGAGTGTGCAAATCAATTTAACAGTAACATTTTCTTAACATCTTTAGGTTTTGGTGTCTTCACCTAAAAAAATGAAAGCGTAGAGCTAGTATATCTTTCAAGTCTATTTTAGCTCTGTGATTTTGTGGCTCTTCAGAATCAGCTGATTAAAATTGACACAGTGGACGGATATCATACTGAGTTTGATGAAATTTCTGACACTGTTAGTAGGATTTTTCTATGTGAGCTCACACAATCACATTGAACACTGATTACATTATGCTTCCTACCCCTCCTCATTTCCTCATAAATATGGGTTGTTGCAAACATTTTCTTGAGGTTTAGACTATGCTTTAGTTGAATTTTTAGTGACTCATTTGGATGCTGTATCATTATCTCATTTTATTCATTGCTCACTTAATCAGGTGCTTCTATGGAATGGCAGACTCTAGAAGTAAAAGGGAAACTATTAGTCATGGCAGGAAGTGGAAAGCAGGTGTATGGTACTCAGTGCTGCCAACTTAATTTAGCAAGAAACAGTAGTCAGGTTTCTAGGGGGGCACCTAGTCCTACCTATCACAACCTGAGTAAAGATATTGCCTCTCTCATACTTTAGTTTCATTCTCTCTACACACGAAACAATAACAATATCAATATTCTTCCCCTCAGGCTGTTATAACATCCATGCCTTACTTCTGATTGCTCCAGATCTCCCTTCTCTCTTCCTCTCTTTCAAAAGAACACTGTGACTTTCTCTTTAATGTTTTACCTTTCTTTCTAATATTTTAATCTTTTTCAAGGCAGAAAACTTTAAATGGCATCACTTCCTTTACCTAGTTTTGCTCACTTCCACTGATACTGAAATTATTCCTGAAAGTGGTATATTTCCTTTTAAACAGTAACGTTTGTTCACAGTTGTCTTTATAAACATATTTCCAACTATCCAATAATTCAATTAAGAAATATTTATTAAGCACCCATCATAGGCTAATCACTAGCAATTTTAAAACAAATATGGTAAGCTCCCATAAAGAGCTCACTATCCCCAGAGAGCGGCAGGCATGCAAATTGGCAAATACAAATAGGATGGTAGAAGCCATGTTAGAGATAAGTATTTTATGCAGTCTCCACAGAAACAGAACCAACAGGCTAAATAGAGGCACATAAGAGGAGATTTACTATAAAGTTGGCTCTGTGATTACAGAAGCCAAGAATTTTTGTGATACTCTGTCTGCAAACTGGTAAACCAGCCAGTGGTATAATTCAGATCTGAGAACTAGAGGCTCCAATATTCATGGGCAAGAGAGCACAGAGGGCTCAAAGAGAAAGAGAATTTGCCCTCTTCCCACTCTCTGTTCTATTTCAGTGAGTCCTCAAGGGATAAGACAATGGCTTGGTGAGCATTGGTGAGCATGATCTTCTTCACTCAGACTACCAACTCAAATGTTAATCTCTTCTGAAAACATTCTCACAGACATTCCCAGAAACTATGTTTCATTTCTTGGCTGAGAACCCCTTAGATCAATCATAGTCCATGAGAGTGATGGATTATATATTGAAAATATTGAAAGAAGAAACAGCCAGACAAGGACCTAGCAAGGTGTCCTTTAAAATGAAAGAGATAGAGATTTTCCCAAAGGATCAAAGTTTGGGGGAGGGGTGTTCACAACTCTTCCTGCCTCCCAAGAAGTGCTAAAAGAAATTTTCAAGCTTAAATGAAAGGACACTAACTAATCATGTGAAAACTGAAGTGTATAGAACCCACTGATAAAAGTCAGTCTATCATTTGTTCCTTTTTTCAAGACTCCTGGCAAATTCCAAAATCCAAAGATGTTTGATTTCCTTATGTAAAATGATATATTATTTTGCATATAACCTATACACAGCTTCCCTGAAAATTCTAGATATCTAATAATACTTAATGAAATGTAAATACAATGGAAATAGTTGTTATATCATATTTTTAAAGGAATAATGATGAGAAAAAAGTCTATTCTGTGTAGACTTTAAAAAAAGTATTTTTGGTCTGCCATTAGTTGATTCCACAGATGTAAAAATCCATAGATATGGACAGCCACTATAATCAAAATCAGAATGCTTAATAAGTCTTTACCTGCCAGTAATTACTTTCATTGGAAATGAATAAAATTTTCCAATCAAAAACAGGATGACTGAATTAAAAAATTTAATGATATGTTTCCTATAAGAGACTATAGCTTTAAGAACACACAGGCTGAAAATGATATCATTCATGCAAATGATAATCAAAAGACAGCAATAGTTGCTAGACTTGCATTAGACAAAATAAACTTTTAAGTCAATAACTGTAAAAATAAAAGTTATTATTACAATAAAAAGGAGACAAGTCATCAAGAAGAAAATATAACAATGATAAATACTTCTGCATCTAGCATCAGAGCATCTAAATATACAAGGTAAGTACTACCAGAACTGAGGGAGAAATAAATAGTAATATAATAATTGTTGAGACTTTAATAGCTCATTCTCAACAATGGATAGACCATCTGGACAAAAAAAATCAACAAAGAAACAGTAGATTTGAACAATACTATAGACCAAATGAAACTAAGGCACACATACAGAACATTTCATCCAAGAGAAACCAAAAACAAAATCTAATCAAGTGCACACATAACATTCTGCAGATAGATAATATGCTAGGCCACAAAAGAAATTTAAATTCAAATGTTGAAATTGAGTTATCTGTTCAAACTTCAGTGGTATGAAACGAGAAATCAGTAAGAGGAAAAGAATTTTACAAACATAGAAGTTAAACAACATATTTTTAATTTTTTTTATTTATTTATAGCAAAACATTTATTGATATACTGTAGGCAAACATAATGATAACACTTGAGTAATCAATGGGTCAAAGAACTCCAAACAGGAATAAACGAATCTTGAGACAAATAAAAATGGGAATACACCATACCGTAACTTACAGGATGTAGCAAAATCTTGTTCCAGGAGGGACAATTATAGTAATAAAAACTTACACTAAAAAAAAAAAGAATGACCTCAAATGAAGAATCTAAATTTGTATCTCAAGGAACTAGAAAAAGAAAGTCAAATAAGACCAAGATTTCAAAATGAAGAAAACAATGATCAGAGAAGAAATAAATGAAATTGAAGTTAGGAAAAGAATGTAAAAAAGAAAGGACCAAAATAAAAGTATAAATGAAAAAGAAAACATTACAATTGATACTGTAGAAACATAAAAGATTATTATACTAATGAACACTGCCAGAAAAAAATGCATAATCTATAAGAAATTGGTACATTCCTACCAACATACAACATACAAAGTTGAATCATGAAGACAGAAAATCCAAACAAATAATAAATAACTATATTAAATCAGTAATCAAAAACTTCCCAACAAACAGTAATTCAAGGGCCAAAGAGTTTTACTTAATTGCTTTCCTAGTTGTTGAGACAAAATACTTGACACCCACAAGTTAAAGGAGGAAAGTTTTATTTTGGTTCATAGTTTGTAGAAGTTTCAGTCCATAGTCAGCTGCGTCTAAGGCAGAGTGGCATGGCAGAAGGCATCACAGAGGAGAAATATTTCATGGCAAAGCAGGCAGAAGGCAGCAGCAGTGAAGACTTCCTTTCCTGTTTATCCCATCCAGGATACATGCCTTTTAGGTGGTGCCACCCACACCCAGGGTGGGCCTTCCCATTGTCCACACCCAGAACTATGCCAAATCAATCAGTGGGCTACTTAGTACTACACTCCCATAATCTCAGTATCACATACTCTACATCTATCCAGCTCCAAAAAGCCCAATTTTGAGCACATGAATGGGGGGGGGGCATTTAGATACAAGCCATAGCATTGTTGAATTCTACCAAACATTTAAAGAATTATTTCTAACCATTTGTAAACTTTTCCAAAAATTTAAAGAGAAGGGAACATTTCTAAATTCATTTTATAAGGCTTATGATACCCTCATACCAAAGCCAGATAAGGACACTATCAGAAAAGGAATTATAGATCAATAAAATAGTAGCAAACAAATCAAATAATCAAATGGTTTGTATCCCAGGATGGTTTGATATACATGCATGCAAATCAATATATCACATTAACGGAAGGAAGAACAAAACTATCTGATATTCTCAATAGATTCAGAAAAAGCTTTTGACAAAATTCAACACTGCTTTATAATAATAAAAAATCCAAACAAATTGGGCTAGAAAGAAGGTACCTAAATGTAACAGACACTATATTGTACAAATCCACAGCCAATATCATACTCATTACATCATATATAACAAGGGTGCTTATGGTGACTACTCCTTCTGTTCAACATAATACTAGAAATCCTAGTCAAGGGAACTAGGCAAAGAAAAGGGGAAAAAAGCATCCAAATTTAAAACAGAATAAGTAAAATTGTCTCTGCTTGCAGATGATATGATCTAATATATAGACAATTCTAAAAACTATAAAAAACTGTAAGAATTAATAAATTCAGTACTTTTGCAGGATATAAAGTCAACATACAAAAATCTAAACAAGAAACTATGTGAAAAAGAAATAAAAAATCTTATTCATGACAATACAAAAATAATAAAGCACTTTGGTAGTAAATTTAATCAAGTTGGTAAAAGATGTGTTCATTGAAAAGTAACAATGATGGAAAAAATTGAAATAGATAAATAAATGAGAAGATGACTTATGTTCATAAATTGGAAGAAAGAATATTGTTAAAATGTCCATATTACCCAAAGTTAGGTATAAATTCCATGCAATTCCTAGAATAATCTTAATGGCATTTCCACAGAAGTAGAAAATAACCTTAAAATTCATATGAAATCCTAATAACCAAAGCAATTTTGAAAAAGAACACAGCTGTAGGCTCACCATCCGTAATTTTAAGCTATATTACAAAGCTATAGTAATCAAAACATTATGACACAGATATAAAATCAGACGCATAAGCCAATGGAACAGATTTGAGATCTCAGAAATAAATTTATGATTATATGGTCAACTAATATTTGATGAAGACTCCAAGAATACACTGTCAAGTTAGGGTAGTCTTTTCAGTAAACAGTGTTGAGAAAACTGTGTATCTATAAGTAAAAGAATGAAACTGGATCCCTATATTATACTATTCACAAAAATTAACTAAAAATAGTGTAAAAGCTTAATTGAAAGACCTGAAACCATAAAATTCCTAGAGAAAACATAGATAACTCCTTAACATTGTCCTGGTAGTAATTTTTTGGCTATGACCACAAAAGCACAGACAACAAAATAAAATATAAGTAGGACTACATGAAACTAAAAAGGTTTGCACGATAAAAAATCATCAACAAATGAAAGAGGCAATTAGATTGGGAGAAAATACACATAAACTATATTTCTGATAGGTGTTAATATATAAAAATATGAGGAACTCATACAACTCAATAACCAAAAAAATCCTTGTATTCTTGAAATTTGCTGAAAGTAGATCTTAAACATTCTCATCATATACACAAAAAATTGGTGACTATATGAGCTAATACATGTATTAACTGACTGGATTGTGATAATCATTTCATAATGTGTACATTCATAAATGTATACAATTTTATTTTTTAATTATATTTCATTAAATCTTGAAAAGAACAAATAACAAAACAAAAACTAAACAAACAGCACAGCCAAAGACAATAGCAAGCCCAAGATGTAGATGTGAAGAATATCAACCATTCTGAGGAACTGTTCTGTTTTCCTGTCCATTGAATTATGTTGATCAAAATGAGTTTCTAAATGTGAGTTTTATGATAAGTATGATTAGCATGAGAACACAAAATAAAAAGGTGACTAAATATAATGATAATCTGTATGTGTGAGTAGGAAGATAATGAACGTGACGATTTAAGTTAAAAAAACTGACTCAAGGGAGGTTTTAAAAAAATGTTTGATGTAGGAAGCTCAGAGGCATGTGTAACAACATTTAGTTATCAGTGGAGTCTGGAATTATACATGCTTGGTACTTAGCAAGATGGTGTATCACAGAGAACTCAGACTACAAATTGGCTAACTAATCTGAGAAAAAGAATTGGATTTGTAAGATTCACTGCTATGGTTGGGTCTGGATGTCCCCTAAAAGCCTCATGTAGACTTAGCTGGGGCTTTTTCAGAGGTGGCTGAATTTAGAGTGTGTGATTGATTGGTGCAATGGTAGGCTCAAGAGCATTAGTAGTAAGGTTGTGAGTGCTACCCACTCTAAGTAGTCTGGATAAGATAAAGGGGGTATGAAGATGAATTTAAAGTCCCTTGTGGCTTTTGCTGTCTCTGCCCACCATGAACTGTTGCCCCTCTGCCATATGCTACCATGCCTTGGAGCCAGCCAACCATGTACTGAAACCTCTACAAACTGTAAGCCAAATAAACCTTTCCTCCCTTTACTTGTGGGTGTTGGTTATTTTGTCTCAGAAACAAGAAAGTAAGGAGACATTCACTGTTTCAAATTAATTATTTTTAAACTGAATGTAATGACCTAGCTGGATACCATGGATAATATTCCTAGATAATATGCCTCACTCTTTAAAAGGGCAGGTTTCTATAAAACATGGCTAAATAAGAAAGCCATGTGCTACCATACTATCTGAAAGGTTATGGCATATGAGATAGAATTGTGATCCAAAATTAAATTTGTTTCCTTGGATATCTGTGGTAAAATTCACCAGAATATATCCCTTACTTTAAGACTGAGTTGAATGGCTTTAATGTGAAAATACAATCTAGGATTTCACTAACAATATAGTGATGAGATAACTTTCTAATTTATATGATTTTGACTGGTAGTAAACCTTTTTTCACTTGTTCTTTCCTTAACAGTAATAGAAAATAGGACTTTTGGGGAGACAGTGGAGCCATGGGCAGTAGCAAATAAGCCTCTTTGAGATTGGGAGAGCAGACACTGGAGTATAGCAACTTGAGGAAGAGAAGAAGAAGGGAGGTGGATGCTGGGGACTCAGGAAAGTTCTGAAGGGAGAACTGTAACCCATGGGAAGAGCAAGGTGACAGACTTCATTGAAGAAGAGGGAGGAAGCAATCTGTGCTTTCTCCTTGACTCCTGGGTTGTTGGCGAACTGTACATTCTCCTTGATTCTCAGCTTTCAGTGTGAGAGAAGTCTTGAGCCTACAGAGGTATTGTGATGGCAAGGGACCCTGGAAGCTTCCACAGAGAAATACACCAATGGAGTGGAGGAGTACATGCATTGGCTGGTGAGTGACTCTCGTCCAAATGTCCCCAGGAGAGGTTGATTGACTGGATGTAATTTTGGAGTGGGGCCAGCTGAACCTGAGACTAGGAGCAGCTGTGAGTTGGCTTCATGGCCAGGCTCCCAGTCTCTGAGTGAGGTGCAGCCCTGGGAGATGCCCAAGACTGGGGGGATGAGGTCAATCTGGCAAGAAATACCCACAAGTTTGTGGGATGAACAACTCGGGTCATAAACCCACAGGCCGACAGCCAGAGACCAGAATCAGCCTGAACTTTTGCAGAGCTGAATAGGCACCCCACTCTTCCTACTGCAGACTTGCTGGGATCATAGAGTACTGATCCGGGCTCTGTCTACCAGCACAGCAGAGACACACACTGAAGTGGGTACTACCACAGAACCGTAGACCCTAGAAGATAACCACTCGCTTGAAATCACAGAGAAATCCCCCCCCCCACTTTGGTTGTATATTTTCATGAGTGTGAACATTATTTTTAGAGTTTTTTGGTTTTGTTTAGTTTTTGTTTCTTCCTTCTTTGTTTCCCTTCTGTCTTCTTCACCAGTCTCCAGAAGCTTAGGTAATTTTTTGTCCTTCAACCTCACTTCTAATCTTTTTCTCATCTTCTATTTTTCTATTTTCCCCATCCTTTTTAAATCTTCCCAGAGGGCAAAATTGCTCAATTGAGGGAATATTTACTATATGTAAGTTCCTGCTTTTAGATTTTGTTATAAAACTGTACATCTTGTTCATATGATTAAAGGTGGCAAATCAATTGTTACTATAGTTTGTCATTTTCTAAGCTGTGCTTGAAAATGACTTTAGCCAAGGTGACATAGTAGTTCTAATCAGTTTTTCTTCCTTGTATGCCAAGACCAAGATTGTCTGAGTGTCATAAATAATACTATAGGCAAATTCCAAAGAACCAGAGGCTAGGCCAAATAAGCAGCAACTTCTCATCCCTAGTAAATTAAAGGGGTAGGATCTTGTGACAGACTCAAAAGCCCAAATCCAGCTACACCTAGAAGACATCTCTGAAAAGTGCTCATTTCCTAAGGAGTTCTTGATACTAGTAATAAAGCTATCATAAACAATTATAAGCATCAACAGAAAATAAATTTTTAAAAAATAGAAAATGAGGAGACACTGAAGCAAGATGCAACCCTACACCTCCAGCTCTCCCAAGGTAAACCCAGAGGGCAGTGAGGTGGAACAAATCAAAAGCCAACCATCTGCATTCTTTGAAATAACAGTGGCAGTAACAAGCAGATGAATGAACCTCTAGGAAAAAAAACCACAAATCAGAAATAATTTCTCAGATAACTAAAGAGATGATGACCATAATGAAGAACATGGTTAGTGAATCTAGAGTATATGCAGATAAAAAATATAGAGGAGCTTAGGAAATTGATAGAAACCATGACTGCTCAACATAGGAAAGAAAAGGAAGCTATGAAATAGATCCAAACAGATATCCAAGAGATAAAACATTCTACTGAAAGTATACACAGCAGAATCTACCAGTGAGAGGACAGAATATCATATCTAGAAGACAGGTTCATTGTTAGTGATCATGGAAAGAAAGACTTCTTAAAAATAACAAGGGATCATGAAAAATCAATCCAACAGTTTCTAGGTAATGCAAAAAAGAATAACATAAGATTGATCAGAAGCAATGAAAAATCAGGAGATAGTACAAAGGACATAACAGAAGCTAACTACCCACCATCAACCCTACTTTACTGAATAATATCTGAAACACTAATTAATTACATCTTCCTACATTTTTTTCTTCTTCAAGGTGCACAATCTCAATTCTTTTGGAATTGTATACTGGTACTCTCTCCACTATTATAGAATCATTTTTATTTCTATCATCTGAAATTTCTCTAAGGACCCCACTTCTCTTCTTCAAAATTGGAACAGTTCTTCCACTAATGACTGACAGATACTAAAAATATAAAGCAGGCTCAAGTTAGGTGTGGTGGCACACACCTTTGATTCCAGCTCTCTGGAGGACTGAGGCAGGAAGATGCAAGTTAGAGCCTAGCCTGGGCAATTTAGTGACTTAGTGAGACCCTTTCTCAAAATATAACAAAATAAAATAAAGTAAAGGACTGGCAGAGTAGCTCAATGAGAAGGTCCTGGGTTCAATCCTCAGTACTGGGAAAGAAAGAGAAAATGAAAAAGAGAAAAAAACAAACAAAGAAAGAAAAGAGGAAACAAAGAAAAAAGAAAGTTGAAATTCAATTCAATATTCCATGCTTCAGTCTTCTAAAGCTTAGTATTGTTTGATTCACACATCCACTGCTGAACTGTAGTTAGCTTATGTTGAAGACAGCTTTGTAACCTAGTCAATGAGGCTCATTTTCCACTGCATGTAAACTAACCTTTTTAATACTAAAATTATTAAGAAAAAGTAATGAATGAAGGATGTTTAGGGTGGAGATATTTTAATTTAAGGAAGACAATTAGAGTTTCAATGTCTTTAGTTTAAAATCTCATGGTAGGGAAAATATTTTTTAAAAAGTATGAAAAAAGTAGAGAAATTGAATACATTGAGAAGCTGTAAAAGAGGAGTGAAACAGTCTGGTTCAATACAGCACAGGCTGAGTAATGTTGAGAGGCCAATTTCAATCACCCTTGAACCATTATCTCTTACCTCCATTCTTCTGCAGGGGCCCTATTTAAAGGTTCAATTCCTTCTCCTCTCCTCTTCTCCTTTACTCATCTTTCTGTCTTTCTCCCCTCCCCATTGTCTACTGCCCTTTTTCTTTCTTTGCTTCTCCTTCACTAGTGAGTTTTGCAATAGGGGATTCAAAAATTTGCCAGTCTATCCACAAGTGTAAGTGAAAAATAAACGCAAGAATAATTGTGGGCTAGACTAACTGGGAAGCATGCCAAATAAATCCCACTATTCAATGCGGTTTAATTCAGTTCAACAATAATTTACCTCCTACATGCAAGGCATTATAGTAAGCAATGGGGACACAGATAAAATTCAACATTTTGTATCAAAGGAGATTATATTCCAGAATATTTAATTCAGATATTCATTGGCTATTTTCTTTTCACTGGGAAGAATTGTTGTCTTTCCTACATTTCATTCAATGTTTACTGAGGAGTTTATGTAGCAGCATTGAGGAATAAATAAACAATATCTGGAAAGAATGATTGTTGCTTTGTTGCCTAGGACAATAAGTATTTATCAGAGGAACTCTTTATGTGCCTAGCACAACCTTGACATTTAAGATTCTAGCATGATACCATTATTTAATTTCATCCTCCTGCAATCAAGAACAGAAAGAAAACATTAAATCAAACCAAGGATTCTCTTCTTGTCCTTATTGTAACTATGTCAAAAGTGTTTCATAATGATGTCTCTAAACTTACAAGGCCCAGGTTGATTCTGCTATTACTGGTGCTTTCTACTGCCACTCAGGGGTGAGGGCTGAGAAAAGCTGGTCAGGATTTTCTATTCCAAAAATTGTCTTTCCTTAGGTCTCATTCTGTTCTTTCCCTCTTGCTATTTCTTTCTAAGTATCTGTTGACCCTCTACTATAAGGTAGCCACTGCTCTAATGTTCTCTTACTCTGCTCTTTCTGTCCCTGCTCAGATGTCTTCAAGGGCCACCCACAGCGTCTGAAGGCATAAAGCAGACAAAGTATGTAAGTTGGAATGAATGTTTGTTAGTTCCCACACACAATTTTAAATTTAATTCTTAAATCAAAGTTAAATATAAACTTTGTTTAAGGAGTTAAAGGCTTTTATGTAAAAATTTGGCAATGCTTTGAAGCCCCCAATTTCTGTTTTGCAGAGGTAACTTCTTTCAGATCCTTTAGTTGTTTCTTTTGTAATTTACCTCTAAATCTCTAACATGCCTAAGTTGCTGCTACTTTTTAAATTTTTAAAAATTTGTTTTAGTTTTAGACCTCATTTATTGATCTAATGTTTTGGAAGATGAATCTGCAGCTGTCTTTCATCCACTGCTTTCTGCACCTTTATAGTTGATACAATGGGTAAAGGTATAATCCTGAGGAGTGGAGCCTGAGGAAAGTCAGCTGGGAGATGCATTAGATGTGTCATAGGCCCACCCTTGTATTCTCTAAGCTTTTATCTTTTATTTAGTCATTGACAAAACAAACAAATGTCCTCCAGTTGCCTTCATTTTGTTTCTGCTTGCTCCTCTCAGATATCTATTTCTCATTATTTCATCAAGATTCAACTCAAGATCCCCTTTTTGTTTGGGTTAAATGCCCTTCTCCTTGTTTGTTTCATTTCTGCAAAAAACCTAAAATAGTATCCCAATCAACTAATTGTCTTTTTATCTCCTCCATAGATTTTAATACTCCTAAAGATAGGAGCTCTATTTTCAGGGATTAACACAATGCTTAATTTAACATTTAGTTGTATATTTACTGAAGGATAAAATGTGATTGATGGAAGTGGGCTTTGGCAGAATGATAATATGAACAAACCACAGGTTGGGTACAAAGTCCTTGTCATTTAATCTACCATACCTATGTCATAGAAAACAAATGGATAGGATTGGATGATCTTTATGATTTCTTCTAAGTAATAAAAAATTACTATTTCAGCATCATTGTTTTTTAATACTAGGTACTAGCAAAGAAAGCCCTCGAGTCAGGATATTTTTGACATTTAGTTATTTTTTTAACAACTCCATTGTGAATTCAGTGGATATATGAATAGATATGATTATTGAAACTGAACCAAACTTGTCTCCTAGCTGAAGACAATAGTGAGAAGAAAGTGAAATAAAGTGAAATAGTGTGTTGTTGATTAAAATATTTTTCAACCTTACTTTTCTAAGATTGGTTCTTTGATGCTGTATCTGTGACCCTGTTGACCACTGGTCCCCAGCCTTTTTGGCACTAGAGGCCAGTTTTGTGGAAGACAATTTTTCTACTGATGGTGGAGGGTGCGAAGAAGACTTTGGGATCATTCAAACAAATTACACTTATTGTGCTCGTGTTGTTCATTTCTATTATTAATTGTAATAAAAAATGAAATAATTATACAACTCACCATAATGCAGAAGCAGTAGGAACCCTGAGCTTGTTTTCCTGCAACCAAACAGTCCCATCAAGGGGCTATGGGAGACAGTGACACTTGAAATGTGTGACTTATGTCCAGTCTACTCTATAATCTTGTTTTACCATCAGTGCATAAAACCCCACTTACCAATGATACAATGTTGGAAATGGAAGCAAGATTTTCAGAGCTTTTGTGGCCATCTCAGGATATTCCACCTCGACTTCAATCCAGATTTTAGAGATTTGATGTTGTCTCAAATATATATTTAAGCCCATGCCCATTTGTGATCTCAAGCAGTTGATCCTCTTGAAGCATGGACAAAGTCAACTTACCTGGATTATTCACAAATGGGTTGGAGATTCATTCCTTCCCAGGCCAGAGGTCTTTTGTATTGGGAACTAATAGTCAAACTGTTTTGAAAACAGAGAAAGGCATTCACACACCAGTTGGAGAAAGAAGGCCCTGGCTCATTCTTTTTTTAAAATTTCTGCTAATGTTTCCGAAACATGTCAAAAATTCCAATGTTTACTAGTTAACCCCTTAATTCCAGTTTGGCTTTGAATGCAGTCACTTTATCTGCCAACTTGACACTGTAGTCGTTCTCCCCTGAGGTGACAGATTGAGTTCAATGAGCAGTTCGAATATGTCACAGCTATAAACAAGTTTTGTTCCCGTTCTTTGTCACTGAAATGTGGTGCCAGTGGTGTCTGTTTTTCTTCAAGAAATCTCTGGAATGGCTTTTATAATTCAAAATCTCTGTCCAGTGATTCATCTTTAAAAAACCATCTCACTTCTGTATAAGAAAAGGCACCTATGCTCTGTGTTCATCTTCTCACAGAGATACATAACAGTAGTTAAGGGCATATAATTTAATGTAGTTAACTTTAATCACCTCCTGCAAAAGGTTGTTAGGTTTAGGTGATATTTTTCAGCAGCATGTGTCTGAATGATGAGGCACATAGATTCATATGCACAAACAACGCCACTTACCCCCCAAGGAGCAAAACCAGAGTCATTCAAGAGAAAAAGTGAAAATAAAAAGAAAAATGGAAACAAAGCTTTTTACATAGGGAGAGAAGGGGGCTTCAGGGGGGGAAGGGATAAAATAAAATAAAATTTATTAAAAATGAAAACCACAAAGTAATTGAGAAATAGCAGCCCCTTCATCTGTACACATACCAACACAAAAATGACCAACTAAGCTTTCCTGATATGTAATCATTCAATGATTTAAATAGTTCTACAGGGCTGGGGATGTAGCTCAGTGGTGCCTTGCCTGCCTGGCAAGTGCAAGGTCCTGAGTTTAATCCCCAGTACTATCAAAAAAACAAAAAGTTCTACAGCCATGGCATTTGTTGGCAACAAAAGTATACATAACATGTCCATAAGCACATCTTCTTGAAAAAATATATTGCACATAAACAAACTTTGTCACTTTGTTGTCAATAGTAGACTTGTCAACCTAGATTCCATACCATGGTGATTCATTAATCTATTCTAACAATTGTGCCTCAATATTCTCTATTTCATCAATTTGTCTAGTTATGGTGCTAACTGTAAAAGGAACCCATGCCATCTTTTAAACTTCAGCCTCTCCAGAAAGTACACAATGAAGGTCCTTAGCAGAAGGCAGGATTAACTCTTCACCAATAGTAAAGGGCTTCTTAGATTTAGCAATGTGGTTAGCTACTAAGAATGGTGCTCTCAGTACAGACACATTTGATGAAGCGATGATTTCAATAATTGCTTCTGGTTTTTGTGTTTATGTTTTTTTTTCTCTTTTGAAAAACTTCAAAGGCTTTTCTTTTAATGTAGGGTGCTGTTACCATATACTATATACTATATACTATACAAAGTAGGCTTTTGTAATGTGAATCACCTGTTGCAATGAGCCCACAATTTCAGCAAGACCCTTGGTATTTTGTTTTAAATACAGCTTTCTTTTTGTTGGCAATTAGAGTCTTCTCTGATTGCCATTGGGCCTTTCCCCTCTTTCCAAAGAAGCTCTTCAATGATGTTTGTTTTTCACTCATTTTGACTAGAGTTAGCTTGTGGGCATTTTGACTAGAATTAGCTTGTGGGCTTACCAAAACTGGACTAAGACAAATGTATAGTGAGGGGAAGAGTTGTGGACTATTCACTCCAAAGCAAAAGATATCTGTGGAAAATAATGAATAAAAGACAATATTGGTAATAAACATGACTAGAGAGCTGGTAAGATCCCAAAGAAAGAAGATGATATGAAAAGAGTTAATGAGAGTTTAGTTCTTGTTGTTTTTATTATAGCAACATAAATTGCAGATGAAATACATATTTCAAAAAGTACAAAACTAAAGGTATTAGAATAAGAAAGATTTATTTTAAAATGTCATTAGAGTTAAGAACTTAATAATCATGAAATGAAGCCCAGAAGCTCCTTTGGAATAGATGGATAAATTTGACTACATGCAAATTAAAACTGTTGAGTAGGAAATGTGTTAAAATAAAAATCACAAACAGAGACGCGTATTTGCAATCTTTATAGAAAAGAGTTCATTCCCTTCATAAAGTGCTCCAGCAAATTAATAGGACAAAAATCCCAACAACCTGGTAGGAAAAAATACAGGCAAGAAGTTCACAGATAGGTACAAATGGTGAGTAGTAAAAATATAAAATAATTCTGAACCCACTTATAATTAGGGAATTACAAATTAAAATGTTAGTGACATGCCATTTTTCTTCTACCAGATTGGCACAGATTAAAAGTTATACGTTAAAAAGTATTAGAGGATCAAGAAGAAGAGAAACTCATGCATGAAGATAAATGTTTAAGGAGGCTAGTTTCTGTCTTGTTTTTAAGAGCAAACCAGAGGAAAATGAAGGAAAACAGATGTAACCTAAATAAGCCTAATTAGGGTTGTCTCAGTTGTGTAGGAATACTAGGCCTTTTTTACTGTAGATTGGCTCCATCATTGGTTGAGTTTGCCCTTGACTCAAAAGCTGGGACAAACTTTAAAATACTGGAGGCAGTCATCTCATTCTATCCCTTGTAACAGGGCAAGAGATCCTTTCTTGAAGGCAATTCTGAGTCATTGAGAAGAGTATGCTAATATAATTCCGTTTGCATACTAAGATATATATATATATATGTATATATGTACATTTATGTATATATACAAACAGAAAAATATTTGGGAAAAATGGGTAATATTGCCTTGAGTAGTAGGGTTTGCAGGTAAATATCACTTTTATCATATCTTAGCATAATAAAAAATATTTTAGCAAATGCATACATTTCTTTTTTAACTACCACTATCAAAAGTAGTTGATGAATTTAGAAATAGTTTTCAAGCATTGCTGAGCTTTCTCTATTCAGAGGTCATATCTAGTTGTGCTCAGAATTATTTAGCTCTTCATCTGTTCAGAGACATCTTCCCTGATTCTCCTACCTACACTTCTGTGCTGGTTAAACTTAATTATTCAACTTTATTAGCTTGGGAGCTGACTAGAGGATTAATAAAGCACACTTCTGGATGTGTCTAGGTGGCTCATGAGGATGTGATTTTGGGTAGTGTATATGGTCCCTGGTCTCTTCCTCCCTGGTATTGTTCCCCTGCTCTGCTTCCTTGACTGCCATGAACTAAGCATATTTGTTCCACTGTGTCCTTCTGCCATGATGTTCCTGCCTTCAAGCAGATAACCATGAACTGAATCCTATGAAACCATGAGCCAAATTAAACTTCTCCTCCTTTAGGTTGTGTGTGTTGGACATTGTGTTCCAGAAACAGAAAAGCTGATCAATGCAGTGACTTTCCTCTACTCTTTCTTAATCATTTTCTAATCAATTGTCTTGTTTTATTTGTAACAATTATTATTATCTAGGATTCTTATTTATTTGTTTACCTGTTCATTTCTTGTCTTCTCCCATTGCATAATCAACTTCAAGATGGCAGTACATAGTAAGGGTTCAGTAAATATTTGATGAATGATTGAATGAATTGCAAACATTGGTGAAAAGGACTAGAACTATATATTGACCCATTCCACTTGAAATACAAATTTAATTTCTCCAACTTGAACCCTTGGCTTCATTCTTTATTCTTCCTTTGATACAACATATAGTTAGTGTTGGCCCTGTAGAAGAGTTGTGAGCTGGGAGGAATAACCATATAATGTATATCCTGTCCTCATAAAGGTTACCACTGGGAAGAATAGTCATTGTACTTCTGGCTGAAGAGGTTCCTGAACCCTGAGCACTTTATTAAGGGGTGGTTCAGGGTAGGGGTGAAGGTTAAATGTAGTGGGGTTGTCTTATTAGATGGTGGGGTGCAGAGGAGTCTCTGCTTCCCCATACAGGAAGATAGAAGTTTTGGAAACCGTCATCACTTTGTAGCTACTGGTATTTATCCCATGAAGAGAGGATTCTTATATGTTATCCTTCCTTTGCTAGGGTTTTTCTCCCATATTGTTTCTATGGTTCCCCTGAATCTTTGATGCATGGGAGGGGCCTCTGCCATGTATGCCAGCTGGCTTGTGGGTCCTGTTTTCTCACTTCATTTCTGCCAACCCTGTTTTAGAGAGTTGAGCCTGGTTCCCACTTCATCCAGCCTTATTGCAGAGTGTATTCACTGAACACAGTCATCTTTATAATGGTAACAGGAATATAATCGGGATATAGCATTTTTCCAATAATCATTGGATCTTTGGCCTAGAAATTTCTACTATTAGAGAATCTTTTTGTTTGTTTGTTTGTTAAAAAATTGTCCTCTTTTGGAATTCTAGTGTCTTTGGTAATAAAGAAGGACACATTAAAATAGTTTAAAAATAGAGAGGGAAAAGAATAAAATATTTAAATTCTCAGTGTGAAAATGTAAATCATGTATTCAGGTATTTGGCTTTTGGTTTATAGATTATCAGAAATGAAAGGGCTCCCGTGTGTGTGTGTGTGTGTGTGTGTGTGTGTGTGTGTGTATGTGTGAATTTTTTGTCCATTCTTGTGTTTGCAGAATGAGTACAATGACCCCTCAGAAAGTAAAGTGGCTTGGCTGTGGGCATAACAAAGTTTCCTGAATCCCTGCCGCCTTAGAATTTGAAGAATAGATTCTAATGAGAATTGAGTGGAAATCCTGCAGCAGGATGAGACACTTAGAACTTATGTTACATTCACAATGATAGTGTTTCCAAGTCCTTTTTTAGTTTTCTGGTTAGAGAAACAAAGATTTGGCTCTTGTTTCATTATGTGAATTGGGCAAGTAGTAATATCTTTAAGTAGCAGTTTATTCATCTGTAAGAGACAGATGGTAAAAGTATCTGCTTCATAGAGTTGTAAAGATTAAATGAGATTAAGTAGGTAAAGCACATAAATGAAGTTCTTGGCTCACAGTAGGCACTTAATAGAACTGGCTGTTAAAAGCGAGGTTATTAGGGGCAAGGCTTACCTATTTCCTGGTGTTTAAAGGACTGTTGTAATGCCTGGGGTGTTGCTCTGGCCAGCATCCTCTCATCCCCACTATTTCTCTATAGATGATTTATTTCACCTACCTTCTTCCCAAGAACCAAGAATATCTATCTATGTGTCTGTCTGTCTGTCTGTCTATCAATCACAATCTATCATCTATCTATATATCACAGTTAATTTTAGATGGCACAATGTGTCTTTGGGCATCTTCACATTATAATACTTGCATATCTTTGGAGACTATGAAAGGTTTAGGAAAGATGAGAGCAATGGAAACATTATGATTTTGTGATCCTTAAAGCCACCACCCAGATGCCTACTTTCATCAACATGGTTTGAGTTTCCATTGGCTGAAATATGGTAAGAATCAGAACCTGAACATTTGGGAGACCACTGGGTTTCATGGTAACAATGCTTTACAATTTGTACATTAGTGAAGAGACTGTGTCATTCTAAAATGTGATCTAGTTCCTTAATTCATCTTAAAGTTCCAAATGTCCACCTGACTTACCCTACCAATCAGCTCAAAACATTTGCCAGAAGTAACCAAATTTTTATTACAAAAAAACCCTATTCTCTCAAGGGAAAAGCAGCATCAGGCACTTAGGTTAAAACAATTTCTTGTGATAAGAAGTTACTCATGTGGTTTTTCCAGTTATTATTCCACTCATAGCAGCCTAAATCGTTCTGAAGGTCTTCTGGGAATTTAAAATGCAGAATCCTTAGCTCTGCTCCACAGAGGGTAAATATAATAGGTCAGGAGTGGGACCTTAAAATAAAATTTTTAACAAACACCCTGATTCAGAATGAGGTCATTTGAAGCACACTTAGAAATATATTGAGAGAGATATTGGCAGGTAAATCACTATGTCAGATACAAAGTATAAATACATTAAAGAGAAAATAAAAGACAATAATAAGAAACAGGGAGATAGATATTTTTCAGATGGGAAGGGGACCAAGAGATAAAGGGAAGGGAGAGGGAAGGGTGAGGAAGGGAAAATAAAAATAATTACATATTAGTAACACTAAATGTACCTACCATCCTGATTTTTGATTCCTAACTACTATTTTCAGTTCAAGAAACAGTGGCTCCCTGAAAAACTGCTTGATCTTAAGTCTATGTCAATGAAATACAAGATAAGCTTGAGCAGTAAATTGTACCAGAGAGTAAAGAAATGCTCATACATTTTTTAAAATGTCAAAAAACATAGAAGCTAGTTTGAAGAGACTTCTACTGGCCCAATTTGGGACAACTGGACTAGCAAAATAAATAATGGAAGAATGGATTATGACAGATTTAATTTTAAAACTGTGTAAGAATTTCAGTGGGTCAAATGTAATATAAGACAGTGCCTTTACAAACTGTTGACTGCACTTTTATATGTTGATCTAATACAGGCATACTCATGTATAAAACTCAAACATGTTTTCCTAGAAAAAAAAATGGTACCAACAACAGTGGATATAGATGGAAAGAAGAAAAGAAAGTTCATCTCCACGAAAGAATGTAGAAATGTAGAAATAATATAAAATGATGACTTTGTAAGGCTTTAAATCAGGCTATCAGAATTATAATAATTAAAAAGAATTAAGATGTGTCACATACATGTACCAACTCCCTATGGGGAATATAATTATTTTATACTGGAAACTTGTACTGATAACAAATAAAAAAAGAATTTTAATAATTGATTCAAACAAAAATAAGGCATGCTAAAAATATTATATAAAATATTAATCTTTATAATCATCCAGTTTCAGAATCATTTATTAATTACAGAGAGAATATTGTACATTTACAATGAAAAAATTTGGCAGCACCATTTTAAGCAAATGATCAAACTTATTGTTACCAAGTTTGACAAAATGACAACATATGTGTCCTGATGTGCTATCCTGGGAAGGACATGACACCCTGGTGAAAATGTTTGACTTTATTCTAGTCAAATGAAGCAATCAAATCCAAATTGAGAAATAATCTGTAAAACAAATGGTCTTGACACTTAAAAAATATCAGTGTCTTAAGAGTTACAAAAAATAATGAAAAGGCTAAGACATTGTTATAAATTAAAGGTTACTAAAGAGACAGGACAACTAAATGCAACACATAATTCTTAACTGATGCTAGATTTTAAACAAAGTTATAAATAATATCATTGAGTAGATTTGAGAAATTTGATCATGGAGTACATGTCATAGTACATATCAATGTTAAATTTTCTTGAAAAGAATAACTTACTTAGAGGTGAAGCAGTTTGATGCCCTCCACTTCTGTAAAAAGAGAGAAAGAAAATGAAAAAAGGAAGCAAATATTAACAATTGATGAGTCTAGGTAAATATTATCAGAACTTTTGTATTTTAACTAGTGAATGTTTGAATTTTCTGCATGTTTGAATTTTTTCGAAGTAGAAAGTGTGTCTGTTTGGAGGTCCAAAATCAAAGAAGGTAGTTTTGTTTGCAACCTGTACTGGTTACCAGAATGGTGGGATAGACACCTTCACTTATCACTTATTGGGTTGAACACGAGCCTTTTAATAGCCACATTCATTAATTGATTAATCTCTCTACAGTTGAACTTTATCCCATAACCTACTTCTCACTAGGAAATGCAGTACAATAGCAGAGGAGATGGGGGTGGGGTGAAGAGTGTTCTCTATATTGCCATCTCAGAGGGATATCCCTGCTTCAAGGACATCTCCAGAGGACTAATGGCCGACAGAGCCTTATTATTGTCTGGGATAAGTTCATTTTTTATGATAGTAATTTGTTATACTAGTTTGCCACTTGCAAGCTGCTTCCTTGTTAATCCAATAATCTATATGAGAAAAGCAATTTGATGTACCTTCTTCCCATCTGCTGCTCATCATCCAATCTATATCTTAACTATCAGTGATTTATTAATGGCATCTGCACATATTTGTTCCATTGGTACTCTCCTTCTTGGCCTCATGCTTACATGCACTCCTTGGATATGTTAGAGGGCAATTTTTATAAAATAGATTGATTTTACACAACAATGGGATGATAAGCTGAGCTGTGGTTCTAGGAGTTGGACTTTGCGAACAATTAACATTTATGCACATTCAAATGCTAAGAAGATCCAATTTAGAGCCATTCATAAGAAATGTAAGAAACTAGGATATTTTTCATCATGTTTTTACTCAGGGCACAAACTTGATTTTCTCAGCTGGTTGAAGTTAAGTCATTGGACCCTGTGCCCAACTAAGTGTTGCACTCCCCAGCCTGACCTCCTGGATGCTCATTCACATGAACTGAGGGCCTGCATGAATGACTCCAATGCTTTCCTGCAGAGACCAAAGTGGCAGGTAGCTATGGGCAAGATATGCTAAAGCAGCTATTTGTTCTTGAAGGTGTGAGACTGGTTCTTTGCACATCAGGGCATTGCCTGCAATTGCTGAGCTGGGTTTTCTAGAGTCACATTAGCCTACCCAGAAGAACAAAGGATCTAGCATGACATTCTCAGTGGAGGGATATAATTGGGCAGGAAGAAAGTGATGGTGAACAGCAGTGTCTGCTGTCTGCTGTGGACTGAACAGTTCATTCACTTAGATTCTGTGCTATTGTTTGCCTGTGGAAGGTTGATGCAAATGGCTAAAGCCCAAATCTATGATAGTAGAAGAAACATGGGCATAGGACAGAGTCCAAGGATCCACTTCCACTGTTTTTTTGCAGGTTCATGTATAGCGGAAGTCCATTTTGTAAAGTAGGGAGATCACTGGCTATGGAATTTGCTATCTCTCTCCTTTATAGTGAATTTGTCAAGCTATTTGTGGCTTGATTATTTCTTTAAAATGATACTACAATTGCCCCTTTATAGGAGTGGGATTGGCACTAAGAATGCTAAACTACAGATAGGTTTTATTTGTCCATTTCTCATTAAATGTGATCTGATTTTTAATTCTGTATTTCTGTATTGATTCATTGTGTTAAATAAAATTTTTTTTTTAAATTTCATGTCCTGAGAGTCCTGGTTTTATTTGTCTCACTTTGTTTGGTTCTATTTGCTTTAAATTGGCTTATTTATCTGTTTTCAAGTTTCACTCCTTTAATTTCCCCAATGTTGCCATGCCAGACAGTGGCTTTGAACTCATCTTGTGAGTGAATGACATACATCTGGTGGTGGGAGTGAGCTCCTAATAAATTGAGAGCCACTTTCCTGAGCTGATAGGTCTTCAGAAAAGCAAAATGAGAAAAGACAATCAGTATGATTCTACTGTCCACCTCATTTTCCTTCCAAAATCATCTTGTCTTCCTTATAAGTTAACCTAGAAATATGTTCATGTAAGGCAACAATTTTGATCCTGATGCATTCCATTTTTGATGGAATGATTTTTCACAGCAGTTATTGGTATAAATATTTTATAAATGCCACTTATCTAAGGATAGGAATTGTCTGGTTACATTTCTATTCCTTTGATAGAATTCCGCACAATGCCTTTGTACTCAACAAGTACTTAATAAATGCTTGACTATGGTTTTAACTTTATGAGCAGAATGATATATTTTGCTAAATTTCTTTCGTTGAATCATTTTCTCTAAAAACTGTTATGAAACTTTCCTTCTGTCCAAGAGTTACATTTCTTTCTAAAGAAATCATCCCTCTCCATCTTTTCTTAAGTAACAGCCTTTTCCAATACTTTCCTCCTTTCTCTATGACAGTTTCTCACTATTGTCTGTTTGCAGCTGTTATACAGTTGAGAAACTGAGTGCTAACGAGTGCCTGCTGTGTGGGAAGAGCACCTCTAAATTCTCCTGGCCTGGCTAGGCAGCCTGTTCCTACTTATTCTTTCTAAAATAAGCTTCAGTTGGCAGCCAGGAGATGGGATATTCATAGTCTCTTGCTGTGGAGGAAGTTCTTGCTTGGACTAGCTATCTGTGTTTCCATTTAGGCACAAACAAACATGGTGATGCGCCCAAACTCCTCACATCTACACCACACATCAAATTGCCAATCTAAATGTGTTCACAGACTCTCTCAAATGACTGGAAAGATGCTGCAGTTTATGTGTTTATCACAGTTAATCAGTTAATTTAGAAAGCCATCTTGTGTAGTTTTTTCTTTTGTCTACATTCAGTCTCTTCCCACACTGATCTTAACTGTATTTGGCAGAAAATTAAGAAACATTGTATCGCTGAATGGATTCTGGGTCTTCAAATTGTCTTTAGAAATCTCATGGCTGAAATTGAACACTTCCATAAGGGAATTTTGGGCACTTCACCACTGTTTATTTATTCTTCCCAGCAGGTTTGAGAAAATATCGATAGCTCATTTTCCAGGAGAGGTTATAGGCACATCTGAATATCCTAGCATCTGGGATGATGATTTGTACCACTAATCTGAGATTTTCATTCTGAGTCATGTATTTCACCAAGTAGGATGGAATCAAGCTAGTTAATCCCCCTTTGGTATGTTTTGGAGCTGTTAGGATTTCATGACCTTTACATAAAGACACAGAGAATCTCACTGATCAGAGAGCAAGCTGGAGGGAACAGGTTGGAGGCCTGCAGAGAAAGCAGGCTTTGAACAAGACATAGGGTGGTTGCCAACCATCTTGTTAATGTGGTCATGGTCTCAGAGATAAAGATACTGTTAACTTTCCAATATATCTCAAGAATATTCTTTTTCCATGAACTTCTAAGGTGGCTTTTTTGTTTTAAGGACAATAAAATAATAGCAGGATAAGTTCTTTCTATGTGGGGAGCTTCTTGGAGCACAACCACTATATGCACTAAAGACCCCAAGAACATATGGAAGAAACTGGAATTGTGAGGGGTTTTTAAATATATATTCTTTATCCCGTTTCTCACTGTGCATGTCAAAACACAAACTCCTCATCTATGTTTCTGTCTCTTCCTGAGAAAATAGGAATAAGAGGCAGTATTACATTTCAGATTTTTGTTCAGGGGTCTTGTCTTATCTTTGTATATTGCTTCTTTGCTAGTTTATTCTCATTTGCCCTTCCCCATGAAAGAAACCAATAAATCTTTGTTTAAAGGTAACACTTTGCATTTTCCAAAACTAACCTCATCCATAGATATGAAGTTAGCGCTAATTTAAAATTGAATCTTATTACCCTTGTGGGATATTTTAAATTTGAAAATAGCATAAATTTCATTTATATATGCCAGGAGCTGTGGACTTCCTCAGAGCCTCAAAATGCAGCACCACAGTTCTATGTGTAATTCTGGTATAACCCAGGACTAGTTACACTACTTATGCTGCTCTAAATAACCATTCAGGTTAAATTGCTGATGAGTGGTATCACTTTCCCATCATTTGTCTCAATTACAGGAATTTTTTGTTGAGTGAGTCAACATAAAAAGTAATTCTCACAGCTGGAGAAATTAAAACTATATGATGAGCTAATCAGACTAATTGGCCAAGTCTGGTAATCAGAAGGTAACCCAATAATTTTGATATAGAAAACAAACAAGAAATTGAGTGGAGTAGGTTGATTTTTCCAACTAAGAAAACATCCTTTTACAATGGTGAGACTACTCTGGCTAGAGATACTAGGATATTTTGATTTCTTTGTATTATATATTGATTTTACTCACAGACTGTGAAACTAGGTACAAATGGTTGGCTGAATAATATTGCAGTATGTCTATGATGCAGGCTACTGTGGAGAAAATATGGAGGGAGAAAACTTGAGAATGTATGTCAGGCCCGCCTATAGTGGGTGCTTGTATTTCACCCAATGAGAGTGTGATCACATTGGCACAGCTATTACCAACAATAAAAAGGAGGTAGAATTATCAATAAAAACCCTTATCTCTCTTCATACCATGTCTCTCTAGTGGTCCAGTTTCTCTCTGATCCACTGTCAAAGCAAGAAGTCATAGCAGTGCTGTTCTGTGTGTGGTCCTGTCCCAGGTGCCAGCTGCATCAACATCTCCTGGGATCTTTTCAGAAATGCAAATTCTCAGGGCCCTCTTCAGACCTACTGACTCACATAGTCTGAGGGTGGGATCCAGGAATCTTGTTTAGCAAGTCCTCCAGATGATCCTGATGAACAGTAATATTTGAGAACTATTGGTCTACAACCTGCAAAGAGTATGCTCTGCAGAATAGCAGCAGGAGAATCATCAAGAATTGTAAGAATGAAAATCTCTAATAGTTTCAAGAAACAAAGGATTTTGAGTGGCTCTTTACAGTCTTTTATTTTATTTTGGTGGAACTGTGATTGAACTCAGGGCCTTTGGACTTAGCTATATAACCCAGTCCTGTTTTTCTTTTTCTTTCTTTCTTTTTTTTAACTTTGAGACAGGTTCTTCCTAAGTCACTAAGTTGCCCAGACTGGGATCGAACTTGCAATCCTCCTGCCTCATCCTAGCGATTCTCTCTCTCTGGGAGAGTGCTGGGATTATAAGTGTGTGCTACCGTGCATTGTTTAAAGTTTGTATTTTTAACCAGGTTCCCAGGCAGTTGGCTACCATGCACATTAAATTTTTGAAGCATTGGTCTGTAGTCATTATTGCCCTTTCTCAGGTTTGGTTTACACACCATCTTCTTGTTGCCTCTCCAGCTCCATGAAGTGCTCTCAGTACTGTTACCAGTGAATTCTAATCATCACATTCAGTGGCTATTTTTCTGTAAATCCTCATATTTGATCTCACCTCTTTACTGCATTTCACATGGCTACTCATTCCCTCCTTTGGAAAGGTATAGCATATTTTCCTAAAAAGCTTTGATTATTGCTTCAAAGTTGTAATTCCTTTTAAGCCTTGTGAACATAGATAACTTCCTTCAACCTGGTCCAAGTTTCTGTCCTTAGCTTATAGCTCTGAACATCTAAATCTAGGTCATTCTCTGGTATCTAATTGTGGGACATTGATATTACCATGTCTTTCAGGTGCTTCATACTCAACATTAAGAGAAAATTGAACTCATTGTTCCACCAAAACTTCTAGTCTTTTACAGTCTTTCATTCTGTTAGTGTTACCACCATCTACCAAGCTACACACACAAGGAACTTTTTGAATTTAAACCTGATTCTTGTTTCTCTTTACTACCAAATAGAAAGTGCTAGTTGTCACCCAATATGTATACTCTTCTTCTTTAATATAAATCAAAATGTTTATTCTGGGATTTGTAATAAATCTTGCGTTTCCCAGCCTAACTTTCAATTAGGCATAGCTATGTGTCAGTTTTGGTCACTGAAATGTAAGAAGTCTTCCAAGATATCTTCTCTATAAAACAGGAAGTATGCACCATTTTTGGCCTTCCTCTATTTTTCAGCCTGAAACATAGAGGTCACGATTCTGACTTCAGCAGCGGTGTTTGATCATGAGGAATAAGATCCACACCAAAGATAACACACTGGAGAGGTGAAAGGAACTGGGATGAGAACGAACCTTGTCCTGAATTTAAATTCCATTATGTGTGAGAGAAGTGAACTTTCTTCTTGTAATTATTTTTCAGGTCTTCTACTCTCATAGCTGAGCTTGTGCTAAGTGATATAAAACCCATGTCTAATTATCACCAAGATTTACTATGTTCTGTTAAAAGAGAACATTGCAACAAACCTAGTTTTACAGGTTTTAATTGAGATTTGAGAATTAGGCAGTGGTTGTAACAAAAATGCTCTGCCCGACCACATGAGTAGGTTTTATTTATAACCAGAAAAAAAGGAAGTGACATACAGGAAATGGAAGTGTGGCACACATATAGTTCCATTGGCTAAAGTTTGAGGTTTGCTTTTATTTAAGCCTGATTTGAACAGTTGGCAGCCTGTGATTGAAGCTTGGCTGCTATGATTGGCTGAATCTGGGCTCCTTGTTACAAGAGTAGGTTACAGTCTGTTAACATATCAATTTAAGTTACAGCTCATTATGTATAGGGAAATATTTAGGCCAAAAAATGCATATAGAGGCAGGTTTAAATTACATTTAATTCAACTTAATGGCTCCAAATCTATCTCCTTTTCTCCATACCATGTAACACAGCCCTGTTTTAGACTCTGATCATCTCTGACTCAGGTCCTTCTGGTGTTCAAATCTCCAAATTTCAGTTCTATACTCTTCAAAATCATCTTCCATTCATCTGAATAATCCAGTTAAATGAAAATCATATCTTGTTATTACTTTGCTTATGACCTGATAATCTCCTTTTTCCAAAAGAATAGCTTCCCAGCTTATTTCACATTAATTCTGTGTGCTTATTATATTATCAAAGCATGTGAAATGTCTTACAGTTCCCAGGATTCCTCTGGATTTTAGTGATCCATTCTGCTACCTTGAAGATGGAATTTTCTGTGTTACTTCTACCTAGAAGGCTCATTTTTTCTTGTCCTCCAAGATAATTTAAGGCTCTAACCAACTAGCTGATTTGTGAATAATTAACTTAATAGTGTTCACATCAGCCAAAAATTAGGGAATGCAACTCAAATTTAGATACAATAATTTATTCAAAATTATACTACTGTATGTATGTTGCATATGTACATTTAAAAATTATACAAAAACAGAAATAAAAAATTTACAGGTTTTCAAGTTTTATTTTGATTCTCATGGATGGCTTGTGTCTCCTGGGGTAAGAGTACTGAATTTGAGAAACCAATTATTCTAATATGTTGTGTCTTCTATGATGATCCCCATTAAAGAATTGATCATAATTTCTTTTGTGTCCTACAGTAATATAATATTTATTGACCTATTTTTCCTTTAGTTCCTAAGACTCTGAGTAAGGACTGCATCTAATTCATTTTTTATTTAGTCTCTATTGTTCAGATAGTATTGATTGATAGGTTGATTCAAACAGCATTTGTTGGATTCTGTTATACATCAGGCTGTGTTCTAGGTGCTGGAGATTCAGCAGTAAATCAATCAAAGTTATAGGTTAGGTGAGGTGATATTTTATTGGGGTGGGGTGGAGGGAATGAACAAGCAAAATAATGTAAATAAAGCATTATGTGTTATAAGCTCGGTGAAGAAAACTATTAATACTGTCATCATTTAAAATAGACCTAAACTGAGCTGTTGTATTATTTTTATTAACATATCCACTTGAAACACGAAGCAGCTGTGTGATTTTTTTCTCTCCATCACAACACACTCACGAGAGAGAGAGAGAGAGAGAGAGAGAAATTGCTAAAAATGTATACACAGTTCAGGAAAACAAAAACTTGTATAAATATTTTTTAATACTAAATTTATTGAGACATCATGACATTTATACAAGCTTATTTTTCACCATCTTACTTATTTATCATTCTTTTCTCCCAATGACCTGCATTTCAACCTGGAGTGCTATACCTGCCTTTCTCCAAACATACTTTACTTCCTGCTTTTTATTTATGTTTTTACCGTATCCCTTTAGTTTGAAATGTTTTGTGATTCTGCTTCTAATTTGAAATCCTATGTTCTTTTTAGGCTCATCTCAAATCTTAAATCACTATGTTGTCTACACCTCTCCCAACTTTAAGAAATTTTTCGTTAAGTGAGAAATCTGATTCTTCTTCATATAATGGTTACTTATGTGCTTGTCCACTATACTACATTGTATATAAGAACAAGAGGAGTATTTTACTCAGTTTTCCTCCCATTGGTGCTTAACATATTATCTTGCTAACCATTATACCATAAGTATTTGTTGAATTGACAAATCTGTAGTGTAAGCTGTTTTATTAAAAGCAAACCAGAAATCTGATTTAGATAAGGAAGAAATAGCAAATTATTATTTGTTTAAGTTTTTCTATATAGAAAAACCAAAAATAGTTTATACAGACTAACAAAAATCTCAATAAAGATTTAAGGAATGATTGAAATATACGGTGAATGTTAAAATTTAAAGAAATTACTGTAGTAAAAGTTACACTGCCATTAATCCTCCTTAAAATACTACCCCTCATTTCAAAAACATGTTGTCCCATCACTTACCCATTTTCTGAAGCAGGTCTGAGAGTCTTCTTTTGTGAATGTCTGTGAGTTGTGATTAAAAAAACACAACAGTGAATTCTTGCTGAGTGCAGGCTTGTAAAAACATTAAGGTGTGTTCTCATTTACCTTATTCACTGGATCATGTGACTTCTAGTTCTTTCCTAAAGTCAAAATGACCATGAGAGGGGAATGTTTTGAATCGACTTAGGACATCAAGGCCGCCATGAAAAGACACTCATGAAGAAGGACTTCAGAACTGCTTCAGAAAGCGGCAACAACAATGCAACGAGTGGGTTTGAAGCCAGGGGTAATGTTTTAAGAGTTACTAATGGCAATGTGTTTTTTTATTGTAATTTTTTTAAAAAGAACATTCGCTATATTTTTACATCACACCTTCTATCCTCCTAAGATCCTTTTGATTTTAATTCAATTCTTTCAGTGTTCTGCTTTCCCCCTCAGGACACAGCTCTCACCTCTGAAATGATCAGTGAGTCAGTGAGCTGACAAAAATTGGACAGTTAGGTACACTCTCCTGAGAGAGAAGATTATTTAGGACTTGGTTTTCTCAATGATTGTCATGGAACTAATATATTTTAAAATAAAACAAAATAAAGCATGGCTGTGCCTTGATTCATTCAGTGTTTTAAAATGTTATTTCCCATAAAACATCCTTTTTAACAGCCCCAAAGAGTGTGTACTTGTCATATTACTAACAACCCCTGTGTTTTTTTTGTTTGTTTTCCTCACAGCATTTATAATATCTACCTATTTTCTTCCCTGGTAGGTAACCACCATGGGGGTAGGACTTTGTTATTTTGTTTTCTGCAGTGTCTCCACTCTAACCTAGAACAGCCTGTTGCATGTTAGTAGCTCAATACATAAATACAGTGAATTAAAATGCCAAAAACATTGGGCTCTTGTCTGACATATTTGTTACTAAAGCCAGTTGTTTGGAAGCTTTTTAAATTTTGTACTCTCCATGTTGTGCTCACCTGGAAAATGCAATTATAGAGCACACAAATCCTGTCTAAAAATCTTTCATAAATTAACCAATCTATTCTTTTTCTTTCCCTTTCCATGATTTTCCCTGCTTATTACATGAAAAAAGTTGGCCTAAATTTTCCCACTAAGTGAAGATGGATTTCTAATTCAGGCTTTGGTTCCTTATCCTTTCTTTTTAATTCACGGTCATCTTGTTCTTAGCTGGTCCCTGTTGACCTACTCAGAATCATTACTGGGAACCAGAAGATAATATGTAATTGAATTGGTATTGCTGCTGTCACCATCAATTTGTGCAGGAAAAAAGGCTGAGGAAACACAAAGGCAGAAACTGCAATTGAATTTGGTTACTCCAAAGGTGAAACAGTTGCAATTTTCAGAGAGCATACCAGGTCATATGGTGAATGGGGTAGGGGATGAGTGCAATGGATAGCTGCTGGGGTATATAAAAACCAAAGAGATGGACATTGGCTAAACTGGATGTTCAGAAGTCATGAATACAACAGCTTTCTCAAGGTCAACTCTTTTTCTAGGCAAGCAAGTCCATGAGTACAGTACTGGGTTGAGAGGTCAGGAGGAGTTCTGATTCTAATTTCTTCAATTAAAAATAAAACAGGAAGTAAACTATATAATTACCTTGGCACACAGTCATCTCAATTTTGAAATTGGGACAAAAAATACCATTCCTACCTCTCAGGGCTGTTAGGAGGATCAAATGACATATGCTGATTGCTTTTGTATAGTGCTTCACACTATATAAGTGATATTTGGAAGCTTTATAAGTCTTCTTATTTTATGATCAATGACTTATTTCTAAAATGACTAATCATTTCAGTTAGCTTTCCATCCTTTAGAGAGAGCATGCCACAGAGAGTTGGCTTGCTGAAATTATATTTATTTAACTTTTAACTTCACATTAATATGCATAATCATGGTTGGGAATTTAACACCCTGAAAGCCAGGAAACATGTAAGTGATATCTGCTAAAAATCCTTGCAATGCACCATTTCTCCTGTCATGGTGAGGAATGATGTTTACTTTGATATTGTATCATTTTAATTTGCTTTCTCTGTTTCTTGAAATCTTATTTTTGTTAATTTAAATACAACTTCTGATGGGTCATGTTACTAGATGGCTCACCCATTGTAGGTCAGTTCTCTACACTTTTATCTCACCCAGTATTTTCTCTACCATTGTTTTGGCTGCTTTTAACTTCATTTTATGATATTTTAGAACTCATTCAGTATTTTACTCTAATTCTAGCCTCAATTAGTCATTTAAGAGAAAGACTAAACTGCTTAAATTTTGTTCCTCTGTTTCATAACATCTCAAAAAATGTTCAAAAATCTAATGATACTAACTGGCTGGAGTAACTAACATTTCCTTTTGTGTATATGTGCTGCTGAAGCGAGCACATCCTTTAGTGTAACCTATTTTTTACTCTCAGAGATATTGGCAGCTGAATAAAAAGGTAAAAGAGTGAAATGAAGATCTGGAAATCTATTATCTGTTAAGGACAAGATCAACAGACAACCCATTGTGCCCAGAATTTTGGTTTATACCTGGTGTCTGGGAATAATTATCAAAGGCACTCACCTTCACCCATAAAGATGTCTTACTTTGGGGAGTAAATAATATGACCATCCTGTTGAGAACGATATTTTCAAAGCACCTTCCAACCCTCAAAACCATAAACTATTACAGCTAAAATGAGCTTTAGAGTCTCTAGCTACGCAGACAACTGAGGAAAAGCTATACTTTTTCTGGTCAACCAGACACTTCAGTTTTGCCAAAAGATAGCCATGTAAATTTTGATTACCTCTCTGCCTTTGGGTTTTACTTCTAAAATGATAGCATTACCCAAGCACCTAGCTGGTATTTCTCTTCTGTAGTCTTTACTGATATTTTACTGATTACAGAATTATACATATTCCTTAAAAATTGAAACACTATAAACCATGTAACATGTTAAAAAAAGTGCTTCCATAAGAGTACTGAGTATTTGTGAGTATTTGCGTAACTCTGATTACTCATAAGAGTCAATATTGAATATATCTGGCATATATTTATGGTTGTATTAATGTCTGTAATACATACTAATTACATTCATATTTGGGAATTTGTGTGTATACATACCACATCTTGATCATACCACCCAGTCCTCTCCTCTGATCTTCCCCAGATCCCCTTCCCATCTCTACAAAGTCTACTTCCCTGTTTCCTACCATCTCTATTATTTTTCTCATTAAATTATATTTTGGGTTTCTCATATAAGAAACATGCAATATTTAATCTTCTGTGTATGATGTATTTCACTTAGCATTATGTTTTTTTCTTGTGCTAAAGATCAAAGGAAAGTTGTCTTATAGAAGAGTTTTAGACATTTTTCTAAAGGTAATAGGAGTCATACTGGGTGGTCCAGAGACTGATGACCCTTTAAATTGATTTTTCTAAAAATCTGTTCAATCCAGTGGCACATGAAATAGAAATAAGGCAGAGCAGCTTTGTTCTCCCATTTGTGTCTTCCTATCTTTTCATCAGAACCTGTCATTTGGTTGTGCAGAAGGCTCCACTTTGACTGATTCAACATGGTATGAATTACCTGGTGGTTGTACTGTGACTTCTGGACTGGAACACTAATGGGTCCTCTTCAGTTGCTATGGTTGTATTTAATTGCAGTGATCTGCTTGAACTGATCGATGGTGACAGGGGGCAGATGTCCAGAGAGCCCTCTTTCCCCAGGATGAGCTGTTTCGGTGGACAGACACTCTATTGTGCATAGGCTCTGGTTTGGATGCCAAAAACACATGTCTAAAATGGAATTTTAGAATTTCTGTTATAATGAAACCAGTGCCACAGAAGTAATGACTAAATCTTTGTCCTAAGCTTTCATATTTACTTTCCCCACTAATTAATATGACAGTAAGAGAAAAGAGATAGGATGGCAAAATGGACATAATAGTATTGCCATATTTATCTTAGTTATTGTAAGAAGCCAAGAGGCCTATGAAAACAAAGGGCTACTCAAATGATAGGCATAATTAGGTTTAGTGTACTCGCTTTGAGGTATGTAGATATTTTGGTATTGTAACGCTCCTAAGTGAGATTGTGGAAATTTATGGCATTTGAGCTCTATTATATAAATATAGTAAGATATGCTTTAAAGCTTTAGGATATTCCAGGCAGAGGGATTTTTAACATTGGCTTCTCTGGTTTTATGATTAGGTATACATTTAATCTGGAGTATAAAATGTTGCACCTATTGGGTTTAATACTTGGTTCTTTATAAAATGACAATTAGATACAAATCATCTCTAAATTTTTTCTCACATTAATTTAATGCAAAAATAGCTTCTTGATACTTTTGTACTAGGCTCTCATCTTCTAATTTCTCAATTTCTCATTTTCTAATACTGAGGGCTGCATGTCCCATAAGATGCCTGACTTCTGCTATAGTCCAAGGTCACCTGTATTTTGAGCCTTACTTTCAAGGACCCATTGCTAATTCTATGCTGGCATTATCTTTTGAACTCCTCAGAGCTATGTTGTTAATTCTAATAATAAAAAATATTTTAATGCAAATCATATTTTTGGAACATGGTAACATTACAAAAGTAAAAATAGTAACAAAGTTGATGGTATTTCTATGATTATTCACTTCCTCCTGGATTGCATTTGATAGGCTATTTAATAAAAAGCAGGAGTAACAGCAACAGAAAAAGGTGGTGTTTGAAAAAAAATCTCAGTGGTTAGGATTACCTCACCTAGTCCTAGACTAGCTCCTCCTGTTAATCAAATTGGTGATGCAATCTTCTCCATTTCCCAGGAGGCCCTTCTCTCTCCATAGTGACAGAGAAGACATTTGATGCTTCTTTACTGTGCCCTAGATCCATGACCCCCTATCCCTTTGAACAATCACTGCTGCTAAGGAACCCAGTGACCTGGTGGCATATAGCTGCAGCCCAGTAGCCCATTCCATTTTTTTTTCTTTCTCTTACTGAATTGAATTGCAAATCCAAGCATGCCTCAGTGAAAGCAGTTATATTTCTGATCTGCATCTTCACTCCCCTCCTCCTCTGGGACAGCAAAAACCCTGAGGAAATGTAGTCAGCCTCAGTTAAACCAAGCCTCTGATCAGATTAGATCCCCGGTTAATGAGACTTGAGGTAGTCATCACAGCTGCACTCCATCCCATTTCACATAAGCAGAAAGATCATTGTGTGAAGGGCCTTATTCTGCAGACTGTGGTCCGTTTATAGAACTTGGGGACCTGTTTCTCCAGTTTGATCATGAGATTCAGACAAGAAGGGATATTTGCAGGTTTCGATAGGGAAGTCATAAAACACAAGAAGAGAGAGCTAAGAATCCTTACCTATGGATGGTGATGAAATTATGGGTTGATAAACCTTTGAATTTTACTCCTTTTAAGCATTTAGCCCAGACTCAACATTATTTATTTGGTAGCATAAGGTCATCCTTATACTTTCTCCGTCCTCTGGCTTCTTTTCCTAATGTGTAAAACATGTTGAGCTAACCCTAGAGAATTATTAAAGCCTTTCTCTGCTTCTGACTCCCATAAGATCCTCAGGCCCTACAGTCTTCTCTGGGCAAGATATTTTGCACACAGAATGAGGAGGAGACTGTAGCATTGATCATTCATTCATCTCTTTATGTATTTGGCAAACATTCAATCAGTGCTAATCAGAAGCAGGTACTCAAGTGAGCAAGCAGAGTGCCTGATTGCAAGGAATAATATAGGATAAAGGATAATCCTGATCTGTTGTGGTCACAACAAAATCAGGATCTATATGAAGTATTATGGGCATACAGAGGAGATACCATAAGAGCTGTTGCAGGAAAAATGTCTTATGCACAGCCTTATGCACAGCTGATGAAAAACAATGGGTTTCACCACTTTTCTTTCTCTCCCTCTTGGAGCCTTCACTGTAAAACATCATAGCTATTCTCTGTGTCTTCACCCAGTATCTAAATTATGATCACTTTACCTGGTAGTGGCATGATAATTCACAAAAATTTTCTGAGGCAATTTAAAGTTGTGTTTACCACAGGCTTTACAGAGTCCTAGAACAGAGCCTGTTGAATCTGTCGTAAGATATTTTCCATCTAAATGTGCCATCAAAAATGAAGGTTGACCAAGCCAAACCAATATATCTAGTTACTTATCTTGAAGAGTAGAAAACTAGCAATATTTTAAAATATTAAATATATCAGCTTTTGAAAACAAGCTAAAAATCATGATAGGAGAGTTTATTATTGAATGATTTATTACCCTGGTTCTTTGTAAGTTAATATAGAGTGCTACATTCATCCTTAGGTGTAGACCTGAGCCATTTGTTTTTACAGTACAATGTCACTTTATAATAGAAAAAAATACTGGCTCATTAGCCAAGAGGCCTGGAGTTTGGTTTCAGTTCTGCCATTAACTAGCAAGGTGAGCTCAGTTAAATTACTTGGACCCAGAATTTGTCTATCAAATGAAGTGAATTTCCAAGTTTTCTTTCAACTCTGAGAGTGTGTTCCCGTGAGTCACCCTGAGGATTTTCAGTGAGTGCCTGTGGTTGACAAGATAGGGTCAGTGTATGAGAATGAAGTATGGCAATGTATCACTGTTCAGATTTTCTGGGAAGGAGGCTGTGAGAGAGGGATTGTCAAGGAGGTAGCTTACAAAAAAGTGCTCTGGAAGGGAAGGAATTGAGGTGAGATTGAGCAGAAGGACAAGTAGCTGTGACACAGTCCTAATGAAAAGCACAGGATTGGAAAGTGTGCTGGGCTTTGGTGCCTTTGTATTGAGCAGTCTTTGGATACCACCTGTAATGAAGCTTCTCTCTTTAACTGAAGCAGTCCCCCAAAGGGGCAGATAATTGTGGTTTTAGTAACATTCACACAGCTAGAAGAGTGAGTCTTTCATTATTTTGGGGTGATATGAGTGTTCACCACTGGAAACTCATGTGCTTTCACACCATATTGTGGAATATATGTGAAAACACCTAACAGTGAATCAGTAAATGTTCATTTGTCCATCAACCTACCCATCCATCCATCTATGCATCCATCCATCCATCCAGTCATCCATCCAGTCAACTATCCACTCACTTGTTCATTCGCCTTTTTATTACCATTGCTTTTTGTCCTCTTCAAAGGTCAAAGAACTGAATTGGTCATTTCTTGTATTAGTAAAAAGGGATTCCTGCTTAAGGCAAGTGATTGAATTTATTAATTTTCTTCAAAACTGAAACTACCTTTATTTTATAATTACATACTAATTAATAATAATGAATAACAATTGAATACAGCTCTGTGGCTTGTGTAGTGTCTAAAGCATTTATTTAAGTGTCGCAACTAGCTTGCATGGTAGGCTGAGCTGATATAAATAGTCTCATTGTAGAAATGAAGAACCATAAAATTAGTTTAGTAACTTATCCAGTCAAAGAGCCTTGAGATGAAAGGTAGACTTTGAATCCTTTTATGCTGATTTCTGGTCCAGGGTTCTTTCCATAGTGCTGCAGTCAGCAGGGTCTCATGGACTATCAGAAACTGGACATAAGGTAGCCTGTATTCCTAGAGTCTTTCCTCAGCTGAAGCTGAGATACTGGGTAGCACTGAGTTCCAGGAGCAGGGATCCCATGAGACCCTCTCCCACTGATTTATTTCTCTACATTTCAGCTTCATGTAGCTCACTGAGCCTTGCATAATCCTGTATATATGCTCTCAGTTGACCCACTGAAGTTGATAATTTTATGTACAGAGCAGCAGAGACTGCTTTCTGTGACTTAGTGGGGAATATGGTAAAAAAGAGGTGTCCTGCTGTTTCTCAAACCATAATTTGCATTTGAATCTCCTGGAAATCTTGTTAAAATGCAGGCTATGGTTTAAGTTCTGGTTCTAAGTCTAGGATGGGTCCTCAGATTCTTTACTTCAAGGAAGAGGCCTGGTGAGGCTGACCCTGCTGCCTATGGATCAGGTTTCCTCTCTGCCAGTGACAGAAATCCACATTTTTTTTTTTTTTACAAAGGGAATTTAAGATTGGTCTTTGCTTTTAAGGCTGATTGGACGCAATGATCTGAAAGAAGTAGGTCATAACTGCACTGCTGTTAATAGTTACTTATCTCTTCTACACCTTAGAAACTTCCACCCTTTCTAAAGAAGAAAAGAAGGAAGGAGGGTGAAAAAGAAGAGAGGAAGGGAATAAGAGAACAAGATGGATAAAAAAGAAAAGCTAATAGACAATGTAGTAAGTGGTCAGAACCAGCCAAACTATATGTATATGTGACACTAGTCACTCGCATCCAACACTGGTTTGGAACCTGTTCTTATTAAGCAGAATCAGTATTGTCCATTTTGTGAAAGAGAAGAAAAAATCATGTAGATGAAATCTGCAGACATTAGAAAGTAAGACACTGTAGACAGGCACCCAGAGTAGGGGTCCTTGGGGGAGGGCATTAAAAGCCCAGAGGAAAGGCAGGTGATCTTGTTAAGCCAACTGCATTTAATGGACTGCGGCTGTGTGTTTATGCAACAGAATGGCCCTCACCACTTCCCTGGGTGTTAGTTTACTCCTTGATGATGTCTGTACTGTGGAATACTGCTTCATTTCCTGGCTTCTCAGGCTGGTGGAGATGGTGGGTGGAAACAGATGCTTTTGAAGTGATTTCCCTGCTAAAACATTCAAATTGCTTTTTTCTAAGGGGTATGTAATATTTTTTGAGTTTTCACGGTATGGTTTCTCCAAGCAATAGAAGAGGGGGCAGGGAATGGAAGCTGGAAACAGCCTTAGTCAGGAATGTTCTTGGGAATAATACCAGGCAGGGTCGGGGTAGGGTTTTTGTTTCCTACATGGCAAGCTCTCTAAAAGCAGTGAGAAGAAAAATGAAAATCAGGCCCACTCACCAGGGAGCAGTCAGTGAAGTGGTGGAATATACATGTGAATGGAATATATAAAGCAGGCTTGGCCAATACCTCATGAGGTGTGAGGTATTCTGTGAAGAGCAAGTGCTTTTGCCAGTCACCTGTTATCTTCCTGCCTCCATTCTGGTCTCAGGGTGGTGGTGTTGGGCAGGGCAGTATTGGTGCTGACAGCCATTGTCTGTCTGTGTGTGTGTGTGTGTGTGTGTGTGTGTGTGTGTGTAGTGGGGAAGGGCTGAGGCTTTCCAGGAGCATGGTGTCTCTCGAGACCTGGGGAGGGAGAGCCGAGCTCAGGCCTTGGCGCCAGGATTCCAGAGGGAAATCAGAAGCATGGTAATTAGGCATCTCCCCCTCAGGCAAATGGGAAAGGAGTTTGTTTTCCCTCAATGCCAGCCTGCAGAGAGGAAAAGTAGGTAGAGGCAGGATTTGCCTGCCATCCCTTCTCAGGATCCCCAAGCCCACAGTGAGAAGATGCTACTCTGCCACAGATGCCACTAGCTGTCGACTTCAGTATCCTATTTTCTTTTCCTTGAAACTTTTAAAACCCATTTGTTTGACTGATTTATCACAAAGAAATCATATTTAATCTTGGACCACAGGAAACTGACTTTCTGAGAAAAACGGCACAGTGTGTGAAACAAGGAAGATAGAACAGGGATGTGTAATTTCACTTAAAGGAAATCTCCATGAAACTTGGGCTAATTTAAGACTTAGAATAGCCTATTTTGCAAGAGCACTTGTGGCTTTCTGACTGATTTGCATTTGTTATTCTATTGACTTCTACAACAAGCCTTGAGCTAGGTACTGCCATGGCAATTTCAAAGATAACGGGGTGAGACCAGAGAGATTATGGCTTGTCTAAGGTCACACAATTAGTAAACTGCTGAACTGACATTCAATAAGTGGTTTTCTTTTGCCTCCCATAACACTGCGTCAGTTTTCCAAACATGATGGTTGCTATCTTCCACATGACATCCTTACCTGCTTCAAGGATCTATTTTATGATTGCCCATAGAAAATGGGCCTTCATCGACTCATACCCTTCTGGTTATCATTTTATTTGATGTATCAAAGGCCAGAATCTCCCTAGTTGATTGTAAGTTGGCATAGAAAAGACAGAAGTTGTCATGCCCATCCTTCTACTCTCTGTTGTTTTAGGGGAAGCACAGAGTGTTTGCTTTGTAGTGTGGTACAAAGATGATCCCAGATGCCAGATTCTCATGTAGAACATGGGGAAGGCAGTAGAAAGGAATGGATATTGGTATGGAGTTTGGAGCCAGATTTTATACTACCCTTACTGTGGGTTATTTTTCAAGGCCTCAGTTAACCCATTCTAAAACAGGAATAATAATATCTCTCTCAGAGACTCACTGTGAGGCTTAAAGTATATGTTGTATATTAGATGGTCAGTAGTACACCTGGTCCAAGAATGTTAGTGACTATTTTTAGCTGCATAGATTGCTGTGGGACCCCTGATTTAGAAAGATTTGATTTTGAAAGACTTGCAAGAATTTAAAGTAATTTAAATGCAGTTCAACTGAAAGTTGTTTACTTTCAGCTCTGTGATTTTGCAGGGCTAGGAAATACAGCCAAACTAAGCCTCTTAAGAGCAAAGGCTATGTTTCATGTATCCTCACAGCTATCAAATAAAGGGATTTACATGGAAAAGGAATTCCACTTGAGGGTGAGATAAAGAGGAGTGTGTGTGTGTGTGTGTGTGTGTGTGTGTGTGAGAGAGAGAGAGAAGGATGAGGAGATAGAGGTGGACTAGTCAGGATGTGCCTCTTATTTGACTATATTAATAAAACAATCCAAGGTATTTGGGCTTTTGTATAGCTTTGCCTTTGGGATACAATCCTCTTCTTACCTATAATTTTGCTGGATAACATTGTCTTCAGAATACATTATCAACCTGTGTATTTGTTATATTGGGTAAAATAAACTCTGCTTTACTAGGAATATGAGAATCTACATTCACAATAAAAATATACGCAGTTACCCAAATAGACAACTTCTAACTTTGTTCAGCTTTGATCATGACTTAAAGACTAATCATTTCTGAAAAATACTGCCCTGCTTTCCTTGGCTCACCCCATTCTCCTGATTATTTATTGAGTCTACATTCTTACTAGTCTTATCCTGCTTTTCTTAGTAGACCAAGTTGGAATTTTGGGAGGCTCTATAGCCATTACCATGGTCATGTTCCTTTGGCCCATCAGCTCCAATGGCACTCTCCTTACTCCTTTCCAAGGGACTCTTTTGCTTTTTATGAACTGTCCTTTCAGATACCTACTTCTGAACTGGAGCAAGCAGAGAAGCCTTAGGTTGAAGATCTGAAGAGAACTGAAATCAAGAGATCCCTTTAGATTTGCTTATCTTGGGATGGAGAGAAGGGAAAGTGTGACCTGGTGTTATGTGAAGGTTTTTAAGAGTCCTGTTGCCCATAAATTGCTTTTCTGTTAGAGCATTGAAAGTGCTGTATGATTTTGACTTGTTGTTTTTCCCAGTACTGGGGATTGAACTCAGGGCCTTGTGCTTGTGTGGCAGGTGCAGTTCCACTGAGCTACATCCCCAGTGCCCTGTTTTTTTTTTTTTTTTTTTTTAAGACATTAAAAACAGTCAGATTGAACCAGATGAACTCATTGTCATTATTCTAGGTTTGTTATTACCAGATCTAGGGCCATAGGAATATTGCTTCACTTTTCCCATCCTGTAAAATTACAAATACAATACATCCTTTATATGACTATAATATAGAATAGATATAAAGGCTATAGTGCACCTAGTCCACCTAGTGTGCTTTAAGTGCACTATTTATAATTTATAAAATTTTTAATTTTATTAGTACATGGGTATAGTACATAATGTTTATATTTCTTGTGGGATATGTTCATAACACATTTTATTTCTTTTTTTCATCTTATTTCCCTCCCCTCCCTATTCTCCCCTCATCTCTTTATCCTCTTCCTTTTTCAAAGGGAAAGGGGATGAAAAAATAAATTAAGATATTATGTACATGTACAAACTCCACACAAGGAATGTAAACGTGATATAGTACAAACATGTACAAAAAGGAACTATTTACAATTTTAGTATTCAGAAGCTAATTCTCCATAATCTACTCACTAAAATATGAATATGCCCACCTAGAAGAGTAATAGCCTTGATTTATCAGTATAACTACCTTTCATCTTGGAAAATAGAGAGGGTCTAGAGAGCAGAAGAAATAAGGAAAAGGATTTGAAGGAGTAAGCATCCTAAGCAAATTATGGCAGGCAGAAAGACACTTGGTGATTGGGTATCCAGAAGACAGCAATACAACTGTGGGAGCCTGGGAAGTGTGGGCAACAAAACTGGAAGGGAACGGTATCCACCGACTGCACTGCAGAGAAGCACCTTTTGCTGATTGGACTGCTTGTGCTTGTACCATGATCCTTGTGCCCAAGAGTGTTGTGGCTTGGGTCATAAAACTCCCTACTGTGAGAAAGGGTCTTCCTCACTGCTACAGATCATGAACTCTTTCAAATAATTATGTTCTCTGCTGTCTCCAGCTGCAACACAGAAGGGAACTAGGTTTGAGATAAATGGCACATTTCATAAAATATTGTGAAGACAAAATGAAAACTAGGCAGCAAGGAAACTATTTTTGCTGGCCAGTTATCCAGTTGTTCATTCATGGGAGATCGACTTCTGGAGAATTGATCTAGAAGTAGGAACCAAAGACTTCTTTCCAATTTCATCCAGAACAAGTATGCTATGAAAGTGTTTTATTTATATAATAGTCATGTTCCTTCCTTTCCTGAAGCCCAACTAGTACCTGGGACACTAAGACTGTATTAGGAGGCTTTAGGTGCCAATTCAAGACTGAAAACAATGAATTCTTTTTACCATAATGGGGTAGAAGAAAAATACTTTGTTGGAAATGATGACCTTCCACTGACACATGATTGTTTTTCAGGAGCTATCTTCTGAGACCAGGCTGCTGGAAGCCCTCTGTCTCTCACCCACTTATCTACCTAGGACATGAAGTTTTCACCCCAAAATGATCAAGAGTTCCTAGAAATTAAACTCAGGTAAAGATTTATGTGATTTGATGGTTGTAAGGAGCATTCATCACTGAAGACAGAGGCAGCAATACCTGGCCCCTTTCCATAAGTCAAAGCAAAAATATCTGGATGGCTTGAAGTTTGCTGGGCATAGTGAGGAATTTATGGCTGAATTATCTGTGCTGTCACTCCCATTTCTTGAGTTAGACCTACAAATTAACTTATTCCTATGCATTTTTTTACCTGAGCAATATATTTAAAGAGTGTCTGCCATGTTGCATCAAGAGTCTTTGATGGAAAATAGCAACCACAACACCAACTCATTTTCAGAAAAACTCCTTGCAAGGAATAGCCAAGGAAAGCAGCAGGCATCTTGAATGCCTGATCAAACAGGAGATATGCCCAGTTATAGTACAGTAAATGTGAAGTCTTTTTTTCTTATTTGGCCTATGATGTTGCTTTAATTTTAGTTTTTTAAAAATAAAGGAAAACGCCTTATGAAGTAACATTTTGTGCTTGTAAGGCAGTTTATTCCAAAATGCTTAAGGGAAGCATCTGATCCAGACAGTTCAGAGAGGTAACCTGGTTCACTAGAGGGAAACAAACAGAATTATCTAGGGTATGACTTCAAGCATTAGGGTTCTACTAATAACTGTATTTTCACTTGTTCAGCAGCCCTGGGCACACAACAGTATCCAGTGGATATGGAGGTTCCTGTTATTTATAATAAAAAGTATGGAATACATTAGTCTTGACCTAAGTTTACAAAACTAATTGATGGAAGTACTCGTGTTTGAGCCCAAATCCTGTTCTCATTTCATAAAATCGCACTGTCTATATTCTTCCTCATTCTTTATTCCACACAGAGGTAAATATCGTTTTATAATTGACCATGCATTCGAATAGTCATTCAACATTCACTTACTCAACATCTTTCGGAAACCTCCTGTTTGCCAGATTACTGGGACTGCAACAATTCATAAGGCAAATCCCCTGATCATGAGGAGGTTATAGTCTAGTTGAGAAAATAACTGAAATATAAGGCAGATGTAAATGTGCCAAAGGAGAAATATGCATCTTTGCTTCTCCATTTCTCATTTCCACAGATAATCAATAATTAATCCTATTTTGTATTTTGCTCCTACCTGTCTTCCAAGGAAACCAAATGCTTTGCATATATTATCTTGTCAATACTCCTAATAGACTTCAGAGTTGTTTCAAAAACTGATCCACTTAAGTGTATACAGCCAATCACACACTTTCTCATGTCATAGCAGTGACATAATAAGTTCCAATTAGCATAGTACAGAACCAGCACTGGGGTCACACATTCTAGTTTTATTTAGCTCTCCATAGGCACATTGCTCCAATTTTTCTCTCATATATTATAGGCTGAGAAAACAGTCAATGGAGCACCAATGGTGTGTTTTGGGAGGAATGGTACCGCTTGATTCTGTTTGGCAATCAACAGAAAGTGAATTCCAAAAGGAAGTTTGAGGTGACTGACAGCATTGAAATACTAAATTATAATGAAAGCCACCATTCATAGAAGACTGACATGTACAGGCATGATACTGAGTGCTTAATTTTCATGATCTCATTTAAACCCCCTCTCAACTTAGGAGGGTTGTAAGGTACTTACTCTTGGTAAGCCCTCTTATGACTCCCATTTCCTAATAGGCAGAAGATGTGAGACTTCAACTGGTTAAGTAATTTGGCTTAGGCCAGGTAGTCTGAAATAAACTGGAGTTCAGCCACAAATCTGTTTCTTTGAGACATGTGTTTAATGACTATGCCATACTCATTGCTAAGGTTGAGAGACTAAGCCTCTGTATACAAAGGCTGGAGGTAAGTCTGAGGAGACTGGAGGTAAGAACCAAGAAAGAAGCTAGAAATTGGGAAACACCCAGGTTTAAGATGGGGCCATGGGTCATGTAACAACTCTATGTGAAATGACAAAAGTTCAACTAAAGCTATCTCAACTATATAGGTTTTGTTTTTATTGTGAATGAATTTGTTGTGAGTGAATTTGTTGTTATTTTCAGTGAATGAAAATGTAGAAGTAGAGTTGATCCAGGAGTCCTTGACCTAGGGAAACTAAAATCTCTGGTATCTATCTGTCTTTGCCTCTCCACCCTTTATTTCTTGTCGTTGTGCCTCTTCCTTTTGCCCTCTAATTGAGATTTACTTTTTTTATGAGGCAGGGCCCATGGCTATATGCTGCCTCAGAATTTCATCTTTAAAGTTATATCACTTGTGAAAAAAATGAGCTGTTTCCTATAAATTTCAATTTAGAAAAATTCCAGGAAAAATTTTAGATTTGCCTTGCTTGATGATGATGATGATGATGATGATGATGATGATGATGATGATGATTTATGGCTTAGTGTCAAACCCAGGGCCTTGAGGATGCTATGCAAGGGAACGACCACTCAGCTAAATCCCCAGGCTGTAGTTCACTCTAGATTATTTACTATACCTGTGTCTACAAGAACACTCTGATTGGAACCTTTCTCCAAGCAAGTAACAGTGAGAGTGAATGTAGAATAATTCTAGAAAAAAAGAAAAAATAGATGTGGAATTGGCAATAATAACAAACATCTACTTCAAGCAGAAACTACACTGGTCATCAGAATAATGAAGAGCTAATCATGCATGAAAAATACACTTTAAAATTAGTTTTATTTTTCTGTTTCATAGGTTTTCTGCTGGGTCAGAAGCTAATCCAAGCTGACTTAAGATCTACAACTTCATAGAACCATAGAACCTTTCATCTTATGTTCTTATTGGTCTCTACAATCCAGCCAAATTTATTTCCTGTGATTACTTCTTGGGTACACTGAGCTCATTCCTTCTTAGCCTACATTAGATGTTCCTGTTTGCAGTGACTTCCCCTAGTTATTTAGCTCTCAACTCATCTCAGTTTATTAGAGAGGACATCTCTGACCACATGTGTATTATAAAGCAACTGCCATCAGTTTTATTTTGTCTTAATGCTTATGACTACTAAATTTTTCAGTTTCCTCTTTTCTACTTTCATCTTCTTTCCTGTTTAACTTCTCTAGAACATAAGTTTTGTGAAAACCAGGATCTTTTCTGTTTTCTTGCCTGTTCTAATGCCAAATCCTATAATGATGTTTGGATCACTGTATAGGTCCTTATATATATATTTGTTGAATAAATAATTGAGGGCCAGGGATTTAGCTCAGTGGTTCCGCCGCCTGCCTCGCAAGCTCAAGGTCCTGAGTTCAATCCCCGGTACCAAAAATAAGGACATTTCCATTTGACTCAGAATAAATAATTCAATGAATGAATACAAAATGTAGAAGGGACTACAGAATTTGTTACCATTTGTACAGAAGATATGCTTAAAATTTGTTTATATTTTTTTTAAAAATTAGGGCAACTCAAGAAATTAATACTGTTGAAATATGATGGAAATAGAGCTGAGCTTGAGTAGTATAACCAAAACTTTAATTCTTATACCAAGGTTGGAAGGCAGATGTTCACCTTTCCCATCTACATTCTCAGGTTGTATGAGCTGTGTGAATGATATTGGAGAAAATCTTCTTGCTTTGCTATCATGTTTTGAGCATATGTCATGGGCTAGACATCATGCTAATTATTTTATATGAATTAGCTCCAGTTCTGAGACTTGAAATAATAAGTTTCTTGTCCAGGGTCCAAAAGTTTATAAAAGGCAGAAATGGAATCAGAACACTTACTGGTACCTCACAGTGTTTTCTTTCAAGTGCTTTCACAGATCAAGATGGAAACTTGTATTATTACAGTTTGGATAAGGTCCCATCATTGTCACTTGGCCAAAAACACACCTTATTTCTATCTATGATTGGTATGTATATGAACAAATAAAATTCTATTCAAGGTCCCAGAGGTTTTTGTCTCAGTTCAAAAGTATGGTTCCCAGACCAGCTCTCAGGCTCATGTTCTGATCTTTTGAATCAGAAATTTTGGAGCAGGCCTAGCAATCTGTTTTAACAAGCCTTCTAAGGGATTCAGATGTTACCAAGTCCTTGAGAACCAGCCTTTAGGAAATTGTTTGAGTAGTCAAGTTGTTTCAGCTGAAATATAGCCAGATATCAATGGAAAATTCTAGAGCCAATGCTAGAAAATAAGAACTAGGGGTAGGGTGACCAATAGTCCTGACTTGCCTACAGGGTTTGGCAGGATATGATTGTATAGTTTAAGGTTTGGAACAGTCCTAGGAAAACCAGAATGCGTTAGTTATTGGATTAGTTTTCTATTGGTATTATGATAAATTGTCATAAATTTAGTAGATTAAAACAATGTACGGTATTTGCGATCTTACAGTTCTGAAGGTCAAAAATCCAATTCAGATTTCCCTAGGCTAAAATTAAAGTGTCAGCGAGAATGTGTTGCTTTCTGGAGACCCGAGGAGATAACCTATTTCTTTGCCTTTCCAGTTTCTGAAGACCATTGTCCTCCATCTTTAAAGGAAGCAGTGGTAACATCTCTGTGGGCTCTCTTTCATAGTTCCATGTCCCTCTGACCATAGCCAGGAAAGGCTCTCCAATTATAAGGACCTGTGTGATTAGATAGGGTGCACCTGGAAAATCCAGTTTAATCTTTAGGTTATATCTAAGATCTTTAATCTCAAAATCCTTAACTCAATTGTGTTTGCAGTCTTTTTTGTCATTTAAGGTAAAATATTCACAGATTCTGGGGCTTGGGATGCAGACCTTAGGAGAGCTTAGCACAGTTATGCTGCTCAGCATGGTTTATGGTACTAAAATCAGGAAAAATAAGACAGAACCAGGACAAGTTGCTCCCTTAATTGGAGTGGGAGGGTACAGAGCTATGTTGCTGCAATGGAAGCCACATCATTCAGTGGGAAAAGAGACTCTGGAACTAAGCTATAGAGCTGGGCAAGAGTGAAAAGAAGAAAGATCTGTCTTCCTGAGTGGTCCATTCCATGATTTAGTGTAACCTTCTTCAAACTTTCTCTTTTTATGCTGTGAAGGAACTCCTATTTGTAGACCTTTTTTTTTTTTTGGTAGTGAGTATAACTGTACTAATTTATTGTTAGTCACTAACCCTGGGTAATTCATCATTGCTTATAAAATGCCACATTAACTGCTGCTACCATTGAGTTATCAAGTTCTGGTGGTAGAAAAACAAATCACAATGTTAATTGTCTCAATCTGGCTCCCTGTGTGTGATCTGCATGTGATCAGAGTCTTGCTGAGTTCTAAAGAGAACTGGTAAAGATAGTCACAGGAATTCAAGCTGTAGTAGCAGCTCTTACAAGGAGCTAAGGGTCCGTGTGTATTTTATTGTATATACCATAGTATATATTGACTGTATTTACCCTGTATAAATACCTGACAGTCTCTAGTTTTACCATCTCTTCAGATTGGGTACCCCCAAACCACATGTGTTTTCCTTAAACAGCTGGAAATAGATGTGTATATAAAATATTGATTATGCTGCAGAGTTTTTGTGAATGTAATGTGAAACCAATGTGATTCCCTTCTTTGTGTTGACCAGCTGGGAATTACAGTTGAGCAGGGCTTTGCTCATGTGAGGTGATGTTAGTCCACTTTACATTATGGTACAGATACTTCTCAGTGAAGGATAGAAAACAATCCACGGAATAAAGAGAGATATCAACTGATTCAAATTCCATATTCACCTTTTATTATTAACTGTCTGCCCCTTGGACATTTTTTATTTTTTGACTTATTTTTCTCATCCTTTAAAAATATAGTAATGCCTGGATTTTGTTGTGAAAATTAAATAATCACTTATATTAAGCATTAAGTATCTGGGACAGAATTGGCACAAGTAAATGGTAGTTATTAATACCATCGTTTTACTTTTCAAAGAATCTGTCAATAATAATTAGGGTTTGTCAAAGTGCTTTAGCATAGTAGTCTGTTTTCACTCTTTGAAAGGCCATTCATTCAACAAGTATTCTGTTCTGTGTGAGGCTGAAACTGAGAATGTAACAATTAAAAATGAATAGGCCCCCAGGAACTCACAGGCTTCCTGCAGAGTTGACACTCATTTGAACTAGAAGATGGTTTATTTAGTCCTGTGTGGAGGGCCAGTGTGCATGCTACATTGGGGGAGAGGGTGAGATGAGCTAAAGCAGAGAGGTAAATTGCAGTCCGGTCAGTATTGGGAATTTCATGTAGTTTACTATTGCTGCAGTACGAGTGTGTTGGGAATTGGTCAGAATTGAGGCTGGAGCAAGAAAGACATATCAGAGAGTACAGACATTATCTGTGCATGATGGGGATCCATTGATGTCTTTATTCAGGGAATGAATTTGATTTAATTATGAATTTTAAAAATATCACATCAGCCACTGTATGGAGAATGGATGGAAGGGAAGTAAAGGTGAAATTAGGCACATCTCTGAGCAGGCTCTGTCAGTCATGACATCTACACAAAAGAGAAATAAACTCAGGACTTTTATTAAAGGACGACATACTGCGTGTGAGCAGGATTGCTACTAAAGCAACTGGAAACTAGAACAATAGGAACTGGTTTCAGTAGTGGGCACAGAAGGTTAAGGAAAGAAATAGTGAAAGCTGGAGCCAGGGAGAAAGAGCTCCTTGACAGGAGCTGTAGCCCCTCATAGGTCCAGACAGGAAGGCTGAGAGAAACATTCATGTGTAGGTGGTTTAACTTAGGATGTGCTCTCAGGCACGGAAGTGAGTAAAGGGGGAAAGGGAAAGAAGCCACAGTGAGATAACCTTACATCTGCTGCTAGTGGAAAGAAATGGCCATGCAGTGAACTAGGAATGAAGAGAAGTCAGGTTTGAGCCAGCCCTCTGCTGCTTGTCACTCAACCCCCTGGTTTTTAGTTTGAGTATTTATAAAATGTGGGAAATACATGCTTACAAAGTGATTATGGGAATGAAATAAGGAAAGACAAGTATGACAGTGTGGGTTCTGCTGGCCAACTGTTATCACTGTTATCTATTGTTATTTGAAATCCACAGTATATCAAGAAGTATAGAGGCATAGCTCTCTGAAACGATGTCAAAATTGAATTATTGTCATCATTGCCATTTTGCATGTCTCTCAGTTTTTCCATAAATATCTGGGTGATGGACTAATTTCTTACATAATTTTAACGACTACAACACCGTGAGACAATTTAGTAAAACTTTTGTTGTGGAAGATCTGTTATCTTGGGATGGTGAGGAGAAAGGTAGTACAGTCCTCCACTTATGAATGAGCTCTGTTCCAAGAGAAGGTTCATAAGTCAGATTCATTGGTGGTTCCAACAAAGTGACTTGCTTTGTGTATTGCTTTGTGCTTTCTAGCAGTCTCTCCACATTACCACCACTTTTCCTCTTGCTTCTGGACATCTTGGCTCTGATTGAGCACTGTACTACTGTACACCATCACACTGTACAGTAAGCACACATCAGCACAACTGTGACAATGTCCAGTAGACACATGAGCTACTTCCACCATTTATTTACATCTATAAATATTCATAGTGTGAAGTCCATTGGTATCTGAAAGTTCTCAACGCACATGTTCATAAGTTGGATACTTACTGTATAGCCTAGAAAAGATATCTGTTGTAACATATGATTACATTATGATCAACTCTTAGGTTACTTCCTCCATTGGCAGCAAAAAATACTGGTAACCTTGACAACACTAGTAGCCCTTCCCATCTCTTCTAATTGAAATGGCTGTTGCTAGGATACAACCTAACACAAAAAGGAGGGAAAAAAGGAAGAAGAGAGTTAAAGAATAAGAACAGGAAGGAAAGAGAATGAAAGTCAATGAGAGAAAATAAGAAGGGAGTGAGTGAGAATGAGAAAGTAATACAAAAGGAAAGTACTGGGTGGTATTTGGAGGACAGACCATCATGAAAGAGGCTATTGAGTTATCATAAAATTTAGATAGCACTGAAATTAAAGCTAGAATGTTAATTTCTGGCTTGCTAAAATCAATAATTCATCCTTCATTTTGATTTTGAGTTTTCTTAAGGACGCTACTTATCTTTAATGTGACTGTTTTCATCTTGCCCTGAAAGGAAAATGTTTATTAGCTTTCTCTCTACCAATCCCCATCAGTGTTCTTTTTGTTATGCCTTATTTTTCCACTGTAGCCTGAAAAGAAAAAGATATATGCAGAGAAGGGCACTATATTAAAATGCAGTGAATCCTCTTCTGTCAGGAGGGCAAGGGAGAGAGTTTCTCTGGTGTCTAAGGGAAGCCACGACCCTGTCATCCACACTACTGCCCTCAGTTTCCATGTATATGCTTGGATATTGGACAAAGATGAACATTTTAAGCAGATGACATCCTCTGAGTTCAGGGGAAAGGTTGTGATTGCTCTGGATGGTTGTAGCTTTTGTGTCAGGAAAGACATACCATGCAGGACTAACAAATAAAGGGAACTGGCAGCTCTGCTCAATGGCTTCTCTCTTCTGTGGTGTGAAAGAGTCAGTTTGGCAACATCTATTCCCAGGAAATAGTTGTGTTATCCAAGATAGAGCAATAAAACAATTATGTAGCTTTGAAATCTTAGGCATTTTGCTAAATTTGAGGAATTGTGTGTGTTTGTTCACTGTGATGTCTCTAGCACCTAGAAGAGCACCACAGATATGGTGGGTGCTTAGCAAGTGTGGATGAATGAATTTATGAAAACAAAAACACTTCAACTTTCTGAACAATAGTCACCTCACTGTTCTCTTAGATTAGGGATGCCCAGTTCTGACCTCTAGGCATGGAGCACCCAGGACTCGGTGTATTATCAGAGCACCTCCCTTCCCCATGGTGATTAATTCAAGGGTGGTCTATGACTGAGTCAGAGACAATGAAGTAGAGTGGGAATCTTTTTAGGATTCCCAACAAGAATCTCTTACTTTCTACCTTTCTTCCCATTCAATGCGAATGAGAGAGAGAGTTTGGTTCTGCTATAGCTATTTTTGAGCATTGTGGCCTGAGGCAAGAGCTAATCCTTAGTAAACAGAGCCCAAAACAATGACCATCTACCTAAAATTATATTTCCAAGGTTTTTAAAGCTGCAGACCCTTAAGATGTGGTGGCAATTATCCTTACTATACTCTGCACTGTACTGCAGCCAGAGGTATATAGAGATTCTGAGGTGCCTCTTTTCCAAGAGTGTCTCACTATTCTATGTGGGCAATGATTTTATATTTGCTTCTTCCTTCCATATAGACTTGTTTCTTGTACTTGGGATTAGATTAAGAAACAGTCTTCAATATTTTACAGTGTTACTCTCCACTCTATATCTACTCTTAAATTTCATTAGATTTTTCTCGCATAGTCTTTTAAAAAATCTCTTTCAAGAAACAATGCAAATCAAGAAACAGAAACCAAGATACTGTCCACTCCCCAACATGCTATAGTCATTCATGTGTATATGAGTTTCAGGTAGTGGTCAACCAGGACCTACCACTACCTGGTAAAATAAAAGAAACTCTAGAGGGATCATTCCTGGCTAACATTCTTTGGCTTTGATTCTACTACATGCATACTAACATTCTAACTTTAATTTCAGTGCTATCTAAATTTTATGATAGCTCAATAGCCTCTTTCATGATGGTCTGCCCTTCAAATACCACCTAGTACTTTGAGGTAGACTATCTTTTGTTTTGGGAAGAGCCTTTTTGTTTATGCAAATGTGAACATTTTGTGTAACTGAGGAAGACCTGAGTTTAGGTGCTTCAGATTGAGATGGTAAGTGTTCTGAGAATAGTAAAATAAGAGCATCTTTTTCTAAAAAGGTAATTTAAAATTTTTTTATCAGAACATGTCTACAATACATGTTTGCATTCATAGTCAGGAGTTGGTACTTGTCAGGAAATGGTGTATAACACATATTAACTATTTTCCCTCCTTCTTCCTATTCCCTTACTACCTATGCTCTCCATTTCTTCTTCCTTTTTCCATTTGTAAAAGCTCTATCCCCCTATTTCCTATTACTTATATTTTATTTTGCTCTTTACAAAAGCAAAAGTTAAATAGAATGTAACAGAGCTAATAAGCAGTAAATAGCAGCTCCCTTAACATACAAGTGAATCAAGCTTTTATCAGCTTTCCTATATTTCTAAGGAAAATCTCATGAATATACTTTCTCAGAAACAGCATTCAAAGCTGTGGCAATGTGGCCACACTTGTGACACAAGAAATGTAGAGCTACCAGTGTGCAGCACAAGAATGTGATGGTCACAAGAATATGAATTCAGTGCATGAGAACTGAAGCACTGGGCTCACCTAGCAAAATCATTTATTTATTGCTTTTAAATGGAATTATGGCATTTTTTTCTTAAATTCTTTTATTGGTACATTTTAGGTATACAACACAATTACATTTCTCATTGGGAACTTGTACCTTTACATGATCCATCTTGGTTCTTATTTTGTTCCCATTCCTAGCCCTCCCTTCATGCCCTCCACCCTTCTCTATTTA
>NW_004624731.1:32951265-32969909 GCF_000247695.1 Heterocephalus glaber | reverse complement strand
ATATTTATAATGCATATAACCTAGGAGCAGAATATATAAAGAACTCTTACAGCTCATTAATAGACAACCCAATTAAAAAGTAGACACAAGAAGATGATAAATAGCCAGTACAGCACAAGGAAAAGTGTGCAACACTAGAATCAGAAAAATACTAATCAGTACAATAACAAGATTGAATTATACACTGATTAGGGAGATGAAGTTAAAAGTTTTAAAAGAACAAATGTCAGCTGAGGTGTGAACCAATTAGAACTTTCTAATACTGGTAATATGAATGTAAAATGATAAAACCATTTTGGAAAACAATACAGAAATTTCTTGTATTACTGTTAAGAACCAACAGTCCTGTTCTTAAGTTTTTACTTGAGAGGAATGAAAACACATGTTCACAATAGATTTGTACATACAAGTTGCGTATCCCTTATCTGAAATTCTTGGGACCAGAGTGTTTCAGAATTTCATTTGAAATCCACTTGATCTGCAAAGAGGATAGCTACTCCTGCTTTTTTGGGGGGTTCCTGTTACATGGAGTATTGTTTTTCACCCTTTAACTTTCAGATTTTGAGTTTCTTTTTGAATTAAATGTATTTCTTAGGGTCCAGGGATTTAGCTCAGTGGTTTTGCCAACATGAGGCTCTGACACTTGGAGTAGAGTCATCTGGGTTGATCCATTGAAAATCTCAAATCCTTAATTTTCTCTAAACTCATAAAAGTTCCCTATTTCCCCTTTGCTTAGAATATTACAAATTAATAGGCACTCCACTTCTCTTTACCTTTCTCCCTACTTATCTTTACTCTTCTCTCCTCCACCAGACTAGCAACTAGGGTCAAATCACCATGTAACTGGCTAGGAAAATGTTTGGTCTATGTACTAGAGGAAGAAAGGAACCATACTAAAAGCTGCAGGACCTGGCCAACATGCACCAGCTGGAACAAGTACAGAGTATATATGGGATTTGAGGTTAAAACTTAAATTTGGACAAGTGGGAATTTGTTATAGAGAAACACTCTGTATTGATGCAGGACTAAATACCTTCTAAAGGACCTAGTGAACAGTGCTCAAGTGCTGCCAGAATGGCTTATAGAAGTCTGAAAAAAGCTATGGTTCACATTAACTAAAATGGTCAGAACTTTCCATAGTGCATGATTAAAGATTGGAACCAAAAGTTCAAGAGAAATCATCATAGTAGTGCAGATATGCTACGTAAACATGTGAAGCAGAAAACCTGTCTGCTGACCATGCGCTGATGAAAGAGAAAGCTGCATAAATGAGAAGAATAGTGGCTGTCCTCTGTAGGCAAGGAATGACAGTAGATATGCTGTTATAGAACTGGAAACTTTTATAAAAATGAAAGAATGCCAGAATGTTAGAGGCCCAGTGCAGGCACTTAACTGTTGGATGTAAAGCTATCACAATGATTGTAATAAGTATTTTGACTAATAACCAGAGAGACCTTACCTACACTGGTCCATGAAGATGGTTAAAGGGATACTGTGTGCCAACAGGTAGCCAAAAAATATGTGTTTGATGAATGCATCTGAATGAAGCAAAGATGGATACCCGCTAGTTGAGGGGATTTACCTCAAGGTCAAAATCCATTGTCCAGTTTCAGGAAATTGAATGCATTCTCAGCCTCAGATTTTACTGTATGATGAACAAAAGTATCTAATAAAGAGTCTTGGAACTCTATGTTAACCATATGTGATAATGAGTCCTTCCTCAAGGTGCCCATGATTGGGTAAGTAATTATACATTGGGTAGTGAGAATGTCGAGTTATTTTGAGTAGTGTTATAAACAAAGTCTAAGTTACCATTGATATACAGGGACCTAATGCATCATTGTGGCTTCAATTACAGTGGGAGCATATACAGGCCAAGTAATACATCAAGGTCTGGTTCATTTCCATTTCATAGTGAATTTCTAGGTCCATGGACTCATTAGGTGATAATTTTCAAGGTTCTAAAATATAAAATTGAAATATTCATGTTTAGTATTTGGTAGAACTGCTATATTTGTTCTTTGTCTTTGGACAAGCACCTCCCTCTACTAACTGAACAAGATTACTATTGTATGTAGGAGCTACTTTATGAATTCACTAGAGGTATTATATTCTCTATTCAAGTCAGCCATCTGGTTTCTATAATGAATGGGTATATCTTTGCAGATGACAGTGGACTACTACAAAATCAATCAAGTAGTATCCCTAATTACAACTGCTATGCCATGATGTCTTTGCTAGAGCCAATTAACACAGCCTTAGATCCATGATATGTGGCCATCAATCTGTAAAATTAGATAGTATTTTTCATCCTTTTCAGGAAAAAGAATCAGAAGCAGAGTGCATTGATGTGGAACGGACAGCAACATATAATGTTCTTCCCTGAGCTATGTCAAACTTTCCTTCCCTCTGTCATATGGACCAAAGGAAACTAGACTTCTACAAAACATTATTTTAATTCACTCTATCAAGGACATCATGTTAATTGAACTGGATAAGGAAGAAATGGCAAGTACTTTGGAAGCCTTAGTAAGACGCATGCATGCCAAAGGACAGGAGATAAATCTCACAAAAATTCAGTGATTTGAGATATCTCCTTTTAGAAGTATAGTCATTGTGACATAGGAAGGTATTCCTTCCAAAGAAAAGGCAGATTAATGCATCTCTAATATCCATCCACCTCTCAGAAGAGGCCTTGTTGGCCTTGAAATACTGTTTCACCTAATGACAAAAAAGACTACCAAATTTTGTTGATGTTTAGAGCAAGAAAAAACTTATTGTGTATATTTCCCAGAGAGATATAAAGGAAATGTTGGCCTTCAAATTGAGGGGTGCTGAGAACTCAAAGATGACTCAGATGAGTCCAGTTTGGGAAGTAAATGAATTTGTTAGATATTCTCACAGAGTGGTGGATGACTTGTGAGCCGCAGGACTACTGAAGTTGCCAATCTTCTCCCCTTTGCTGGATTTATACAGTATTAAATAAAACAGCAAAAGTGTGATCAAAAGAAAATGGGCCTTGGGAAAAGTTGTGTGTATTTTAACCCTGTCCCAGCTTTATCAGAAAATACCCCCAGTCTCAGAAACCATGGTCTGGCAGGAGATGAATGTGTTGTACTGCCATTAAGCACACAGCCTCTGCTCTTGGTGGAGTCCACTGGATAGGTAAATAGCCTATTAAAGACAGAATTACTTTGGCTAGGATTCAGAGGATAATTCTCACTGTAGGGCTCTGAAGAATGTCTGGCACTTATGATCTAGGCCAATGATAGTGAACCTTTTAGACCTTTAAATGATACAAACAGCCTGCTGAGGTGTGCCATAAATTCACCACCACTGATCTAGGAGAACTAAGAATAGGTAGGAGACTTTCAAATACATGCTTTTGGCAGCGGGGTTGGGGGTAGGGCAGGACAGTGAAAACACAGCATACTGGTATTACATGGTGAGGACCAGAAAGAATGTTCGGTAGTGGGGTGATCATCTGCTGAACTATCACTTGATACTTTCTTGATTTTGTCAAGAAATGGACATGTGCAGCTGCTATGGGATGGTGTGGTTACCAGAAGATTAGGTACTCGGGGATGACACGGTAACCCTGACGGGTAATACCTTGCACCAGGAGAGAGGCTAAAGTAATATGACAGAATTCCAGAATAGGTTCTAGAGAAGCAGACAAATCAAACTGAATCAGTGTCTGATTCAGTCTTAAGACTATGTTGGAAAGGCTAGTTCCTCCTACTTATCTTCCTCTTGGAAGTTTCTCACACAAAAAAAGATCAACCAGAAACTTGAAGGAGCTTTTCCCAGATGAGATAAATTTGCTGTATGAGTCATATTAATCCAAGGGATACAATGAGTGGCCTGTATTAGTGGTGTAATATAGCACCTGGATCCCCTCTTTGAGTCCAAGGCATCCATCTCCCAGCTACCAACTTGGCTGCTAACAGTTTATAGATGATATACTCTCTGGAAGCTTTCCTTGGTTAAAAGGATCTGACTTGTCCAGGTCCACACAACTTCCCAGTGTTATTGAATGCCAAAGACTTGTTCTAATGAGGCTATAAAGGTCCACTCTCTTTGTCTTGTGAACATATGTGAAGAGATATCCTAGCTCTAGAACTCCTATCAGTCTCTATCAATTTCTTTTTTATATAATTCTAATTCTGTCATTATTTTATAAATATTTTCTGGAAAGTACCTCCTAAAAAACTACTTTCATGCAAATAGCCAACTGAGAGTCTGCTTTTCAGACATTCTTTTCCTAAGGTAAGTGCTCTGTTTGCATCCAGGATTTTGAATGTGCTAATAATTGCTTGGAATAATTCCTTTCCTATTCTTTTCAGCTTTACATAAGCCAGTGACTCTTGATCCTGCTTTCTTATTAGAATTATTTGTGTTGCTTTCAAAAATTAACAATGCTTGGGACCTACCACATAATAGTGGAATCAGAAATTAGAATTTCTGGGAATGGGGCCCAAGCATCTATGTTTTTCAAATACTTCCCTAATGTTTCTGATACATAGGATTGCTGAAATCTACTGACCTAACTAATGGTTACTCATTATTTGGACGTCAGTTACCAAACATTTCTTTTGAGAAGTTATCCATAATGCAACCCATTGTGGTTTAGACACTAAATACCCTTTGTACTTATTTTTATTATGAGATTTGTTACACTCTACTATAATTGCCTTTTTACTGGCCATTTTTGCCCACTTCACTCTGTGCTTCTTGAAAGAGAGTGACTGTACTTTAATCATTGAAAGGCAGGGTTGAAAGCTTGCTGTGACTATTGGGTATGCAAATAAGAGTCCTTATCCCTTCTGTCCTGATTTTAGCCACACCCAGGTACTCTCCCTTCTTCAAAAAGGGAGTAGTATCCTCTGAAGTGGTGGAGGGAGAGAGGGGAACCGTGCTGACTGTCTGGTTACACTCATGTTGGAATGGAAAATGGCAGTTTGATAGCCAGGAAGAACACTGAAGCAAGTTGTCCCAGTCCTCTGAGGGAATGAAAGGGAACAAAGAGAGGGGAGCAGAAGTGTGTGTTGGCCTCAGGCCAAGCCATGTCCCCTTCCAGCTGTCATGGGGAAAAATAAGAAAGTCAAGTTCTTCTTGTCTATCTCAGGAGGCTTTCTGAAACTACTCTTTCTCTAGTTCTGGTTCTGGTCCCAGTCAATGTCCTGGTTATTACAGAAAACCTCCTTCTTCTCCAGATAATCTGAACAAGACTTTTTTCCCCCCCCATGATCAAAATAATATAACTAAAACAGAAGCTAAGGTAAAAGCTCATTTTCTTTCTGTACTGGGGATTGAACCAAGAGTACTATAGCACTGAACTACATTCCTATGCTTTTTATTTTGTGACAGGGTCTTGCTAAATTGCCTAGGCTGGCTTCCAATTTGAGATTCTTCTGTTTTAGCCTCCGGAGTAGCCGGGATTATAGGTGTGTGCTGTCACACCCAGCAAGAACTCAAGTTTTATTGCTCCAATCCAATGTTCTCTCTGTGGGATCCATTGGAGTTTACCCATTACTGGGCCTCATTTCTCTACCATCTGTCCAATATTCCATATACAACCTACCTTAGGGGTAGAGAAAGGCAAGATAGAGTTCATACAATTTATATGTTATGCTTTCTATTAATAAAAGTATTCTCTCAAACACAACCAGACATTGCTAACTGTAAATTTTTTAAAAATTGTATTTTTATCCCATGATATCTCTATTATTGAGTAAATATATTATCAATCGTTTTATTTATATAGATATAGCTGGGATTTCTTTCCAATTGTATATGTTTTACATTTATCTAAACAAGTAGGAGTAGATCATGAGTTAGTGTTAACTCTAACAAGTGATTAATAACTTATTTTCCTTTGGGAGCATGCATTGGAGGAATTTAACTTGGGACTATATCAGTCAGAAGTCACCAGGGAAGTAGAACCAGTAGAATATGATGTTAAAATATTTAGGCTTATGTGATTGCATGGGCTGGGTAAGCAAGTCTGATATCCAAAGGGCAGGACATCAGGAAGGGCAGGCTGAGAACTCACACATACAGGCTTGCATTATCAGCTTTCTGCCACTGTGACACATTGCCTGAGATATCCAACTGTAAAAAAGGAAGATTAGATTTATTTTGGCTCACAATTTCAGGGCTCCCAATTCATGATCAGTTGGCTTTGCTGGTTTGGCCCTGTGATGAGTGTGTACCAAAGAAAAGCAGCTTTCTTCATGGTGTCCTGGAAATAAAGACAGGGAGGAGGAGACTAGAATCCAGTACCCCTTCAAGGGCACCCCCCAGTGACTTAACTTCCTCACACTGGGTCTCACCTTTTAAAGGTTCTACCACCTCTCAACAGTGTAACAGGCTGGCAGCCAAACCTTTAATACATGGGCTTTTGAGGGACATTTATCCAAATGATAGCAGGGCTGAAACAGATGTTCACAGGCAGAGGATATCAGCTCTGTTCTTAATGACTTTTCAACTGATTAAATCAAGCCTATGCAGATTATCTAGGATCATCCCTCTTATTTAAAGTAAATTTATTATGAAGTTTAGTTATATCACAAGATACCTTCATGGCAGCACCTAGATTCTTATTTAATTGGGCAATTAGAGACTATAACCTAGATAAATTGATACATCAAAAGATCCCCAAAAGCACCAAAGAAGAGGGCTACTATGCAAATAGAAAATATTATCATTGTTATGAAAAGCAATGGAAATTTTACATCTCTAAGCTTCAATATTCTCTGGAGAAAAGCCATCAATTTGTGTTTGATGTTGATTTTTAAAAATTTGATCAATATTTATTTGTTTGTGTCAACAATGAACTATACTCACCTCTTTCATTCATTTCATCAGCAAATATCAGTTTTGACTTTAAAATAAATTGAGAGTCCTACTACTCCTTACTTTTTTACTATTACTTGCCCCAATTCACTATCTTCTCTTGCTTGGATTGTCAAAATATCCTTTCTGACTGGCTTCCTTTTGTCTTAGTCCCCAGGACAATTTAATCTCCATATCGTAACTAGTGAAATCTTTCTAAAACTCTAGATAGATCATATTCTTCCAAATTAGGACCTCCAAAGGATTCTTTTATCACTCAGAGTATAAAGTCAAGTCCTTTTTTCTGGATTGTGCATTTCTGCATGATCTGTGCCCAGTACTTCACTCTTGTCAGCCAATTCTGTCATGCACTCTTTCTCTTTTATTCTAGTACTGCAGGCTTCCTCATGTTTGCTCCATCACCCAAGCATTATTCCCTCACAGGGCCTTTGCACAGGCTATTCTCTCTATTCAATATAAGGAATCTATTTTCCTTCACATCCTTCAGGTACCTGGTCAATTGTCACCTTCTTATGGAGGTTTTTCATGTTCACCCCTTAATAAATAACATCCTTTTGTTTTTTATTATCATCATGCTCCATTTCTTTTCCCTGTCTTATTCTTATTTGCATCTACCGCTTCCTTAAGTGTTAAGGATCTACTTCTTATTTGTGTCTCCAATTAGACAAGGGACTTGGTCTGTTTTGTTTTCTGTACTGCCAGTAACAATACCTGGATTGTGGCCGGCATTCAAAACTATTCGTTGAATGAATGAAAGATAGAAAATGTTCACTTATTATAAGAGTCAGAAAAAAAAATCCAAATCCCCCTATCTAGGCACTATACAATGCTTTTGTGTTGAGAAAAAAAAAATCCTTCTTCTCCATATCAAATTTGGCAGGAAATTCTCTCTGCTTGTGAATGGAATTGTGCTGTCATTCTCCCATGACCATTCATTGAATGAGTGTTTCTATGGTTACCGTGTTATTTCTAGTCAGAATCCTGTTGAAGAGAAACCTGAATTTGGTGTCTCAGAAAGTCAAAATTCCCTTGACATGCTGTAAAGATACTGATGGATTTTTACAAGTTAACTCCCTGCCTCATTCAGTAAATTAGTTGCAGAGGTAGATTTGAAGACATTTAGCATTCAATTCCAGAGTTCTAAAAAAAAAAATGCCACTGTAAGAAATAAACAAAATGAGTTACTAATATATTTGCTCAACAGTGACAATGCCAGAGAAATCAATTCATGTTTTCCTTGCTTCCCACAAATGGGGACCCTGGCGTATTGTCACTGTGCCTTCATCTTTGTATCTCATGAAACCATAGATTCCTTATGCTGCTATTCCTTGTATTTTTTTTCTGGGGTTAGGAATAAATTACAGATGAATATTCCTCTATAGCCCAATTTGTGTGTTCATCCCAGAAAACAAGTGAACTATGACTAATGTTTGATATTCAATGAGTACATGGGGCTCTGGCTGTGCCTTACTTCTTAGGCTTAATTTCTACTTACATAGGTAGTATAAAGAAGCACTGAGAGGACAGAAAATTATATTTCCACTTTTATCTTATTTTCCTCTTTTTGTGGCACTGTATCTTCCACTTATCTACAATCTGGCTTCTATTGTTCGTAATTTGCCAAGGTGAGCTATGTACAGTGTTATTTTATTGAATTATGAAAATGTAGAAGTATTACTATAGCTGTATAGATACCTTCATAAATCTTTAAAATAAGATTGCAAAGGACAAATTAACTTGCTTATGTATGACTAAATAAAACAACTCTTTCTTGTTAGATATCAATTTTATAAGGAAGAAAAGCCAGTGTCAACATAGTAAAAGTAACTTGGCTTCTATGGAAATCTCTGGAAAATATGGCAAGAAAAATTACATTTTAAAGCATAGAGCAACATTCCTTATTCTGTCCCTTGCTGAGGCTCCATTTGCTAGTTTTCCCTCCATAGGCTACCTCTGACTGCTGAAGCCCAACAATTGGCCACTTTTTAAAAAATTTTCAAAACTTATGTCTCCTATAATACATATTATCCTTAAAATAGCTAAGCTTTCATTCATTTACTCATTCAATATAAACTTACTAAACATATAATATGTTCCATGTACTTTGATGGAATGAGCAATGATCTCAAACAAAAAATAAATCAACATATAATGTCTTTACCCTGAACCAAAATTGAAAAAAAATGATATAATCATCATATTGGGGAAGTTATTATAAATTCTGTGAAGTAAATAAATGCATAAAGTCATCAGAGAGTTCCCAATCTCAATTCCTCATTTCCTTGGTAAATAGCTTCATTGATTCATCATCATTAAAGTTTTTCCTATACTACTCTTCCAAATTGAAAAGTATCTAAGGCACCACTTCAATCAGGTTTAGAATCCACTTTTTGTAGATTAATTTTATGACTAAATTGCTTTGTCTGTTTGACATAAGTCATTAGCTTCTTGACTAAGATATACGTCCTTTTCTTTGTCTATCCCTGCACTGAGTACCTCGTGTTTCACAAATAATAAATAAAAAATGGTGACGAGTGCCCAAGTCTTTGTGGTCTACTCACTGTCTTCTAAAACACATTTTTCATTTACTTTCCTATGGCAAATACTTCTTAGAGTAATTGAAAAAGTTAGTTTGGCAGTTTCTAACTAAAAATTTTTAAAAGCTGAATGAGGGTAGATAGAATCAATGATTAGTTGATGTGATTTCCTGGGATTGTGGAGATTGAGTATAAAGAAATATGGCACATAATCTGGGCCAAAGAAGGGTACAGCTGTGTGGATTCTTATTTAATCAAATGTGGATAAAAAGGAAATTTACTTAATAAAATGGATTGAGTCATACACAGTTGGCTCTGAGGCATATCCTTTCCAGAATGTGACTTGGGAACTACATTTGTAATTTCAGCCCAAATGGCTTCAGACTCCCAATCCCTCCTTGGGATCTCACCTAATTTATTTCCCTGAGGATGAAATGAGAATGTTTAAAGCACTGCAGGGTTCATAGCAAAGAGTCATTTGTGTCTTGAGAGCTTTGATGGGAGAAATTGCACCAATATCTCAGAGGATGGGCAGAACAAGGCTAAATATATACTCTACAATCATTTCCTATGATTTCCTGTAGGCCTCAGTATTATGGTTGCTTAATTATAGTACTGGACTCCTGTGGAGACTACCTTCATACAAGGCTAAGCCATAGTTGCTAAAATGTTAATGCTTTATTTTGGATACTGAATGTCCTCCAAAGGCCAGTGTGTGGAGTGCTTGGTCTCTGCACCATGATGCTAGTAGTGGGTAGAGGAATTGTAGGGACTGGGGCCCAGTGGAAGGAAGTTATTGGGGGTGTGACTTTGAATTGGATATGGGACCACATTTCCTATTCTTCCTTTTGTTTCCTAGCCACCATGGAGCGGGCAACTTTCTGTGACACACACTCAAGCCACAGCACCGAAAACAATAAGGCCAGTCATCCATGGACTGAAACCTTTAAAACAATGAGCCAAAATAAAACTTTGTTTTCATAAGGCAATTATCTGAAGAAAGTTAACACAGGTAATATGTGGTCAGAAAGCCAAGTATCTAGATTCATAGATGAAACTTTTAAGTTATTAGGAAAAAGTTTAAACAATTACCTAGCTGCTTCTAAATTGCTGTTTGGCATTAAATAGAAGCATTTAACTTTCCCAGTTATGGTATCAGGTTTATTCAGTCAGCCCTATAATAACCATTGTTTACACTGGGACTCCTCCTTCATCTGTATATTTTTTTTTTCTGTTGCCAGGTATTTGACTATACTTATGCTTTGAATCTATAAGCTTAAACAGGTTTATATCTGCATCAGTCACTTTCCATTCACTGGGATGAAATACCTGATACCCACAATTTAAAGAGAGAGCAACTTATTTTGGCTCACTCTTTCAGGAAATTCAGTCCAGGCTTGGGTGGCAGAAACAGCATGGCAGAGTGGTGTGGTGGGAGTAAAGCTCACCCCACAGCAACCAAGAAGCAAAAAAGGAAAGAAAAAGCTGGAGACAAGAATACACCTTTCTAGGTCATGGACCCAGTGGCCCTCTTCCAACCAAGCTCCCTTCCTAATAGTACATTTAGCTCCTAAACTCATTGATGGTTGAATCCACTGATCATATGGCATCCCCATGATCCAATCACCTTCCAAACATATGAGACTTTGGGGGAACATTTTAGATCTAAACCACAGGAATATCCACATAGTATTCATGCAGTAACTCATAATTTAGTGGACAGATCCATAGGTTTTTAAAATCTTGTTTTCTAAATTAGATCATAAAATGACACTCATATTTAATGTAATCTTATGTTGATTTAGCAAATTACAAAGCCATAACCCTACAATATATACTCCTGAAAATACATACAAAATGAGTAGAACATAGATGCATAAGCACTCAGTACTGATGATACAAAACGTTGTGCATATAGGTATGAGCAAGCATTTAGACTATTACGAATTCCAACTTTGGTGACTAACATTTGACAGTGGTTCAGGAGAGCACACTTAAGGTCTACATATTCTTGAAGGTTTGTTTTGCACCATGATTTCACTAGCTATATGGACCCCATGGGTATGGTAGTAAGAACAAATGTCTAGAACCTCAATCTGTTCATAGAGTGAGGTGCACTCCAATTTGTAATTTTTAATGTTTTAACATGGCATTTTTGTGTCACTCTGCCTGATTACTATGGGCTGGTATGTTTCCTGTCACATAGGTTGTTTGTGTGTGTGTGGGTTTTTTTTTTTTTTTTTTGCTTTGTTTTGTTTTTGGATTCTTTAATATTCTCCACCTTTGGTTTATGGATGACTAAAGATTTACATTGGAATAGTGGATTTATTTCTAGATAAAAAGAGCAGCACAACAGTTTGAGAACAGCCACCAGGTAATATTTAGAATTCAATTAATAGCTTCCATTTCAATAGAAACAGCCCATTAGATAGACAAAATGGCGGAGTGTTATATGTGTGTGTGTTGTTTTTTTTTTTTGGTACCGGGGATCGAACTTGAGACCTTGCACTTGAGAGGCAGGCGCTGGAACCACTGAGCTAAATTGCCAGCCCAATCAAGCACTTTTTTTTTTTTTTGGTACCGGGCATCGAACTCAGGTCCTTGTGCTTGTGCAGCAGGCGACGAAACCACTGAGCTAAATCCCCAGCCTTCAGAGTGTTTTATGATAATGGTTACATTTACAAAAATCAGCCCTTCCAAAAAAGGTTTCCTCTGTTCAGTTACCCAGCTGTACAGTATGTGTTAGTGACATTTGATCACATTTATTTTGTATAAATTTGATCCCAGACAATTGTAATTTTATTTATTTTTTGTTTATTTATTTATTTTCCTTTTTTATTTTATTGGTATATTTTAGATATAAATAATTGTGATTTTAGTAAAAGTGGTCTTTAACAATGGCTTAAAAATGTCTTTATAAGTGAAGTTTGGGAAAGCATTCAAAAAGATGCCCCACTGAAGCTACAAATCTCTACTGTTTGTATTTGCTAATATTTGTCAGCTAAGAAACAGAATTTTCACATGTCTTGGCATTTCTTATTACTTTTAGAATACTCTTCACTATATAATGTAATGACAAAGTCTGAGTGAGCTTACTGGAATTATTAGTTGCAAGAGTACTAGATTTCTGTTAATTATATAATTCATGAGGGCATGTTTATGTGAGGATTACTACAGAATACAAACGTAGAGGAAGTTTAGGCACTATCATAGAAAAGTCTCTATGTTAACCAGAGTAGAAATAGGAGAACGGGAAAAGAAATAGAGGAAAAAAAGAACACGTGTGAGTGAAATTTTATCCTCTTTGCTCTTGGGCTTTGACAAAAGCCAAAAAATATCAAACAAGTAACATAGACCAGAATTTCAGAATGTATTAATTGCACAATTTATTACTTCTAAGGATCTTTAACGTTGTTAGAGTTTTCTTCATAATGCCTGCAGCTGACCCTATCAAATAGTAATGCACCTCTCCCCTCATGCTAATAAAATAAAAATTAAAAAAGAAAGAAAGATGAGTTGAAAATCAGTGCTGTACTTTTCAATACTCCTTCCCAACCCTGCTATTGCCATGGTCTTGGAGCCTTTGCAGGATTTCTAGGAAACCTCAGAAGGAATTAATTCTTATAAACTCCTAGGAAGTTCATGAGTTTTATATATTTATTGAACAGATATTTATTGATCAAGAGACTCCAGGATTACCACACTGAACAGAGCATAGCATTTCCTACCTTCTCAAAGCATTCATCCTAGCAGGAATTTGAATGATAACAGACTCCATGGCCCTCCTAGGACTTATAGGAACCTAGGAAGGCCTGAACAAGATCCCCACTGAAGCTCAGTAATCTGTAAAACAGCAGATCCGAAATCCAGTTCCAGCCCTATTTTCTTTTCTTTTTTTTTTGGTACCGGGGATCGAACTCAGGTCCTTGTGCTTGCGAGGCAGGCGGTGGAACCACTGAGCTAAATCCCCAGCCCTCCAGCCCTATTTTCTTGAAGGGTGGAAACTCCAGAAGAGACAAGAGATTGAAAATATTGTCATACAAAGGAGCTACAGGGGTGGAGAACACAATATTTTTTCCTATTCTCATTGTTACACATTTTGATTTAGTTAAGTGGACCTCAAGAGATGTGTTCAACTGTTCAATCAAAATAAAATAAAAAGCAACAATATAAAAAGTCTTCATTAAATATCCTATTTTTATTACAGTTCTAGGTGGAATCCAAGAGTACTATACAGACATTGCCTTTTGCCTTTTAGGATCTTACAAATTATTGGTCTGGCTGATAGCACAGCACTGCCCCGGTTGTGAGACCTGGAAAAGTATAAAGAGAATAAAGTCTGCAATACAATGACTTACACAATTTCCTTGTGCCATCCTTGTCCCTGCACAGGTCAAATGATCTAAAGGTGACCATTTGCTATAGGGCTCTGTATATTACGCCCTTGATAGATGTTTTTGTCTAATTATTATCTCTGGATTTCTTCATAGAATATATTCATTACTTATGCCAATACAAGAGTTTATTTTATATTTTATTTTAATTCTTTGCCAAGCAGACTGTTAGAGGATTTGGTATTCTTCAAGTGTTGTTTTTGAATTGTTCTTGTGAAGCTTAGCAGTTATACAAAATGTTATATAAACAAAAAGTTATTTTTGCTCTAAATTTTCTACACTTATTAAAACATTGATCTTTATTAAAATATGAGAGGTAGGCATACTAAGAGAGATTAGAAACAACTTAAGACAAAATTGTGAGCAATTTTACTACGTGGAGGAACATAGCAAGATGGTGCCAAGGAAGGAAAAGGTGAAAATATCTGGTCAATCTGTACAAACTTCTAGAATGATTCAGGAGTGGGAGCAGCCACTACTGGAAGATTTGGGAAATCTACGAAAACGTCATAAATACTTGTTACCTGACAAGAACATTCTTGACACAGCAAATATATAGAGACACCAGAAAAAATTTTGTAAAGGCTGAGAGCAGCTATAATTTATATTTATGATCCTTGATTCACAACTTGAAATTAGCTTGTTATAAAGAAATTTAAGTCCTGCATGGACAGTGCTTTACAACTTTAAACCTTTCTTGCTCATAAGATCTAGAGTAACAATCACTGTTGCCAATGACAAGTAGCTGTAGGTTTTTGTTGGATGGTGGTTTTGCAACAAATCTTTCTTATTGATCTGGCTATGTGTGAAACAGAGCCACGTCAATTTTTTCTTCTCCTCAGTCTTTTCTCTATTAGTCTCATTGTAGGCCTAGAAGATAGCTGTTACTGCACTGGTGCCAGAAATCTGTGTGTAATAACCTTCTGTAGAGTCAGGAAGCAATGCACTTGTGGTCAATCCAATTATATAACAAATTAGTCAGGGCACCTCATGTCGGCTCTGGTGAATGGGCCAGAAGACAAAAGGATAAATCTGTATGATAAATCCTGATTCTTGGACAGGAGGGAAAAAGACCCCTAGCCCTACCCCAGGTTTCTTTTTCATTAGTCTCTTGATACTATCTCCTGAATAACATTGAAAGTAAGCAGCCTATAAATATTGCACAAGTTCCCAATACTAAAAGCTGATAAAGTTTATTGCACTTATAAAATAAATAGAAGGAAATGCTTTCAGTTTCCTCTTACAGGTCTATGGGGAGATCCCAGGTATAATTTATTGCTTCAATTTTAAAAATGCAGTCTCCCTTTAGGCATGCTGTCTCTTTTCTTTCTGTCTTTTTTTTCTCTCTCCAGTATTTCATGTTTCAAGCACAACATGTATGTGGTCATGCACTTAGACAATGTCAAGTCTTCTGTTTCAGATTCTTATTTGCATTACATCTTTTTACCTCTTCAAAGATAATTCTCTCACATGTGTTTTTTTTCTCTATTTCTTTTCCTGTTCTCCTATTTTTCCTTCAGTTAACATAGAGACTTTTCTGTGATAGTATCTAAACTTCCTCTATGTTTGTATTCTGTAGTAATCATTCACATAAACATGCCTCATGAATTATATGATTAACAAAAGGCTAGTACTCTTGCAACTAACAATTCCAGTAAGCTCACTCAGACTTTGTCAGTACATTATATAGTGAAGAGTATTATAAGTATTTGATAAGTAAAATCTGAATTTAAAATGATCCCAAAATGCAGGGATGGGGAGTAAAGGTCTTATTTAAACTACTGGTCCCATGTATATACACTCTTTCTTTTAATTAGCTGTATTGGTCATAAGTTTCGAAACATGGTCTTTCATTCAAAATGGCAAAGACCATTGGAATCATCAGGTGTGATATTTCTTTTCATTCACACAGGTCATGGTTCTATTTTTTTCTGAGGTGCTGCATTTTTAAAACAAGTTTGGACTTGAATTATCACACTATATTTGTGGAATCAATGCATTTAAAGTTTCCTTAATTAATTTCATTTCACACAATATTCTTAAAGATAGAAGCAGCATCTTAGTTTCAGGGAAATTGGGAGTGGGGTGACAATGTCAAACTTCTTTATTTACCATAGTGACCAAGGGAGATAGCCAAGGATACTGGTTAAGAACTTTATAAGTTTAGAGCTTTACCAAGTGAGGCTTATAAAATGTAGAGGTGTCTTAACTAATGCCTTTTATAAGAAGGTTATTTATATTCATGTATGGCAAGACATACTGCAGGATAATACAATTTTAGAACATTAAGGAAGTGCCTTGTTTATTATCATTATAATACAATACTTGACATTTATTAGGGCTTTCTATGCAACAGAAGTTGAGATGCACTGGAACACATTTTTTCATTTAAATTTCATAAGTTAACTGCAATATATATAATTTCCCCAATTTATAGAAGAGAAAAAAGGTGTTCAGGGTCATGTAGGTAGCAGATGGTGGAGACAGATTTAAAATTCAGCTCTTCTTGAACCCAAATCTGTGCTTTAATCATATGTAATTTTCAAAGTTCTGTTTTGAGTCATTTTTGTGGCAACTGGTTTTTAAAGACATAAACATTCCAAAGTTGTTTGCTTTTTCATTTTAAGGGGGATATTTTTTGCAGTAAGAGAAAGCTAGGTAATGCCTTGCAATACTTGATCTTTCATTAAAAAGGTATACTTTTGAAAACAGAGTAAATTATTCTCACTAGTAGAGTGTTACGTGTAATTTCTTTTAGTCTCGAAGACTCAATTTCATTTTTTAGGATTTTATTTATACTTTAAATTAAATTTACTTTTATTGAAACAAAAATCTTACATATTAATAAGATAACACAATGGATGTTTTGATAGAGGTATATATTATGTAATATATGGTAAAGTGTTTGTTGTGATTCCTTTGCCAACTTTTTCCCTCCTGGTACTAGGGATTAACCCAGGGTCTCTGTACTGTGTTACATTCCCAGCCCTTTTTTATTTTTTATTTTGAGATATGATCTCCTTGAGATACTTAATTGCCCAGGCTGGGCTCAAATTTATTTGTTTTGTTTTTGTTTTTGTTACCAGGGATCGAACTCAGTACCTTGCGCTTGTGAGGCAGGTGGCGGAATCACTGAGCTAAATCCCTGGCCTTGGGCTCAAATTTATGATTCTCCTGCCTCAGTCTCCCACAGTGCTGGGTTTGCAGGTGTGAGCTACTATGTCAAGCTCCTTTATCCATTTTTAATTGAGCCTTTCTTTCTTATATTTGAGAATTAATATTTTTATTTAGATTATAAAGATCTATATCAGATGTGTGTTTTATGAACATTTCCTCCTGTGGCTTGTCTGCTCGTTCTGTTAATAGTGTCTTTTACAAAGCAGAAGTTTTTAATTTTAGTAAAATCCAACTTGCTAGTTCATGCTTTTGGTATTGTATCTAAAGATTCATTGCTAATCTCAAGGTCTCCTAGATTTTCTCTAGTTTTTCTCCTAGAAGTTTTATAGTTATTTATTTTACATTTAAGTATATGTTTGATTTTCAGTAAATTTTTCTGAAAAATGTAAGCTTTCAAAAGTGTTTCGACTCATGTTTAAAGAAATAGGCATGCAGTTGTTCAACATCATTTGTTGAATAGACTGCATTTTTTCCTGTTTTTGTCAAAGTATAGTTAAGCATTTGTGTGTGTGTGGGTCTGTATTTGTGGACTGTCTATTCTGTCCCATTGATCCATGCCCTTATTCTTTCAACAACATCACACTATCCCCATTACTACAGCCTTATGTTGCATCTTGAAGTTGGACCAGTTTTCCAACTTTGCTCTTCTTTAGTACTATATTGGCTGTTTAGAGACTTGCATTTTTCCATTTTCTGTGATTTGAATGTGTTTCCCCAAATTCATACGTCAGAAACTTAATTCCCAACACAGCAGTGTTGAGGGGAATGTTCTAACAGGAGGTTTTTAGACCATGAGGGCTGTGCCCTCACATACATACTGACAGCTTTACAGAAAGGGCTCTTAGGAGCGGCTTTGGTCTCTAGTACACTCGCCCTCATTCCTTCTGCCATGTAATGATGCAACACAATGGCCCTCACCAGTTGCTGGTGTCTTGACCCGAGTTTCTCAGCCTCCAAACTGGGAGGAAAAATTTGTTTCTTCATAAACTACCTCAAGTATTCAGGGACAAAATGTATTTAAGACACTGTATAAGCATAAAAATCAGTTTGTTCATATTGATAAGATAGCTTGCTGAGAATTTAATTTCAATTCCATTTAATGTATAAATAAATCAGAAAGAATGACATCTTAACAATACTGAGCCTTTTAATCCACCAACATGGAATATCACTGCATATACACTATTTAGTTCTCCTTTGATTTCTTTTAACAAAATTCTGTATTTTCCAACTTACAGATAATATTTATATTTCAATAGATTTATACCTTGATGTTTTTCACTTTCCTTGGCATTTTACATTGTATTATGTTGCGAATTTCTAACTTACAAATGCCCATTCCTGTTATGTAGAAAAGCAATTGACTTTTGTATATTAAATTCGTATCCTAAGGCCTTATTATTAGTTCCAGGTTTTTATGTTTCTCAGTTCTTTTTGATTTCCTACATAGACAGTCATGTCATCAGAGCAAATTTTTATTTCTTTATCCCAAATCTATGTATCTTTTGTTTCTTTTTCTTGTCTTATTGTGCTGAATAGAACTTCTAGTATGATGTTGAATTAAAGTGATAAAAAGAAACATCCTTATCTTTTCCCAATCAGAGGAAAAATTGAGATTTTTCAGCATGATTTACCAGTAGGACTTTGGTAGATGTTCTAATATTATATTATACATAAC
>NW_004624731.1:32936592-32951135 GCF_000247695.1 Heterocephalus glaber | reverse complement strand
TATGTGTAATAAATATATATTTAAATATTTAATATGATTATACAGAAAATAATAATTTATTTTGAGTGTTGGGTGTCAAACCTAGGGCCTTGTCCATGCTAGACACATTCTCTATCACTGAGCTACCCCCAACCAAGTGGTATGGGGTCTTTATAAAGTTTAGGAAGATCCTTTCTATTCCTGGTTTGCTAAAAGTTGCTTTCTCTTTATCAATTGCTATGATCTTGTGGTTTTCATTCTTTAGAGTGTTGATACACATGAATTATATATTTAGTGTATAGATTACATAATTTTCACTATAATTTTGTTAATTTACAATTTTTAAATGCTGAACCAGCATTACATACCTACATACCTCTTCTTAGTAATAATATAAAAGTTTTCTTATACAACATATGATTTGATTTGCTAATATTTCATTGAAGTTTTTGCATGCATGTCAGCCTACAATTTATTCTTCTCATGTCTTTATCTGGCTTGAATATTATGATAATACTGACATTATAGAATAAATTAGGAAGTATATATTTCTTCAGCTTCTAATTTCTGAAATATATTGTATAGAATGAATTTTATTCCTTCTTTAAGCCTTTTGTAGAATCTACCCATGAAACCATATGAGCCTGGTGATTTCTGTTTATGAAGGTTATTATTTATTGATTCAAAATTTTAATAGGTATGGACATACTTGAATTATCTATTTTTTCTTTTTAAAATTTTTGTAGTTTGTATTTATAAAGATTGGTCTATTACATCAAAGTTATCAAATATGTGGTTAGAGTTTCTGGAAATATTCCTGTATTATCATTTTAATGTCCATGAGATATGGAGTGATAATTTTTTTTCCTTTCTGATAGTAAAAATTTTTACTTTTTCCTCTATTTTTTTGTTATGCAATTTGTTACTCAATTTGTAACTCAATTTAATATCTTTAACTTAATGATATTACCAATTTAATATTTTCAAGGAATTACATTTTGTTTAATTGATTTTATCTACTATTTTCCTGTTTTCACTTTCATTGATTTAGTTTTTATTATCTCTTTTCTTCTGATTGCTTTTGTTTTGGATGTAAGTTTCTCCTCTTCTTCCACCTCCTTTTCCTTCTTTTTAAGATAGAAACTTATTCATTGGTGATCTTTTCAAGCATTGATTCAATGTAATAAATCTATATGTATTTATACATTATGATGTTTTATTTTAATTTGTAATATTTAAAAATTTCTTTTGAGTTTTTTTATTATATGTATCACACATGTACTTTTTAAATCTTTACTTGGAGTTACCTTTCTGTTATTGATTTCTGTGTTCTTTCAATTAGGGTCTGAGAGCACACTTTGTATGAATTCTATTGTTTTATATGTGTTAAAGTGTATTTTGAGGCCTAGAATGTGGTCTACATTGATGAATTTTATATGTGAATTTAGGAAGACCGTGTATTTTGCTGTTGTTGGATCGGAAATTCTACATATGACAGATCAAATTGACTAACAGTACTCTTTGACTCGACTCTACCCTTACCGGTTTTCTGACTGTTTGACCTATCAGTTACTCTAGGAAAGGGGTTGACTCTCCAGCAGTAGTGCTGGATTTGTCTTTTTCTGCTTTTAGTTCTATCAGTTTTTTTCTCATGTGTTTTGATATGTAGGCACAAACATATTAAGGATTGTTATGTCTTCTTTTAGAATTGACCTTTTTATCATGTCACCCCTCTTGATAATTATCCTTTTTGGAAGTCTAGTTTTACCTGAAATTAATAAACTACTCCTAATTTCTTACACCTTTCCATACCATTTTATGTTAAAGTATCTATTTGTATTTTTATATTTAAAGTTGGTTTCTTATGTATGAATTGGGGCTAGATTTTTTTTTGCTTGTTTGTTTGGTTTTTTTGTTTGTTTTGTATTTTCCTTGAGAGGGAGTACTAGGGATTGACCTATGTCTTTCACTCTGAGCTACACCACCAGCCCTTTAAAAAATTTTTTTTAAATTTTGAGACAGTCTCCCAAAGTCACTAAGTTGTTCAGGCTGGGCTCAAACTTTTGATCTTCCTGTGTCAACCTCCCAGAGTGCTGGATTATAGGTGTATTTTACCATGGCTGGCTTGGGGCTAGTTTTATTTTATAGCCACTATGAAAATCTTTGTCTTTAGTTGAGGTATTTAGGCCATTTACATTTAAAAATATTTATGTGTATATCTAAATTAATATCTATCACAACTGTTTTCTATTTCTTTTTTTTTTTTTTTTTGGTACTGGGGATCGAACTCCAGACCTTGTGGTTGAGGGGCAAGAGGCAGAACCACTGAGCTAAATCCCCAGCCCCTCTATTGCTTGAACTTATTCTTGCTTCTGTTTACTTCATCTATTTTTGTGCCTTATTTCAATTAAGCATTTTATATGATATGAAAACATAATTAGGAATAAGAAAAAGAAAATCTTTTATTGTACATTTATTTCTTTCTTATACTTTTCTTTGTGTTGATCCATATTTCTGACCTATTCCATTCTCCTTCTCTCTGAATACCATTTCATGTGGGGCAAGTCTGCTAGCAATGGATTCCCTCAGTTTTTGTTTGAGAAATGCTTTTTCTTTACTTTTAAATGATAATTGCAGTGAACAGAAAATTCTAGGTTGGGAGCTCATTTCTTTAACACTTTGTTTATTCCATTTTCTTCTTGATTACATGTTTCTGATGAGAAGTCTGTAGTAAGTTGTATTGTTTTTTTCTCTATGAGTAAGGTGTTCCCTCTATGGCTTTGCCAGCTTTCAAACTATTCTTTTTCTTTGGTTTTCTATAATTTTAATATGTGTCTGGGTAAAATTTTTGGTATGGGTCCTGTATAGTTTTCTTTGAGCTTTGTGGATCTACAGTTAAGTGTTATTAATTTTAAAATTCTATGCCATTGTTAATTCAAATGTTCCCTTTATTCCATTCTCATTTTCTCCATTATACCAGATATGTGTTTTTCACATTTTGAAATTATCCAGCAGTTCCTGAACATTCTGTTCTTTTCTCGTAAAATTAGTTTTTTAATTTTACATTTTAGTTTGGGAAGTTTCTACCAACATATCTTTAAGATCACTTACTCTTTCCTTGGTTATTCCAGTCTACTAATGATCTGATCCAAGGCATTCTTCATTTCTCTTTCAGTGTTTTTTTGCTTCTTTTATTTTTCAGGCCTTTCTAGTTTTCATTTCTCTGTTGGCATACCAGTTTGCTATTGCATGTTGTCTACTTTTTTCCATTAGAGCCCTTAACATTTTATTCATACGTGTGTTAAATTCTTTGTCTTTCCGAAATATGCATGATATATGCATCTTGTGATGGTTGCTTTCTCTCTTCAGACTGTGATTTTTACTTGCCTTGTAATAGTCTATGTAAATATTTTGCTAAAAGGCAGCCAGGATATTGAGCAATATATTGGGGCAAATAAGCCTTTACAGTAAGGGTTTATGTTAATCAGGTAGCACTTAAATTGTGCTTCATATCTGCTGTAGCTATGGGTATCAGTATCTTCAAATGTTTCTAATGTCCTATATTTTTCTCCCCTATTTCTTTAGGTTTATGTAGCCTTCCTTCTTAAATAGAGTAAATTTTGAAGCTCTATCAGTTTTAAAGCATTGTGACTATATTTGGCCCCCATAGAAATACCCCCAAAACTATAGGTTCTGGAAGTTTCTCATTTTCTTAAAAATCTGTACTGTGTTTTTAGCCATTCATCAAAATCATCAATTAAGAATTCCAAGCAGTTACTGGCTTCAGAGGCTCCAACTCCAGGTAAAGTAATTGTGGCCGTGATTGTCTGTATTTACCCACATCTTCAGATTTCAGCATGAAAATTTGCCTCATGACATCAATTTTTTTGATGAGCCTATTTTAGAAAAGTCATTAACTTTTTGTTTTCAGTTATTTTGCTTTATGTAAGGATGGGAATAACGACCCTCAAGCTATTTACATGTCAGAGCTCTAATCTATTGTGTATCCCTCGAAGACATTAGCACAGTGTTTGGTCTTAGCAATTGCTATTTGAAAGATTGAATTAGTGGATAAATAAGCCTAGTATAGATGCAGAAGAAAAATCTGCATTTTCTAAAAATTGCTTCCTAGAAATAAAGGTAAGAACACTGAAAAAAGATTAATAGAAAAGCATAGTCATTCTACATTTTCAAATTTATTTTGTGTGATTTGGTTGGATTAGAAAACAGGTACACAAGACAAAATCTGGTAAATTTCTTAAAAACACAGTTTTTAAAATTGATAAGCCAATTTGCAGTTGTATTCTTGGTTTCAAAAGTTCAACCAATGCAAAGGCATATCGATGAAAATGGAATAATATACCCTCAAACAAAGCTTTTCCTCTGAATTGCCTGTTAAAAATGCTGTTTTTATTTTTTAAAATATGCTTCTAAAATATTTTTGTGGCATTATATATATGTGTGCCTCAATCAGTCTTTTGTTTGATATTTTTTGTGTACTTTTTGCATACCAGTACTGTTCTAGGTGCTAGAAATATAGCTAGTAGTGGGCAAAACAATTTCTTACCTTTATAGGTCTCAAAGACTAATGGAATATATTGAAAATAAGCATAAATAAATGAGTACACAATGTTTATTATAAAGTAAAAGTTGTAATGAAGAATTCATGGCAGGATGATGAAGAAAGGTGTTGTTTGCTACATTTTCATTCTTAATAAATTCCTTTTTAATTACTCAGGTAATAGATACAAATACACCCCTATGGTTCAGTTATTATCTATCCTGGTATAATAGAACTGAAGTATAATTTCTGGATTCATATTAAATTATCTGTATGTAGATTATCTTACAGTTATTTTTTCATTTGATTATTGTTTTATTCATTTCACAAATATTCATCCAAAGCCCATCATTTGTGAGGGATTCTTCCATATGTTGAGGAACTAGAGATGGAGATATATAATATATTTAGTGATACATGTAGAGGTAAAAACTCACATTGTTTTGTCATCTAAACTATTTGATAGTTCTCTGCTGTAAAATACTCATATATTTGCTTCAGTCATTCCTTTATTATAGGCAATTGATAATTTTATAGTACATGAGTTCTGTGCCCTCTCTCAGATCACTTATTCCTTCCTTCCACAAAGCAGAAGCAGAAAGAAAGAGAAGTCACAGTGTTTATGAAGAATTTAAGACTTGGAACAGGACCACATTGCTATGTCCAATGAGAAGGAAGTTGTTACATATTTGATCTGGCAAACAAAATTATCCCCACATCAAATCTACCCAATGTAATTGGAAACTGATATAATTCATTTTCTATGGAGAGTACATCCTTTTGTCTCTTATACAAATTGGTTTGTTGAGAGTTTTCTGGAGAAAGTGACTCATGAAAACTTTATGTTACATAAATGAGCAATTTAAAACAAGTTTTCAGAAGATACTTAGATTAGTTTTATCCTAACAGCATGTAGCATAGGAGAGGAAAAACACCTCCCCCCATAATATAATAACATAATACAATAATGGGAGAAAATATAAAATAAACAATATTCTTTTTCTATTATTCTCAAAACCCTGTCTTGTATATTCTAGATTAGAAATAATATACATTTAAACTCTGAACAATTTGTAAAAGAATAAAAGACTGGGCATTGGGTCAAACATTTTGCAAAATGGCCAAATAAAGAGTAAAAATATTTTGGAGACATGACCTAGGCCTACTTAAATTGTCTTTTTTGATGTTCATAAGGACCTTGTGGGATGCATGTTAGTGTTCCATGTTTTATCAGATACTGAAGCAGTAGACCAGAAGAAACATTAGTCTCACCAATGGTGCCTACCCCTTACCTTTGGATTCCCATTCCATTGTGTTTCTATTAAATTATTCTGCTTCAATGACTCATTCAAGATCTTGTGGTGTGAGGAAAGTCTGAAGACAAAACAGACTAAATAAAGTTGGCATCCGACAGATAAATGTTAAATAAATGTATACAAAATCGATATAAACAAATTCAAATAAAATTCTCTTTTTCAATTCTTTTTCCAAATCCCAATGGTCATAGTATTCTTTCCACTTGAATTTGGTCATCTCGACTTTCATTCTACCCTCCTTGAGTCTTTACTTTGCTTTTGCATTTTTCATAAGCATTTTTGATAGTGTAAAATTGAAAAGGGCCTAAATGTATCAGTGTATATTTATAGTTACGGAATTTATCTTATATCTATTTAGTATAAGAACCTTCAAAAATAGGAATAGAGTTTTTTCAATTAATAAAAATAATTTACAATAAAATACCTGGTTCAGCTACCTTTATACTTCATGACTGAAGACTAAATGCTCTACCCCTAAGACCAGGAGCAAGGGGAGGTTGCAAAAATGTTCACAGCAATTTATGTCAATAAAACATTACATTGTGTTTTCACCAATTGTATTCACTGAATCTGGCGTTGTGCAAATTCTGGCTCTTCCCTACAGTCAAAAACTCAGGAAAGGTGAACTCATTGAATTGATTTATACATCCAGGCAGCCACAATAGTGCAACTAAAGACACTGATGAAAGAGGACTTTCAGAACTGCTTCATAAAGTGGCGAAAATGATGGGATAAGTGTGCTTGGAGTGTGTGTGTGTGTGTCTTTTGATGGAGATTAATGGCAATATGTCTTTTACTGTATTAAAAAATTAAATATACACCATATTTTGTGATCGCACACCTCATACAATATAGCTAGAGTAATCAGGACTATGGTATTGGTAGAGGGATAGACACATGGATTTCTGGAATACTATAGAAAACCTAGAAATATTCTTACAAAACTAAACCCATCTAATTTTGGTGAAGGTGCAAAAACAATGTAAGTTAGAGGAGGTACTGTTTTCAACAAATGTGGAGCAATTGGCCATTTATAGGCAAAGCCAAAACGAAACAAAACACAAAACAAAAAAACCTTTAAACCAAATCTCATAAATTTAATTAAAAATGGATCAGAAATTTAAATTTTAAGTGCAAACCATAAAACTTTTAGAAACAAACATATAAGAAAATCTCTTCAAGACATTGATCCAGGCAAAAGTTCTTAGACTTAAAACCAAAGCATCACAAAAGTGAAAAACTTGATAAGGAATACTTCATTGAAATTTAAAACTTTTGATCTACTAAATATCTTATTAAGTGGATGAAAAGAAATACTACTCTATCCTTTTTGTATCTCTGCACCATTTGACATTCTTAACTTTTTCTCCCTTCTTCAAAATTCTTTTTCTTGACTTTTGTGACAGTGTTCTTTGATTCCCCTATTACTCTTATCTGATGTCTCACTTTCTAATACTTTGTCTTTCTAAACTCAAATATAAATATCACCTAAATTGTTTTATTTGGCTTCCTTCATTTTCTTTCCTTTAATTTCACTAATAATCTCAAACATGTTTCTGATCTTTTTTATTAAGGCAGCTCAGTAGTTGAATTCCTAATTTGCAGTACCAGGCCACATTTAAGTTCTAAAGCTTTTATTTCCAGCTGGTCTGGTGAACATTGCCATCTTAACTTCCCCATGGCACCTCTAAACTCAACATTCTCCAAGGAGAACACATTATTTCTCATCTTGTTTCCTTTATATCTTTGTTGTTCTGTGTTACTGTTTCTTAAGGACCCATTAGTGTCACAACATTATCTCCATATGTTCAGCCTTGACAATGACCAAAAAACCTTTGAAAGTTTGCCCAGAACATAGTAAACTCTTTTCTGTACTGGAAAAGGCTTCCACTTCAGTGGCTTCATCTGTATCTACAGGTGGATTAGAAATGTGCTTTAGGGATACATAACTCTGATTTCAAGACAGTGCTTGTACTTCTTTCCACTCAAATCAGATGCCCCTAATACTCTACCTCATGGGGTATATTGGCCCACTTGTTTATTGCTGCAGTGATTGCTACAATAACCAGCTACACAAAGAGAAAACATGATAAAAATGCATTTCAGCAACAGCATGGATCTCACACTTACCAAGTTGCAGCTCCTATGTCACATGGGATTTCCTGCAGAACCTGGCATAAGCATTTGGATCTCAATAACAAATTGAGAGCTTATGGATAAATACCATCAGTTTTTCCCATCAGGTAGATATCTGAGGCCTGTTCTCCACAGTTCCTTGGAGACCTCAAAACATTTGAATCAAGTCCTAGTTGCCCATAGTAGTAAACTGATCAATAACAGTTCTTTGAATTGGCACTTCTACCTTTCTCATTTCATTTTTCTCAAATCATGATTATGTTTTTACAGTTCTCTTCCAAAAGTAGACTGCATGAATTCTAGTCTTTATCTCAGGTATAAATTTCTTTTTTTTTTTTTTTGGTACCAGGTATCGAACTCAAGTCCTTGCGCTTGCACAGCAGGCGGCAAAACCACTGAGCTAAATCCCCGGCCCGGGTATAAATTTCTGAAATGCTAAGGAAAATTATTTGCATTTTATCAATAGGCAATGAAGAGTTATTGAACACTTACTAGCTGCAATTTAGGTGGAGGGAGACATTTTCAGGATTTAGGATAAACTGAATAGTAGAAATTAGGTTTTTGTATTAGTTCAAGGTAGGTAGGGAGAACCTGAATTATTGGACAAAATGATGGAGATGAGAATATGATGTTGTATAGGAATTAGGGTGATCTAATATTTCTGGGGGTTGAAAAATTGGAAGGATAAGCAACAAGGATACTTTTACAGTTTTATTACTGGTTAAACCATGTCCTCACCATCCCCTAAATTCATACACTGAAGTCTTAACCTCCAGTACCTCAAAATGTGACCTTATTTGGATGTAAGGTCACTGAAGGTGTAGTTAGTTAAGATAAATTCATTCTGAATTAGGGCCCTTAATCCATTGTGGCCCCTAATCCACTGTGATTATTATCTTTATAAAAAGAGAAAATTTGGACACAGATGTCTCACAGGGAGAACACCATGCAAAGATAAAATTTGATGTGATGCTGCTACAAGTTTAGGAATGCCAACAGTGATAGTCAATCTTGATTGTCAACTTGTATAGCTTGAGAGACATCTAGGAGATTAGTAGAGTGCACTTCTGAGTCATCAAGGCATGAATTAGGGACTATATCTGTTCCATGGCTCCTTCCTCTCTAATTACTTGCTCTCACTTTGCTTCCTGGCTTCCACCAGACGAGCAGCTTTTCTCCACAATGTTCTTTCACCATGTTTCTACCTCCAGCCAGCCAAACATAGAGTAAAACCTCTGAAACAATGAGCCCAAATAAACCTTTTCTCCTTTACACTGTGTATAGTAGGTATTTTGTCCCAGCAACAGAAAGATAACTAATAATATAGCCACCCACCAAAAGCTAGGAACAACACGCGCAATGAACTTCTGCCTCAATGGCCTCAGATGAACAAACTCTGCCAACACTTTCATTTTGGCCTTCAATTTCCAGAACTGTGAGATAACAAATTTTGACTGTTTCAACCATCCAGTGTATTATACTTTGTTTTGGCAGTCTTAGGAAACTAATATATTAGGTAAGCAGAGGCCATAATATAAATAAGGAAGCTGAGAGGGGACCCAGTGAGATGAAGAGAAAAGTTGACATAGGGCAGAGATATAGTCTTTGGCACACTTGATCCATTTAAAGAAAAGTTTAAGAGACATGAATGCAAAAGGAAATTTTTGTGTGAGAGGGTGAGAAACATGCTCTTTATCAATTTAGCTGGAAAGGAAAGCATAATGTGAAAAGGGCAGAACTCTTCTTCTGCATGTAACTAATGAATCTGTACTTAAAAAAGCGTGCTTAGTCCCCTAAGCCTTAGGAGGATAGAGAAGAACCAATTAGGTAAATTGAGTGAAATTCAGATCAGGAATTTATAAGAATGGAAGACTCGTTTTGAGAAAAGATGAAAGGAAAGAAATGTACTTAGCTGGACTAAATGATGATGAAGTGGAATCTGATGAGAAGGGATACATATTTTAAAAGTGAAGCTCCAAGGAAGAACTAAAGTAATGCAATAGAAAGATGCATGCTTGGGTACCAATTTCATTATACAAATAGGAATATATATTTGTACTACAGAGTTGGAAAATATCTTTTAAAATATGACAATAAAGAGAAATTATAAGAGAAAAACGAACAAGTTAGGTAACAGAAACTTTTTAAAGTTTGTAATAATAATCAAATCTGCATTAAAAATTATCAAAAATTAAAATAGGATAAAGTACTGTATCCTTTATGACTGATTAAAAGTTAATGTCGAAGAATTATGAAGTGATCCTGTTAGAAATAAGTGGTTTAATTTTAAATAGGAAAATTATATGACAAGATACCACATTAAAGTAGACATATAAATTACCACTTGTGTAATAAAAAAGATACTGCAAATCACTAAATATCAAAATATACAAATTAAAAGTGTATTTTTTCTTATCAGCTTTTTTAGAGACCTACAATATTTTATGAAATAGGACACACATGTGTAAATACCGAATAGTTTCTCTGGTGTGAGAAACTAAAAGTGTAATTAAAAATCAAAATGTATAATTGACAATGTGAAATAGGAAGAAAAGGTCTAAAGGGATAGGGGAAATGAGAGGGGTAGGGGAAAGGAAAGGAAAGAATATGAGAAAAGGAAAAAATGAAAACAAAGTCTTTGTAAATAGGAAGGGGTGGAGGGTTTGAAGGTAGAGCAGGGGAATGGGAAAAAAATAAGAACCAAGATACATCATGTAAAGGTACAAGATCCCAATGATGAATGTAACTGTATTGTATATCTAAAATGTACCAATAAACAATGAAAAGAATTTTATGTTGTGAAGGAACAGGGAAATCAGTACTCTTATATACTAATATGGCATTAAAATATGTCTAACTTTTGAGCCAATTTCAAAATTATTTTCAAAAATTTAAATGTTTCTATGCTTCGATTCAGCCAATAAATTTATAAGAGCTTATCCTACAGACTCCCAACAAAGGCGGCTCCAAGCCCGGAATGTGGCTGCAGCAGCAGCGGGACCCCGGGCCCCATAGGGTCCCTGGGGCCGGGTCACTGGGTTGTCAGCAGCATGTAGGAGAATATGGTCAACAGTGGATGAAAAAGAACCAAAACAACTTCTTATGGATTTGGATGTAGTAATGCAGAGTAGTGATTGCCCATGCATTGTTCAGTTTTATGGTGCACTCTTCAGAGAGGGTGACTGTTGGATCTGTATGGAACTCATGTCTACCTCATTTGATAAGTTTTACAAATATGTATATAGTGTATTAGATGATGTTATTCCAGAAGAAATTTTAGGCAAAATCACTTTAGCAACTGTGAAAGCACTAATCCACTTGAAAGAAAACTTCAAAATTATTCACAGAGATATCAAACCTTCCAATATTCTTCTGGATTGAACTGGAAATATTAAGCTCTGTGACTTTGGCATCAGTGGATAGCTTTTGGACTCCATTGCCAAGAGAAGAGATGCTGGGTGTAGGCTGTAATGGCACCTGAAAGAATAGACCCTAGTGCATCTTGACAAGGCTATGATGTCCACTCTGATGTCTGGAGTTTGGGGATCACATTGTACAATTTGGCCACAGGCCAATTTCCTATTCCAAAGTGGAATAGTGTATTTGATCAACTAACACAAGTCGTGAAAGGAGATCCTTCACAGCTGAGTAAATTCTGAGGAAAGGGAATTAATTCTCCCCAAGTTGCATCAATTTTGTTAACTTGTGCCTTACGAAGGATGAATCCAAAAGGCCAAAGTATAAAGAACTTCTGAAATATTCCTTTATTTTGATGTATGAAGAACAAACTGTTGAGGTTGCATGCTATGTTTGTAAAATCCTGGATCAAATGCCAGCTACTCCCAGCTCTCCCATGTATGTCGATTGATACCGCTCCTACATCAGACTCTAGAAAAAAAGGGCTGAGAGGAAGCAAGACATAAAGAATTTTCATTCTGTATCACAGTGTTTTTATTGCTTGCCCAGACACCATGTGCAATAAGATTGGTGTTCGTTTCTATCATGTCTGTATATTCCTGTCACATAGAACGTGCATCCCTGTAATACCTGATTGATCACACGGTGTTAGTGCTGGTCAGAGACCACATCCTACTCTTTCATGATGAACATATTCATGACATATGGAAGTCAGTATGATCAAGTTGTTGACTGTGATTATATCACATCTTAAATTCATTTCTAGACTCGAAACCTAGAGATGCAGCTACTGGAATGGCGCTTTGTCAGACTTCCAAATCCTGGAAGAATGCAGTGATGGATGTACTATGTCTGAACATAGAGATGCGGGCTTGAGTGAGAAAAGCTTGCACAGCCAGTGAGACATATTGCCTTCTGGACCTGGGAGACAAAGGAGGAATTTACTTTCTTCACCAAGTGCAATAGATTTACTGATTTGATATTCTGTTGCTCTACAGTCACAGTCAATGTTTGGGGATAGATGGGCTTAGCCAAATTTCCTGTTTGAAATATCATGTTAAATTAGAATGAATTTATCTTTACCCCAAACCATGTTGCATTCAAAGAGGTGAACATTAAAATATTGAGACAGGACAAAAAAAAAAAAAGAATTTATCCTACAGTACATTCTCACAAATTCGTAGAAAAAATATTTGTTAAGGATACTTGCTAGGTAGTTGTGTTAGTAGTGAAAAATTACTACTAATACAGAAATTGTTAAAATGATTTTAACACAAAATATTATATAGCCTTTATAAGGAGGAGCTAGATTTCTGGGTGATTTTTATTACTTAGGAAGACATTTGTAACATATTTTTAAAGTGCAAAAAGTGAAGGATAAGATGTTAGTAGTAAGCAAACTGACACATAATTATTCCTTAATCATCTCTATGAGTAGATTATTCAGGGTATAAAAGACACATTTATTGAGAAAATGTTCATTGATATAAGATACACAGAATAAATGTGAGATTCCATTTAATTAGTATTTTTTAAAAGATCAGTAAAATCATTCTGGAATTTTATCTTGAAAATTTAGATTCAATATATCTTTGGACATTATGAATTTAACATCTAGAGTTTCTATTGAAATTTTTTTTTTTCTTTTTGTACTTGGGATTGAATTCAGGATCTTGCACTTGTAAGGCAGGCAGCGGAACCACTGAGCTAAATCCCCAGCCCTCTATTGAAATTTCATAATACAAAATAATTTTTAAGTTTTACAAGGCACAAACTTAGATGCTGAAAAGCTGGTAGAAGGGAGGCAAGTTGTTTAGTTATAAGCAAGGCTTACAAAAGGATAAACATCTTAATTTCAGTAAGGCTTTGATTTTTTTCTAATTTCATAAGCTCTAGCCATGTGAAATAAAAATACCAGTAACAGAAGAATGTCATTTTAAGATGAGCCTATTTCCTCAAAATCATCATGTTTTGCAAGCTTCTTTTCAATTGGGAAAAGGCTGTATTATCTGTGGTTTAGTTAAAGTTTGTGTGTCTAGCACTTGCCCTTGTTTTCCTTGACTTTTAGTAGAAGGCCCTTTTCTTCCTGCTGCTGGATGACCATGTGGCCAGGATTTGGATTCTCAAAGCATTTCAATTCTCTGGCAATAGTAATTAGTTAAGACTTGGGGTAATCAAAATCTGTCCTCCATTGGGTTCCCCAGAAATGGACTGTGAAATTGGGAGTGATGTGAAAGTGATTTATTGGGAAATGTTCCCATAAAAAAATCTAGAGGAGTCCCACCACTCCTGGCCCAGAGGTAGGGGCTTTTGAGCCACCATCCCACTGCTCCTAGCCCAGAGGAAGGGGCTTCTGGGGCACCATATGTCCCACCACTCCCAGCCCAGAGGAAAGGGCTTCTGAGCCATGGTCTCACCACTCCTGGCTCAGAGGAAGGGGGTTCTGAGTCACTGTCCCATCTCTCCCAGCTCAGAGGAGATGAGCTGCATGGGCGCCAATAGCACCACCGGCACCTCCCACCCCCAGGTCGAAATGAGAAGACATGAAAATAAGTCTCAAAACCAGACTTCCAGATCACCTACAGCAACCCCAAAGGGAAATGAGACGGAACACTCTGATACTCAACCACCTGGGCCCACTGAACTGGCAACACAAGAGGATTTAAAAAAAAAAAAAAAAAAAAGAGGGTCTGGAAAAAATGAAATCAGAAATAATTGCTCAGATAACAGCAGAGATTGTGGCCATAGTGCAAGACATGATTAATAAATCTAGAGAGGAGCTGAAGAACATGATGGAATCCCAACACAGGAAAAAAAATGGAATCCATAAAACAGATGCAAATAGATTTCCAGGAGATGAAAAACTCCTTTGAAAGTCTACACAGCAGAATGAGCCAATGTGAGGACAGAATTTCAGATACAGAAGGTAAGATTGTAATTAGTGACCAGAAAAAGAAAAATTGCTTCAAAATTATAAGGGAACATGAGAAATCATTCCAGCAGCTGCTACACGATGCAAAGAAGAATAACACAAGACTGATTGGAGTCAATGAAGAAACAGGAGAGAGTACAGATGACATAAAAAAACTCTTCTCAGAAATAATGGCTGAAAACTTCCCAAGCAGGGGAAAAGA
>NW_004624731.1:32903560-32932125 GCF_000247695.1 Heterocephalus glaber | reverse complement strand
GTTCCCAATGAGAAATGTAAATGTGTTGTATACCTAAAATGTACCAATAAAAGAATTTAAGTAATAAAAAAAAGGAAAAAAATCTAAAGGAGCCCTGAGGCGGAGGAGAGTGATCAGAGAAGGGGAGAAAGGCACACAGGTGCTGTGTGATGAAGGGTCCTATGTCGGAGGTCCCTATAAACACTCCAGGTTCAGTGGTTTACAGGGATGTCACCAGGTCTGCAAACTGGAACTCGGAAAATTAAATTTTTTTCCTTTAAAGACAAGTGGTTTCTTCATACTTCTTTGGTGTAGGGGTAAATGGTTTTCTCACCTCTCCTCATCCTAGGTGAATGGATGCGGGTGCTGGCACCAGGAGGACAAGCCCGATTTCATTTCCTTGGGAATGGGAGAAGTTTAGAGGCCAGAAAAGGATGGAACAAATCTGAACATGTCTGTTGTTTTACTGTGCCCTCCTGCACACTGTCGCTTGCTCTAAAAGACCACAACACATCTTGACACAGTAGGATGGTGATTTGAGGCAAATGCAATCCTCCAACACCTTGAGGAGCTACTTTTGAATAAATCTAGTTTCCTTTTTACCAAAACAAATGGACTCCTTTGATTTGACCAGGAGCAAGCAAAGGAACCTGAGCATATGAAACCGAACGGGTGGTAATGAGAGGACTCACAAGATTCAGCATACAGTTGTCTTACAGCTGTGCTTTTTTTTAGTGGAAGGGTACAAGCAAAATCAGCAAAGAGAAGTGGCATATGGGGTAAAGCCTAGGGAAAATGAGGCGTAAGATTTCAAGGATCATCTTCCAGAGAACTCATGTGGCATACTTTTAATTATTATAATGAAGATATTACTATAACAATTCAAGAAATGTTGCTCAACTAGGGAAGCTCACTACAGGCTCAGTGCTCTGGGTTTTCACTCAGGGTTGATGATGTAGGCACCCTGTGTCTAGTACATATCCAAGTTCCAGGCTCTCTGAAGTAAGGAAGCATAAAACACGAATGGATCTGGTACTGTGAAGAGAGTGATGGAAACTTACCTCAAGATCCTTTTCCTAAATGCCAGCCAGGGGCCAAGCTTGCTTGAGCAGGCCTTTCTAAGGCTAGCAGTTTTAATCATGCTCTTAGCCCTTCTCTGCACAGATACTTTGGATGAACCCTATGGGATGCTCTGAAGGCTATAGGCTGCAGTTCACTTCAGGGTGAAGCACCTAACACATATTTCCATATCTGTCAGTCATTGTTTACAGGATACCTGCCAGGACACAGATTTCCAGGCACCTTTAGTGATTTGTGTGTTGTAGCCAAGTTGGTCCCAGCTGCCTGAGGGCAAGTCCTACAATAAAGAGGAGCAGGTGCTGACTGTTGAGGGTGGCAGCTCACTGGGAGATTCCTGAATGAAAAATGGCCCTGTCCCTAAGGGGATTCAGGTGAAGTGTTGACAGCATCTGTTATAGCCATCTACCTTGCAGTTCTATACATTGAAGCAGTAATAGAGAAATCATCCTCTTGAGGTACGCAAGTTGGCTATAATAAGAAACTCAAGCTAGCTATTGCTAAATTCTCTTCCATCTGGAGAAGACCTTTTGGTAGTGGCTAAGAAAAAACCTGCACTCAGCAAGGTTGAGAGAAGAGATTGAAAATTCTGCCTGTGCTGCAGATCTCCCTTGAAATCATCATTACCATCAGCTTAACCACTGCTCCTTTTCTTTTATCCAACATATATTCTGTTTTATCTTTTGCTTCTGTTGCTCAATTTAACTTACGTAACTTGTAATCACTAAAGAATACCTTAACAGTGTATACAATGTATCCTGTATATACCTAATAAACTCAGCAGTATATAAGTGCCCAATTCAAAGGTATTTGATAGTAAATTTTTATTTCCTCTTGAAGACAGGAATATGAATTAATAAACTTGGTCCACTTAAGGTATTCCTCAGTACATATTTTGACAAATAACAATCAAATCTGATTCCTACCCCATCACCATCCTTCACTCCCAGTATGTTTTTGTGAGCTAAGAATGGTTTTTACATTTTTAAATGGTTGGGAATAATAGAATATTTTGTGATACATGAAACTCATGTATTCAAATTTCAGTGCCAACAAGTGTTTTTTAATTTCATGAATAAAATATGTGCGGAAATTTGTTTTCTCTCTTCTTATATAAGCATCTAACAATATTCTCAATTTTGCTTCTTGGCCAACAAAGCCTGAAATATTTATAATTTGGACATTTTCAAAATGTATTAGCTTATCCCCACCCTAAAAAGCAATGAATGTAGAAAACTGAATAACCCTTCTGAAGTTATTATTATTATTATGTTTAACAATCATGTATAACAATATGTAGAAAAATTCTCTCTAAATAGAAACATGTAGGAGATTGAACTGACAAAACTAGATGGCATGTAGGAGGAAATGTGGTTAAATGATAGTCCCATCACTAAATGGATCATTACAATAATTGAAAGAAATTAATGCTATTATTTGCTTTTCCCTCAAAGCAGAGTAAATGATAAATGTCTTCCTTGTAATGACGTTTAGAGGAAATATTAAGGACATACAGTATGTGACATTATCCAAATCTAAGATTCTGATAGCTCAAAAGTCAGCAATTCAAGTCTTGTAATTAGCTAATATTTTAAAGTTGTTAATTAGCTGTTGCAGGGAATAGCAGGTGTAAGAAAAAGGAGAGCAGGAGAACACTGTGAGAAACTGTGAGCTGGGACTCTGAAAAACTTGGGGAGAGGGTGTTTCTGTGTGTGGTATTTCACGGGGTTGGCACCCCAAGTGTGCTTAATAGTGAGATAGGAAAGTTACCTTTAAGATGTGGAAAAAGGATCCAAAAAGATATCTAAAGGGTACCAAGGAAATTTGTTTTACTTCTCAATTTTATGTAGGGACAAAACATCCTTATGTATCTATCTATGAAATACCTCTTGTCTATATATCATTTTCCTGTCTCTTCTTTGTGGATATGATACTTCACCCACCCTTACATCAGTTCTACCCTACCACCTTTGCTCTTTCATTCTAGGTAGAAGTATTTCACTTATTTAATATATCTATTGACTATTTTGTAAGGCAGACAGTTTTGTGATAATCAACTATCACCTGGCAATAAGCAATGATTTTCATAAGGAGTCATTATATCCCAGTGGTATTAAAATATTCAATGAAAGACAGAGGCAAGCTAGTGAAAGAAAAACCAACCCAAAACCTCAAGGTCCTTCATCTCTGATCAGTCAGTCCCCAGGAGGACATCTTTGTGACCCACATTGAGGAAGAACTCTAGATCAGTTTATCAAGAGGTTCTCCTTGACTTATAAGAAACTGTCTATTCAGAAGTCTTACCTGGAAGAATTCATTGTCTTATATTCAAATTTCAAATTTGAAGATTCTGTGTATGTGGTTCATTTAATATGTATTTGTGAGCAAATGCAAACATTTTTCTAATCCTCGTGGTCCAGCTTGGACATAAAAGCAAGAGAATCTGCCTTTATGCTGCCATCAGTCTGCCTGCTGTCCTTTGCCAGTAACTTATCAATATCCATCATTAGCATGTTTTCAGTCTTTGATACATGCTTGTTATTATGTTAATTCTCACCAGGATTGATCTGTTAAATAACCAAACTATGAAATTTATTCAGCAGGATGAAGGCAGAACTTTAAAAAATGATATTAGGTATATTGATGGAATCTCATTTATCAATTTTTTTCTTTTATACATCATGTCTTTTGTATACTAGGTAGTTCTTTCCTACTCTGAATTCATAAATATTTTCCCTTGTAATTTCTTCTTAAAGTTTCATACTTTTAGGCTTTCTTATTTAGGTTCATAGATCCCTTCAAGTTATTTTCATGGATGGAAATAGAGGGTTGAGGTTAATTTTTTATATACGGATACCAGGTGTTCTAGTGCCATTTGCTGAAAACACTATCTCTTCCTCGGCTCTTGAATTGAGTTTATATTCTATAAAATGCTAATGTTAAATAATCTTTCAAAACTCAGTGGACCATATATGTGTGGTTCTATTTCTAGATTCTCTGTTTTATTTCAATGACCTATATGTCTTTCCTTACACCAACACTGCCTTGATTACTGTAGCTTTAGAAGAAGTCTTAAAATTAGGTACTAAACGTCTTCCAACACTGTTTTCGTTTTTGTTTTTTACTTTTCTAGGTCCTTTGTACTCCTACATAACTTTTAAATTTCAATATCCAGTTCTTCATTTATAGCAAGTATACACAGACCTGAATTTTTATATATACCTTGTGTTTTCTAATCCTGCTAAATTCAAGTACAAGTTCTCGGGGCTCATAGAGATGTCTTAGTATTTTCTCTGTAGATGATCATTTCATCTACATATAAAGATTTTGCTTCTACCTTGCCAATCCTATCCTAGTTGTGTAATTTTATTGTCAGACTATTTTGGTTGGGCCTAGGTTTCAAAGTTTAATGGACAGATAAAGAGTAAGCATATCTGCCCTTGTTCCCCACCTTAAGGAGAAAGCATTGTGTCTTCTCCATTCATATAAGGTGTTCTCGCTGGAAGTATGAAGTACATGTCTTTAATCTGTTGAGAAGTTCCCATTCTACTTCTAGGCTCCTGATAGCTTTTACCATGAACAGCTGTAGAATATAGTCCAATACTTTTTCTCCAACTACTGACAGGATCATGTGGCTTTTTCCTTTCCTCTGTTAAAATGATGACTTTTGGGGGTGGATCTTCCAATGCTCAACCAACACTGTCATCCCTATAACAAAACCAGTTTCTACATCCTGCCAGATCTGACTTCTGATAGTTTCTTTTGTTAAACAAATTTCTATCTATGTTCATACTTTTTTCTTCTATTATCTTTATCCAGTTTTAGGATTAGCACAATGTTGAGTTCCTAAAATGAGGGGAGAAGTGTTCCTTCTTTTTTCTGCTTTAATTGTTTGATATAATTTATCAGTTAAAATGTTTATGAGCCTGCTGTTGTCATATAGGTAGGTTTTCAAACTAGGAATATATTTTCTTTAATAGGTGCTATTCAAATTATATATTTCCTCCAGAGTTAGTTTCATTAATTTGTCTTCCAAGGTACTTCTTAGAAGTTGTCAAATTTATTTCAAAAAAGATTTTTGTAATGTGCTTTCTATATCCTTTTAAATTCTGTAAAATCTGTGGTAATGTCTCCTAGATCTTAATATTGTAATTTAAAAAATGTAGAACTGATATTGTGTAACAGGAAGAAAAGGTCTAAAAGAGCAGGGTAATTGGGAGGGGTAGGGGAAAGGAAAAAAGGGAAAGGAAAAAATATGAGAAGAGGAAAAAAATGGAAACAAGGTCTTTGCAAATAGGGAAGGGTGGAGAGGGTTAAGGGCGTGTTGGGGAAGGTTAAAAAATAAGATCCAAGATCCTCATGTAAAGGTTCAAGATCCTAATGATGAAAGTAACTGTATTTTATACCTAAAATGTACCAATAAAGTTAATGGGGAAAAAATAAATAAAATTAAAAAAATGATATTAGGTAACTTTATTGAGTGTTTACTAAGGGTTGAGTCTTTGCTACGTAGTTCCCATGCATTATTTCCAGTATCCTTCCAGAAATCCAGTGTAGTAGGCAATCTGTCTTTCCCTTCTTACATATGAAGAAATAGATACCTAGAGAAGTCGAGTAACTTCCCCAACGTCACCTCACAAGTGAGTAGTAGAATAAAGCTTTTATCACAACTCTAACTCTGGAGCCCAAGATCTTAATCATTGGGATTTGATGAACTCCCTATAAAAAAAAATCATTGATTTTTGCCAGGTGAGACTTGTTTATCACAAAATTGTCCATTTAAAGGCAGTAAGTAGATACATTGATTAGTCAAAGTGGTTGTACCCAGAAGGAAAGAGCAAAAGCTGGAGAGGTAGAACTGATGAAGGGTTGAGTGAGGGAGAATATTCACAATGAAGACTTTCTCTATCACCCAGAATGACTAATATTGAAGAGTCAAGAATGCCAAGATAAGGCAGATCAGCATTATACATGGAAAGCCTTGAAATTCAAGCCAAAAATTCGAATTCGATGCAGTTTACAATGAAGTGTCATAGATGTTCATAAATTAAGGCAGCAGTTTGTAGAATGCACTGGAGTTGTCTTAAGAGTTTTTGGTATGTTGTGTTTGGAGGATAGTGTTTGATAGTAGATAGTAGATTCTCTCCAGAAAATCAGAATCAATTGGATAAAGCTAGATAACTAGACAGGTAAAGGATATTTGTCATGAGATTGACTTTATATGATTAAGGAGGTTGAGAAGTACCATGATCAGCTTTCTGTAGGCTAGAGAAACATGAAAGCAAATGGCATAGTTTCAGTTCTCCCAAAGGGCTGAGAATTAGGGGATCTAATTGTGCAAGCCTAAGGCACCCAGCAGCGATACTGTCCAAGTGTAGGAGAAGAATGCTGTAGCTCTGGGAGAGTAAAATTACCCTTTCTATTCTATACAGACCCTGGCAGATTGTACAGTGCCTGCACACATTGGTGAGAATCATCTTCATTCAGTCTACCAATCCACTTGCTAGTTTATCCCCAAACACCTTCACAGCACATCTCAATATAATGTTTTATCAGCTATCTCAGGGTTCCTTAACCACATCAAGGAAATACATAATATAATCATCACAGTGTATAAAGTAGGAGGAAAGAATGGAAAATTCATAGACAAACTTTGAGCACAATGACATTAAGGTGAATTTAAGATGTTAGTGGCTGCTTGTTCAAGTAAATATGGTCTGCAGACAATTTAAACTAAGATACTGGAGCTTGAAGGAGCGGCACAGGGGTTGGTGGTTGACATACATGTAAGGATGCCAATTAAAGATGAGATGGTGGAATAAATATAGATGAAGAAAAATAGAAGGCTAAGTTCAGAGCTTTTGTGTAAACCTTTGGAGTGGGAGAAAGAAGAAAATCCAGCAACAAAGACAAAGGATCATAAATCAAGGTAATAGAACAAAGAAATGCAGTGCTACGGAAACCAAGAGAAGACTAAGAAAGAAGGAGCAGGTGCTCAACAGTGTCAAAGCCATAAAGAGGTCAGGAGGATGAAAACTAAGGAGAGATTAAATCTGATAAAACTGTAGGTCACTGGTGACACTTGAGAAAGAATTCAATAACATGGAAAGGTAGGGACCGACTTCAGGGAGTACTTAGGTAGGGATATGAAAACAATTAACAAAGATTCCTAGCTTAAGAGCTTTGGTGCTAAACGGAGAAGAATTAAAGTGTTCTAGTACAACATACATCTTATTTAATAATAAAAGACAACAGAAAAGTGAGATTCATCTATGAATCTCACTTTCCGGCTATATTTTCTGGAATCTCTATAATACTTTGTGGGAAAGAAACCAGTAGTAGAAATGTGTCTTTTTACTACTGCAAACTGAACTGTGTAATTCTCTATTTCTAAGTTGCCTTTCCATCAGCATTAACTTTACATTTTCCTTAACTTGTCATCTTTCTGTGATGACAGTAGGAAGAGGGAAAAAAAACCATGCTAATCAACTGAGATAAAAGTGGAATTTCTAAGACTGTCGATCTACATGATTTTTCTCACAGCTTTTCATTGGCAACAGAGTGTCTACTGTGCAGGGACAAGGGGATTCAGGCTGCAGGGTGCCTGCCAACTCTCCAGAGGACAGCAGCCTACTTTTGCATGCGTATAAATGAGGCCAGAAATAGGTTGTGAGATAAGAAATTGTGTAATGCGATAGAGCTCCACACTGTGCAAAGGGACTTAGACTCTCCTGTGGGGGGAGGAGTTTGGATGCTGTATGGCTGGAATAAATAATGACATTAGAAAAGAACCATTTAGCAGCATGATATATTTTCTTGGTACACTGTGCCAAGGTGGCAGGCGTTTAATTGTATAAAATATAAAACTTCCAGAAATGCTTATGCTTTCAAAGGGAAAGTTCGGCATCCATTTCTATTCATTTCAAAGGACAAAAAAGGGTAAGGTAGAGATATATTGATCTTTTGAAAGGTCAGGAGGACATTCATAGGTCAAGGTGCTACTTCTGAATAGCTAAGATGCTATGTGAAGGAGGAATCATAGGAAGAAGCAGTAACATTAAAAAAATAAAACAAAGGAATATTCCATACATAAAATCAGCTACATTTTTGCCTTTGTTTATAAAGAACAATATAACATTTTATACATGTGTGTGCATGTGTAAATATGTATATGCATGAATGTATAAATACACATTGTAATTTACTTAAAATAGCAAGAAATTATTGGAAATAGTTTCTTGTGAAGCCTTAAAGTTGTAATAAGGGGTGAAGGAGAGAAGTAAGAAGGGTAGGTTGATGGGGATATTAAAAGGAAAGTAGAAATGGGAAGGGAAAATTAAGGAAAATCAGGAAGAGGGAGAAAGAAAGAGAAAAGAAGTGGATGTGGAGAGGAATGCCAATACCAAAGTTAAACACATGCTCAGTGACCATATATGCTCGCAGAACAGTATAAAGAGCTAAAACAGGGAAGAAAAGTAAAGCAATAGAAAAGAAGACCTGACAATCAATTCTCATATGTTCTGGTTGGCATCTGTTGCTTTTTTTAATGCACTGTTCTTTAGTTGGTTTTTTGTTTTTTGTTTTTGGTACCGGGGATCGAACTTGGGTCCTTGTGCTTGCGCAGCAGGCAGCGAAACCACTGAGCTAAATCCCTGGCCCTCTTTTTCAGTTGGTTAAAGGAACCAGAATAAGTGTACTCCCACATTATTAGCTTTCGAACTTAGGACTAACTAGCAGTTTAGAACAGTTCTTTCAGAGTTTGAGAAACATTTTCTTGTTATATTTTCAAAGTTCAAAGCAAAATATTTGAAATAAAGTTTTAGTTTTCTTTGGGATCTTTGAAGTTTTTCTTAAGTGTGAAAGAATGGCAGCATGTTACAGGAAGATTTTGGAGTCTTAGTAACTACAAATATCATTGTACCAGCTAACTGCAATTATCATTTCACTGTGATAACCTCTCCACCTTCCTAGTACATCCATGTTCGTTCTGCCACTCTTTTTATGCTTGATATATCTCAATGGGAACAATGCTGACTGAATCATTCCATTCGCCCTACAGTAAAACTTACTATGTGGCCCAAAGCTCTTTAATTACTTTTCTTGAACATTCTAGTGACACAAGATCCTAGAGGAAGCATCTTGATCTCTGATTTACCTGCATCAAAATCACCTCATCTAAAACTTGTATTCCATCTATCAGCACACTGGATATTGAATCTCAAATTTAGTCCCTTTATTAAAAGTAGGGGTGTGCATTAGTTTACACATTACCTGGTTCTTCCTAAAATGGTTACATTGAGGCTGACCACAAACTCCTGAAGTATTAAATATATATATACCTTACAAATATCTAAATATATTATCCCCATTTTCAAGGCTACTTTATTATAAATTCTGTGAATATAAAGATTTTGTTCTTTAGTAAATGAAATTTCAGAGTATATAGTACACACATACTCTATTTATCTTTGCATGGTACTGATATGATCTAATATTGTGTACCTGAGGAATGATTTTTAAGAAATTGGATACTTATATAACAGTCCATTCAGAATACTACCTATGCTTATGCATGCATATAAAAATATATAAATACAAATGCAGTGGCTGAATTGGCTGAATTTTCTCTGGCCACCGAGAGCTAGCACAGCAGTTCTGTCTGTACAATGTTGGCTGATGAAGTTGTCACACTGTATTATCAATGCCTTCTATCAATGGGGACTCTTCTATGCTGCCCCAACATGATTTTTTAAAAACATGGCTCTTTTTTCAGCCGTGGCCTTTTCTTTTGGTATTTTTTTAATCATCTGGGTAATATTTTGAGACTCTCACAGGTGGCAAAACTCTGCACATGAATTCTTCCTTTGCAGTGACTCTCGTACTATTGCACTAAACTGCAACATAAAGTTTTACAGATGCTATTCTAATCACCTGCAAGAAAAATGATCAAGGACAGAGTAAAGCACAACAGACATTTGGAATTATTAGGAGAACTTTGATGTTATAAAAGACATCATAAATTTTTTCTAACCTTGTAAGATTGACTCACAATTGTATATAGCTGGAAGAAACCAGGTAAAGGCCTGAAGTGACTTCAGGAGGAGTTTGCAATGAAAAATAAAGAGGCCCTATCTTCACAGGAGTATGTCTCACTCAAATACCCCATACTGACAACTTAAGGGAAGCAAGGTTTAGTTTGGCTCAAGTTTCCAATGTTTCAGTCTGTGTTTCGGAGGCTTAGGCTCAGAAACTGTATGGTGGAAGGTCCTGGGTGGAGGAAAGCTACTCAGGACCTTGAGCAGGTCAGGAAGCAGAGAGCAAAAGAAGGAGCCAGGAGCTGGAGGGTAAACGTACTCTCCCCTAGTGGCCTTCCAACCAGCTAGGCCCCAACTTCCAACAGCACAAGGAGCTGCTAGACTCATCAGTAGGTGATTCTATTGACAAGTACAGCACCCAGTGATCCAATCACCTTCCACAAGCACTGCTTGTGAGTGCACAAGGCCTTTGGAAGTCATTCTTGATCTGAACTGTAACAGGGATTAAATTATAATGGTCTACTCTTACTCTGCTTTGGTCAGTGCTGATTCAGCACTTCTCGCTCCAGAAATACATCCCTGATCCTAAATAGACTATACCTCTAAAGTAGACACTGCTAAATTATGGCCTGTCAGGCAGATACAGCTCACCCCTTGAATTTTGGAAATGAAATTTTATTATAACATGGACAGGACATTACTTATGTATTTTTTGTAGTTCCTTTCCTATTATACCAGCAAAGCTGATTAATTGTGACAAGGAGTATCTGGACAATAAGCTTCTACTATTTACTGTCTGGTCCTTTATTTAAAAAGTTTACCAATACTTGCTCTAAAGGATACAGATTAGTATCAAAGAAATGTTTAGTCATGAAAAATATTGAATGCTATAATTTAGACTGTAAGTATTAGTGGAAATTCAAGCTTTGCTGCTTACCTAAAAGCATTTTCAGAGATCTTAGAAGTCATTAAGTCTAATTCTCTACTAATTGGAAAGAATGCAGGTAGGAAATTTTGCCTTTTTTCTTCGTGAAGGGTTCAAGTTAGTAAGGACAGTGAAAAACATAAACACTTAGCTGAAGAGACTGCCCATTGAAGAGAACTGAGAAAGCAGTTTAAGAAGGACCAAAGCTGCTTGTCCTGGGGTTTGATATGATAATCATAAAACATTCTTCAGCCCTCATTTTCATTTTAGTAGAGCCAGTGCTTGACAGTATGCTCCCAGACTTGGCCTTCTCTGGACAATTGAAAATGATAAAACTTAGTTTCTTTTCTGTGTTTAATTTATGTTAATTTATGTTCTCCTTCCCCAGATAATTGGAATCACTGAAATTTTACTGATTAATTCCTTGAATATTTTTAGTAGATTAACTTTAAAAGAAAAAGTTATTTTTTGACAATAGTTACAAATTCACTAATTGAGTTTACTTTTGTGAGTTTTCAATTTTTATTACAATGGAATTCTAAAATGGCAATATCTAAGTTAATGAGAATCTTTTATAGTCAGGCAAGTCATTCACAAAAAAGGAGTTTAAAAATGCCTGCATCATTGATTAAAACCCATGATGTATAGAGAATTTGGCCCCTTTCTGAGTTTAATTATTACCTTCAGTTACTATTTTTCTCCATTCTTTACTGAGTTCTCAGTCTTCTAATGTATATTTTCAGTTTCAGGCCTTACTATAAAATAGATCAATTTTTTCCATAGGCTGAGATCAAAGACTTCAATGTATATGAGGAGCAAGAAAAACTTTGTTTTGTTCAAAGATCTGCTAATCCTTCATGATTGTCTTGGCTGAGTATCTTTATGATGTGGTGTTTGGGTCACAAGTTCTGAACAGGCCATTACTTTTGAAGTCTTGGTAAAATGTAGCCTCAGTTGTTTGGCTACTTACTACTCAGGTAAAAGTTGTTTTCAAATTACTAATCTGTTGTAACTATTGTGATGATCCAAGAGATGGAATAAGAAGCAATAATGCTAAACTGTCACTGGGTAAATAAGAAATTTTATTGAAATTAGACTTGCGTTGCCTTGTATGTTAATAAACTATGCATCAAAATTTTACATTGGTAGCTTTGCCACAGATCTAGAAAAGATGATCTATAACTACACTGAACAGCATACAGGACCAGATGATGTATTATCTTTCATCTATCTGTATGTTGTAACAATGTGGTTCCATGTTATTCATTTTCAGTTTTGAGATAAATAAGTTTTCAGCCATATGTATTTACCTTTAAGCACAGAAAAATAGGAGGTAAACACCTTCACAAATAATTTTGTTGTCAGTAGAGAACATATTCTCCAAATTAGTTTGTTTTGTCTGGATTATTCAATAAAAATGTCTGAAAATCATGCATTGTCTGATTTAGATGTTATGAAAAATCAATTATAAGTTAGAAAGTTCTGCGGGTAAGTCCAAATAACATATCCACCATCAAATATTCATTTAAAAATAATTATTGGTGTTTCTTATATGCTACATATTGGGTTAAGCTCTGGAAATCCAAACATACTGATTGGGGGTTTCATTTTATTTGAGTCTTCTTAAACTGTTTAATTGCATGACATAACTTAAAAGTGATTGCACATTCTGTTTGAATCATGTGAAGGTTTTTAGTCATGGCGGCCCACTTTCATCTGACTTGTCTACTCAGAAAACTACCCTGCTGTTTTACATCTCTTTTTCTTGTATAGTACTTTCTGTGTTTTACAACCACAACATATTCATTCTTTCTTGTCTCATTCTTTGGTAAAGACTGATTGGGTAAATATCACAAGTTTTATAACAACATTTTCACAATCCTCTGTCAATTTGCAGGTACTGTAAGATAAAGTGATTCATCAACTATGCCTGTATAAATTCCATCATTTTTCTTGCTCAAACTTTATAAAAAATGTTGCTCAAAGAATCTGGCTAAAATTTACATTAATATGAAGATTTGTTTAAGGCATATACTTGCAGGTATTAAGAATAAAGGTCTTGAAGCATATGTTATTTGTTCAAGCATGGCATGTTGAGAATATTAGTGTATATTGTGGCCCCAAATTCCTGCCTCTATGAAAATTGTATGTCTAGCACTGTGCTTGACATGTTGTATATGTCTGATAGATCTTCACTGACTGAACCAGTGGTTTCTTACAATATTGATCTCATGAGGATATTTATTCCATATTTACTGGCCATCTCCTTGTGTTAATGATAATAGTATAAAAGAATTTCTAACTTAAAAATGTAGAAATGGAAAACAAAATCTAATGTATCTATACAATAGAAAACTAATCTTCAATAAAGGAATGAAATATGAGAGAACTCAAAACTCAACAACGAAACAAACAACCTAATTTAAAAATGGGAAGAGAATTTGAATAGAATTTTTTCTAAAAAGGAGATATACAAATGTCCAATGAGTACATGAAAGATCCTCAACATCAATAGGAAAATGCAAATCAAAACTACAAAAAATACTGCCTCATAAACATTAAAATGGTTAAACTAAAAAAACCCAGAAAACAATAAATATTGATAAAGATATAATTAAATTTAAACCTTTGTGCATTACTGATAGAAATTTAAAATGGCAAATTCACTGTGAAAAAATTTTGTTTATTCCTCAAATATTAAAAAATAGAATGGTAATAATAGTCAGCAATTGCACTTAAAAAATTAAAAGCCAAAGCAAAGTGTTAAAGATGCATTTGTACATTTGTATTAGTCAGCTTTTCATTGCTAGAACACAACACCTAACACCTACACTTTAAAGAAGGAGACATTTATTTTGACTCATAATTCAGAGGAGTCACAATTCAGAGGACTGGAGCCAAATTAAACCCCTCCTTCTTCAGGCTGTGGGTTTCAGATATTATGACCAGCATCGGGAAAGTCAACTAATGCAACATCCAAATATTCATGTTCATAGTAGCATTATTTACAATAGATATAATGTAGAAGCAACTTAGATGTTCCCTGGCAGATGACTAGATAAGCAAACTGTGGTAAATAAAATGAAATACTTTTTGTCCTTCAAGGAAGGAAATTCTGACATGCTATAAACTGTATTAACATTGAAGACATTATGTTAAGTGAAATAAACCAATCAGGAAAGAGAAACACTATATGATTCTAGAATGGTACTTTCCAGGGGCTGGAGTGGAGGGATGGCAGAATGGGAAGTTATTTTTTAATGTGTATTGAGGTTCTGTTTTACAAGGTGAAATAGTTCTGAAGAGGTATGGTAGTGATGGTTTCAAAACAGTATGGATATATTTAATTCTACTGAACTGTATACTTACATATAGTTCAGATGTTAAATTTTATATTATGTGTATTTTAAAAGTATGAGTAGAAAAATAGGAATGTAGTATTGCTACGTGCTACAATAGGAAAACTTCAAAAACATTATTCTAAATAAAGGAAGGCCAGCACATGAGAGCACATATTGTATGAGGCATCCAATGTAGGGAAATACAGAGACAGAAAGCACACTAATGGTTGCCTTAGTCTGAATGTGGGAGATGGGACTTGGTGTTCTATTAATAGGTATGGAATATTTTGAGGGGTGATGAAAATATTTCAAAATTGGATTATGTTGATAATTACATAATTCTGTAACTACATTAAAAGTTATTTAATTATGTTAAAATGAGTGAGTTTTATGAAATAAATTATTATTAATAAAGCTGCTTTTAAAAAGAGATTAAAAAGGACTTGCACTATGTTGTCATGATACTCATCTCCCAGTAGAATTAACTTATTCTATATGATTTTTATTATAGACTTTTGCACATAACACTTAGTAGGCTATACAGCATGTTCATATAATTATTTTTAGTTTTTCATTTCGGATAAAAGAGGTAGAAATTATTATCACTAGCCTCACAATGAAACTGACTCAAAGAAAAAATATTGAAACTATAAATGACACAGTTTAGACAAATAAAATAGTCTGGTTAAACAGGAACTATTTTCTACTGGTATATTTTGGGTAGTATTGCAAAATAAATAGTTTTTAAATATTATTTGGAGAAAAACACATGACTTGTGACTTTCTCCATCCCATGGAAACTTGGTGATCTCTTGGAAGAGCAATGTAGGGAGCACTTCAGAGAGAACATCAAGGACAGATGGTGAGTGGTCAACTGATGGTAAGAAGGGGGCACAGGCAAGGAAGAAGTCATGGGGGTTCAGTATACATCAGCCAGGGATTTCAAGCTCAAAAACATTCTCTTGGAGCTAATAGGAACAATTACTTTCCTAGAGGTCTTAAAATGAGGACTTTATTACATGGGATTTTGGAAGAAGAAAGAAACAATGTTCTCAGAACATTCATAAAAAGAAAGGTTTGGGGAACGATGAGTAAAACTCATTTTATTAAAATTGTGGTTGAGATTCAATGATAGAGCTGCAAAAAGACTGACTTTATGTTCGCACATGCACATGTGTGATGCTTACAGAAAAACTAACTGACAGAGAAAAATTAAGTGGTCTTTGTTTTGAAAAGGGATACATTGGAGGTGAAGTGATTAGAGAAGGAGGTGCATTAGAGGTATTCAAAGAAGAGTCACCAAAAATATAGGTACTCTCAAATGAGGGAGGCAATCATACCCAGAAATAGAAAATCAATATGAAACACAATCCATGTAGATCGAACCAAATATCTGAGTCATTGAAGAGGGGAAACAATACCATGGCTGGGCTATACCTTCCCTGCCCCCTTTACTAGGGAGCCTGTATATGTAAGAAATAGAAAAAGAGCTGACTAGTGCTTTAACTTGAATAGTATCATGCATGTCAGGATAATCCTTAACAGAATTGTATTTAGAAGAGTCTAACAAAATTAACCATAAATCTATCAATAGTTTCCAACAGCCTCACAGTTTCCCTCATCCTTATACACCTCCCTCCCCTGAATCCTTCCTTTGCTCACACCAATAGAATCTTAAAGCACCTCAACATGAACCCCTTAGTTCAACTATAGAATACCTCTAACAGAATCCGACTCCCTATTTTTTACTGATTAATATTTCTTCTATCTCTCTCTCCTCCTACTGACCTTCTGCCTTTCTCTCCTTCTTTTTCCTCTTCTTTTTCCTTTGCCCTCCACATCTCAGACTAAGAGCCAATAACAGCACAGTAGAGACTATAAGAGGCACTGATAAAGGCTGAAAAGTGTAAAACCAAGTTTTAATATGTGTGATTGATATATGGTTTGATCTGCTGAAAATTCTCTCCTTATCATCATAAGTAATGACAGAGTCTACTCAATTAAGTTAAATATGTTAAAGCGGTAAACAGTACCTCTTGACAAATAAACTAAAAAACACATCACTGGAAAACAGAACCTAACTAAAGATATCGTCATCTGAAAAAAACCTCTCTTTGCTGTATTTGAACTCAACCCATAGCAGATACACAAAAATAGGAACATAAATAAACAAGGCCACAAAATGCCCCAACAACTCCCAGCTCTCTCAAAGTAGACCCAAGGGTCACTGATGGACAGGAAAGCCAACACCAGACAGCCAAGCTATACAAAATAATCAAAGAGAAACTAAAACTCAGAAAGTTCAAAGATGATATAATCAGAAAGACAGTGGAACTATCCTATACAATGATCAATGTGGTTACAGAAGAAACAAATAAAAATTTGGAAGAGTTGACCAAAACATTTCAAAACAAAATAACAAATTTTTCTAAAGACATAGACTCCATAAAAAGATACCAAACAGAAATATCTACAGAATTCTTTAGAATTCTTAAAAAGAAGGAAATTACCAGTGTGAAGATAGGGTTTCAGAAATTGAGGACAAAAAGGAACTGCATGTTGATGTACCATAGAAGGCTTAGGAACAATAAAAGAGCAAGAAAATTTCATATAACAGCACTAGATAATGCTAAGAGGATTGACCTAAACCAAAATAGAATTAAGAGAGAAATTAGAAGGTAGCATACATGGAGTAATAACCTGTTTACCGAAATCATAGCAGAAAACTTTCTAAGTATGTGGAAAGAACTCATCATACAGGTGAGCAAGGCTTTATAGAACACCACATAACTATGATGAAAAAAGAAGCTCCCCACAGCACATCATATTCAAAACCCAGATGTTCACGAAAAAAGACAGAATCTTAAAAACTGTTAGAGAAAAACAAAAAGTCATTTATAAAGGTAAACCCGCTGGGATTATAAGAGAGTTCTCAATACAAACTTTAAAGGCCAGGAGAGCTTGGAGTAAAGTGTTTCAAGCACTAAACAAAAATAACTTCCAACCCAGACTAACACATTCTGCAAAACTATCTTTCGAAATGATGAAAATAAGGTGTTTCCATGACAAAGAATACCTTAAGAGATGAACACTAAAGTAGTGCTCCATGTAATACTTAAGAATATCCTAGACAGAGACCATGAAGCTAACAAAGCTAACAAGTCAAATGGAAAGAATACATCAGGCAAGACAAGCTGTTAAACAAAAGGAATAATAAGGGCATTAACAACAGAAAAACAAATACCTACAATGAAAGTAGTCAGTATGTATTCCAAATATGTACTAATAAAAACAAAATAAATTAACTATCTAGTGCATGCCCAGCAATGGGCTTGGGTTTCTGTTCAGAATGAAACTGTTGATATAACTAACTGTACTTTTTATCAGGGCTATGAATGGTATTTTCAAGTATTATAAAAGATTTTTGTTCAGTTCCAATTTCCTTAAAGAGAGATTTCTTTATCCTAAATCTGAAGACTAATGCTTAGTTCTTTTTTCTTGCCCACCATTTTGTAATACAAATAAAAATTCATGGTAAAACAAGAGGGATGTATTAATGCCGATCCATTATACGGCAATCATTAAATTATAATATGAGCACAATTCATGATGTTGCCCCTCAGAGTTAGTGATGATTTTTACCAATCATGATTCCTGGATGTTAGGAAAAGATGGGCGCTAAGGGGTTATTGTATGCTATTTTTTACTCGGACTTCCTTTAATTATTTCATTTCTGGTTCTGTTTTTTTGTCAATCCAGTTCTTTTGAAGTTTCCATGGTCATGGTGAGAAGATAACAACTATAACTCAATATCTTTTAAATTTATTTTTGTTTACCTGGAAGCTTCTTTGAAAATTGGCAGTGATAACCATTTTGTTTCTCATCTTCACAGAAGAAGAAAAAGATTTCATTTTTACTGCCCACTTCTTTCTCAGCCTTTTGAAGCTGGTTAAAAATAATAGAAACCTCAACCTGCTGGATTTCAAATTTTAATAAGAGAAAGACAATAGTCAAGAGAGATCCTGAATTTTTTTCTTCTGTGAGGTAGTATCCCACTACAGTAACACATTTCATTATTAGTTGGGGTGGTGAAAACAATGCTTGTCACGCTGATTTACAGGGATTATAATGATCTAATAACACCAAGAGACCCAAATTAAAGTCCAGTAAAATAACCCAAGGACAGGAAAACTATAGAGAATAAAAAGAAGAAAGAAGAAAAAAGAAAGAAAAAAAGAAAGAGGGACCCGAATAATACGAAAGTGACAAATCCTAGTAAATATGTTAATTCATAACTAGCTCTTTAAAGGTTATTTTCACACACCTTTTAAATTATGAAGTATACAAGCATATTGTAATGCACATTTGTTCATTTAAACAATTTCATTGTTAATTTAGAATAGCTTTAACATTAGATGGCATAATCCTTTACTTTCCTCCTCTTTCCTCTTCTATATTTAGTAAAAAAACCTCATCTCTGAACAGGATTCTGACTCCTTTGTGTAAAGAAGTGCTTCTGTTCAGTTGAAGAATTATCTGAGATTATCCAAGATTTTCATTATATCTCTCCACTCTCAGAGGGAACTTTTATAAGTAGCTAAATTCTATCCATTAAATGAACACAAAGATATTTATTTATAAGTCATATCCTTTTGTTAGTAATAAAACTCCACCTAAAAGCTCCTGTAAATGTCTAGTGCAATGATGGTGAATCTTTTAGAGATTTTAATGATACAAACAGCCTGCTGTAGCATGCGTGCCATCGGTTCCCCACCACTGGTCTAGACCAATTTAGGCCACAGCAATGTATAACTATTTAGGAAAGTCACAGTTAATTGCCAATAGTTATATAGTCTTCCTGAAGTGTCTTGAGCTGGTTGTATTACTTATCCATTACTATGTGACAATATCACAACAAATTTACCCACTAAAACAACATACATTTATTATCTTATAGATTCTATGGCTCAGAGATCCAAGATCTATTTTAGCTGGATTATCTGTAAGACAGGAATCAAGGTATCAGCTGAGCTGTGGTCTCATCTGAGACTCAACTTGCTGGATCCTGCTGTTATGGGCGGCATTTAGTTGCTTGTGGACTACTAGACTGAGAACCTCTGGTCTTTTCTCAGGTGGAGACTGGATGACAGCTTCATGTTCTGGCTCCATGGTTCTCTCCAAATGCATCTCAGAACAAAGCAGTGTCCTTCTTCTAAGACATCAAGGCAAAGAGGGTCTTGCAGCAAGACAGGTATTAAACTCTTATGCAATGTAATTAAGACACCCAGCTTCCTTGCTGTTTTCCACTGATTAAAAGAAAGTCACAGCTCTTATACACACTCAGGGAACTACAACAAGGACATGAATGCCTTGAGGTTGAAATCATAAAGTCCACTCTGTTTTACTCTTTTTCTGGAGGTGATACTTGTGCCTAATGTTTTCTCATTGAATTTTTCCTATATAATGAAGATTAGTTCATTCAGAATGTCTTCTAATACTCTGAAATTTAAAAGTAAAACATTTACTACACAAATTGTTATTTAATGATGGTATAATACTATAGCTTGATCTTGGCTGCAAGGCATCATATTCATTGTGCATACTATGTACTTTCCTGCCTATCCAATTGGGTATTTCTTCCCTTCCCTGTATCTTTCATGTTATCAACAGCTTGCCTTCTTCTAACATATTTATAAGAATATCATTTTTCATGTGTTTCACTGTAATTTCTCTTCATTTGGAAATCGACAGCCTTCAGTTTGCTCTTCCTTTAGGGCAGAATTCCCTGTTCTCCCTTGTAAAGTTAATCTATCTCAGAAATTACTTCACACTTCTTATAAGTGACAGCCCCATTACTTTGCTATTTTGCCCTGACTTCTCTCTCCAAGGTTATTTGGATCGTTCCCCTCAAAAAGAAGGATTGTGATTATTCTGTATAGTTCCATACGGCAGAATGAAGAAGAATAATAGTGGAAAGTAAGAGGGAGAAAAATTGTAACTCACTTTGTGGAGGACCTTTATAATAACTGTGATGATGTGACAGTCCCTGGAAGGGTCCAGGTAGGAGCTGGTTATTTGTCAGTGTTCTTGGGCAGAGAATGCCAGTGTTTTAGTGCCATGACTTAGAGGACTGATTCCTTTTCTGTCCCTCCCAACTACATGAGTCCATCATTCAGAGAGGGATTTTGTTTGTTTTTCAACTTCTCCAAAGCCTAAGCAAAACAAACAAAAAACAACCAGACAAAGTCAAAACCTCCTTGGCATAGCTGCCAAATTAACATCTTCAGAGTCACTGCATTTCTGCCCTCACACCTCCTTCACTCACTTTGACTTTACATTTTGAAATATTAGACAAAGTTCCCATCTTTGCAAAGTGTATATCCCTTTCGGTTGGTAGACGTGCAGCTAGCTCCCAGTGCTAAGATTAGTCTTAACTGTAGCCCTAAATTTTATTTTTATTTTCCAGTCTTCTTTATATTTAGCATGAACTGATAAGAAAAAAAAAGGATTACATGGAAACTAAAAGACATGGGAAATCTTGCATTAATCCTATAATGCTTTACATTTCTTTTCCCATCTACCATTTCTCAAGTTAAAATATAACTTCTCTTATATTTCTACAACTCAATTAAAATAGTACCCTGTATCATGGTTTTGTATCGGAAAAAAGAATCCTAATTTAGGGGTTAAAATCTTCTTTTACTTAAGCCATGTGAATATATTCTTGCATACTCAGCTTCCTCAAGCAGCCATTTTTTCATTCCTTTAAGAATGCTCAGCATGTGAATGCAAACTCTTGTTTTCTAGTCAGATTTTATACTCTGTGATTAAATTTTAAGCTGATACCTAATATCATGTAACAAGAAGACAATAAAAATTCCTGCCAATAGTAGAAAATATAGGAGTAAGATTGAAGCAAGTTTAAGATTGTCTACATTTGAGAACAGCATTATTACTGTGATGATATTACATAGATGTAAAAGGTTCAAAGGTGGGAGTTATGTGCTCTTGCAAAGATTTAATGCATGGTGTGAGATAGCATATATGACCTAGAGTAATCCTTATGAGCTGTGAGAAGCTGCTTGCCTGCACAGGGTCAGAATGACCTCACTTGTTAATTAGCCACACAGGACCTGCCCTGGATGTTAAATGTTATTCTCATAAAGGCTTTCATGGCTAATGTCACATCTAGATTGTTATTGCTAGTACATAGTTTGTGGACTTATTCATGCTATTTATCAGCCTCATAATTCCAAGATAAAAGATACCAGACATGCAAATACCAGTGCAATAACTAGTAAACTGTAGGCATTCATGAAAAATCAAGCCCTTCTCCCTTTCATCTCCCAACCCATTCACTGTCTTTCTATTTTGCTTAAGTGCTTCCGCAATAATAATATACATGAAATGCAGCATAAATGACACTCGGGCCATTTCCATTTTTTTAAGGCAGAAATTTGGAATTGAGTTCCTCTCAATAGATTTGTCCTACATTTTCTGTGTGACTGTAGAAGCAATGAATGGAACTTAAAAGACAAAAATGCTACACCAGCCTTTTGATGGTTTTATGAAATTATTAAACCTGGAAAAATTTCTGTCTGATCTCTGAAATTTGTCTCACTCTCATTTTTAGAGTTGTTTTCTATCCCAGGAATGCAATTTACTTTCCTCTAATCCCTTAACTTTCTTTAAATGGAAAAAGCAACAAACATAAACACAGCACATTCACTTATCACTGTGACATACATACTCAGACATATTTGCACACCTGTCTGTAGATTTACTAAGATTCTTTTATACTTGATTTCCTTTATACCCCTAGTAAATCAGCATATTAGTTTCTTTTCAAGGCTACTTACACGATTGAATAGAAAATTGAAAAAAAGTTATAATTTATGTGTATTTGGTATCAGGGGGCAGGAGAGTGGAATGGGAAAGAAATGATGCTATAGTCAGCCTTGAAGGAAACTAATGTCACAAGCCATACTGTCCCACCACAAGCTTCAATAGCCTGTTAAATTTGTAGTCTCACGATGGCTGCAAATCTTGGTGAAGCTTTGTCCGGTTTTTTTTGGCTTTATTTTCATAGCAGGGAAAAGGCTTGAAAGTTAGCTGAAATTAGAAGACAAATGACTGCTTAACTGTTCCAAGGAATAAAGAAACGTAAAAAAATGTGCCTGCTGCTCAGTTATTTTGAATAAGCTGTTTTCTCATTACCCTTCTATCCAGTGGTGTATGCGTTTACCATTTTGGAAAAGAAGAAGATAAAGAAGCTTTGGGGTAAGTTATTTTAGCAAATATAGAGTGGTGAAGTCTGGGAATGCAGCAATAAGTCAAGCGAGAGTAGTTATTTTGGGGGAGCTGCGGCAAAGAGTAGGTCGGGTTCTCACTTCTGGCTATACATACATATCAGAGCCTCCACTTCCTTTTCATTTTACTCTTATATATAGTGGACAACTGAGCATCAGAAGGACTGACACTAGGTTGTTGAGGGAATGGGAAAAGGAGAGAGTAAAAAACTCTGCTCTAGTACTGGTATCTAGGGATAATTTTGAACATTGGGCATATGGAACTTAGAATCTAATAGATTAAAGAACTTGTGGAAGCGTCTTTGTTTTGCAAACAGAAATTTTTATATAGTTACTACATATTTTTTGATCTCCAGATTTTTCTAGGATTTCACTTCTTTCCTGCCTCCCTCATGAGATGCTTCAACAGGTACTCTGTTACCCACCACCAATGTCCAAAGCCCCAAAGGACACCTCCCTTTCAGGGTTAATTACAACTACCACTCAGATTCAGAATGAAATTCTTTGTGTTTGTACAAGCATTAAACCACATGAATTCATATTAAATTGTTAAAAATGGAATTTAAAAATTACTGGGATTATTTTCACTTTGTAAACTAAATGAAACACGATTGTGTGGGCTGAGTCCAGGAAAGATGCCAAGGGGAGGGTTTTCTTAAGGTTCTGGCTTCTCACCTTTACTCCTCTTCCTTTAACAACCCAGTTTAAGATTGGTTCAGCTTTGTTTCATCTGCCCACCATTCTGAGTCCTTGTAAATTTCTGCATTACTTAGGATTTAAAGACAAGTGTAGGGGTAGGCATATTATCAGTATGCAAATGAGAAATCTAAAAATGGATAACTTCCTCTTTGCATAGGATGCTTATTAATTTACTAATACATTATAGTCTTCAGCTTTTAGAGATGGCAGGGATCCACCAATGTTTATTCACTAAATACTCTCTAGGCTGATACTGATATGAAAAATGCAGAAAAGAAGAATTCAGAAGACATTTACATAACAGTTCAATAAATATTACCGGGAAACACTGTCTTTTTCTTCTATACCTTGTTATAAAAATATCTGACTATATTTTCATTCTTCAAATATATTTTAATTATAAAAACTGTAAATTTATAGTAAACAAAACTATACACATCCCAACATGGGATGTATATTTATATATAGGATGCCACACTCATTATTTTGTGGGATGCACATTCTACTCCTTACTTAGAAGTAACTTATTCCTAAATAAATGAGCATGGAAAGCAGTATATACTATTTGTAGATTTGGAAATTATTATAGAAAATGTCTTTCTATATAGAAGATGTTGAAACAAAACTATTTTAAACTTGTTCTTTACCATGAGTCTCCAAAAGGTCAGGGACAAAACAGTCTACAAATTCCTAATTCACAGCCCACAGTGAGATGATGAGTACTGGCTCATGACTCACAGCTCACCATATGAAGACAGACACAGAGGCCGAGAGAAGGGCAATGGAGATTTAAGAAAGGTTTTCTCTAGAGAGATAGTCCAATCATGTGAATTGTCACTTTCACCCTACACTTGATCTTACAAGAAGCAAACAGTGGTTAACTGTGATGGAAATAACATGCCCAAGTTTGGTGGTGCAAAGATACAGGAGTATTTCCAGTGGATATGGTGTGGACTCAAGAAGAACTTGTGTCTGGTCCTCTCACATGCTCCTTCAGAGATTTTTCTGGGAGAGCTAGGAGACCTCAGCCAATAGGCCTGGGGGGAAAAAAGGGATCAATGTGTAGAGAACCACATGCATTGTCATGGCAACTTTAGGTGGGAGATCCTCAACACTCATCAGGGCATTTGCAGAGCAGAGTAGCACTACCACAGCTAGTTGAAATCAAGGGCAGAGTACAGGGGTGACAGTAAAGCACTGCCTTGCTACACAGCACAGGCGTATGTGCATGGGCACACAGACACACAACCCTCCAACTCAGAGGAGCCAGAGGTCAGAGTTAATGGTTTTGTAACTCATAAGATAAGCTGAGACATAAAATATAATAACAAATAAATGAATTTTGAAAATCACATATGTCTTAGAAGACCTTTAATTCAGGATAAGCAGGCCATGTAAACTGATTAGAAAATAAATGAACTAATGGTTGTACTTTCACATTCATCATAAGTATCCAGAAGTTTTGGAAAGAGACAACCTTATACAATAATTATTTAATGATGGGAATATAATTTAATGTAATTTATTAATAAATAAATAGTATGTTTCTGTTAATCAATTCTCTTGCTAAAAATTAGAATTTTCCGTCTCGATTGATTTCCTTAATCATTACAAAAAGTAGCATGCAATAGGCTTTGAAGGTGGCATAGTCTGTAATAGCTAAAACTTGGAAACAGCCCAAGTGCCCATCAACTAGTGACTGGATAAAGAAGATGTGGTGTTTTGTTTTTTTTAAAAAATAAAATAGTGTACTACTCAGCCAAGGAGAATGAGAAATTAGAGACATTTCTAGCTAAATGGATGCACATTGAGGCAATACTCTTAAGTGAAATAAGACACACATGTGTAAATACCGAATAGTTTCTCTGGTGTGAGAAACTGAAAGTGTAAATGAGTATCAAAATGTATAATACATAATGTGAAATAGGAAGAAAAAGTCTACAGGGAAAGGGGAAGGGGAAGTGAGAGGACTAAGGGAAAAGAGAGAAGAGAAAGGAAAAAATATGAGAAAAGGAAAACATGGAAACAAAGTCTTTGTAAATAGGGAGGGATAGAGGGGTTGAAGGGAGGGCTGGGGAATGGGGAAAAAAATAAGAACCAAGATATATCATGTAAAGGTACAAATTCCCAATGATGACTGTCATCATATTGTATACCTAAAATGTACCAATAAACTTAATGAATTAAAAAATAGGTTTTGAAGGGAATGTCTAGTTGTGAAGAAACCCTTGGTCTATGTATAGGATGACAGCAAAACTATTTACACAGGGATCTCTTTTTATACCCTCAGCAGAAGCCAAAGGAGAGGATGGTTTAAAAGCTATTTGGAAAAGGTGAGATGTAGCATGTACCATGTCATGTGTTCATTCTTGTTCTGGCTTTCCTTGTAGTATCCACTTTTAGTTTCACAAGAGTACTTTCTTCTCCCCAGAAGTAAATGACTTATTTTTTCTATGAAATGCATGTAATTTTTCACTGCCTCTGAGAGTGTAATTTTTTTGATTCAACCATTATTCTTTTGGACCATCCCATTAAATTATGAGCCTCACTTGCTGAGGGGTCCATTACAGACTCACATCTAAATATGTGCCACACATTTTAGCAAGTGGTTTTATAAGTTTATTAGAATAGTAGGATTTGTAAAAGTGAACAATTAGTAAAATCATTTGAGTATAGCACTACTGTTTTGATAATTGACCACTCCTGACTAAAAGATTTTCTGTTCCATTCTCTTGCAAGTTTCTGGGTAGGGTTAAATAAAAAATATCCTGATGAAGAAGCAATATATATTGGTGTAGTTATTTATTTCTTCTCAAACTTGTAAATAAGAATTTTCCACACTACTATGAACCGCCCCCCAAAAATACAGGAATACAATCTACTGTAGAAACTAAGAGTTTATAATTACTAAATTGAGTGTTTTTATATTCATAAAAAGTCTTGTTTTGTTTTCAGTAGTGGAACTTTTTTTTTTTTTGGTACCAGAGATTGAACTCAGGTCCTGGTGCTTGCAAGGCAAGCACATTGCTGCTGACAGTAATGGAACTTATAAGAAGTTGTAAATTTGATTTAATGAAATAATTTCATATTAATAACATACACTTATCAATTTCATTGAAAAGTATTTATATAAATATATCAATTTTAGATGCTCCAACTGCTTTCAAAAACTGAAAATTCCTGATCTACATTAAAAGTTGAGTAAACTTACTTAGTCATTTACACTTAAACTCTCTGAGATTGAGCTCAAACTAATTCTTTATATTTCAGTAAAATAATTCTGGTATTACTAACTAAACATGTTAAGCAGATAGATTTAAAGTTTTATTAGTAATCTCAGCATATGTTTGCTAAACATTTTAGTAGGTAAACAATGTGATAGAAGGCAAAGTATTTTCATGTTTGCTATTTTATTGTCTATTGAACCACAAATAAAAAATGTTCACTAAAAATGAGTACTATCTGTTAATTTAAACAGTTCCACTACTTTGACCTTCAGACATAATAACAAAAGAAAAAGTCCAATTAATGAATCATCCGAGTGATAAAATAAGAATTTCTGGATTGTTAGATAACTTACAGCTCAAGCAACCTATGCATTTATGGGCTGATTGAGCATGGATTACTGCTATGTAAAGATATCTTTGCACAACATAAACAAGTTGCCTTTACTCACAAAGAATGGGAAGCAAGGTATAAACCTGAAATTTAACCATAAAGATTTAAATTATATTTTAAATGACTATTAAAAATAGTAGCCCTTGGGCCGGGGATTTAGCTCAGTGGTTTTGCTGCCTGCTGAGCAAGCACAAGGACCCCAGTTTGATCCCCGGTACCAAAAAAAAAAAATACAAAAACAAAAAAATGATAGCCCTAAAGAGTATATTATCAACTGACAAAATAATCAATCTAATTGTTAAGAAGAATGCCATCTAATCTATTCTGTATGAAAGTGTTCCATATATATTCTTTAAAATCTGCAGTACATCTTTGTGATAATTCATCTCAGCTCTTTCTGAATATAGGTATTTAGGTGGTATGTCTATGTAGGGCATCCTTAGTGATACAATACATATTTCAGCATATTAAATTAGAATTTGTGTTGTTCAGGATAACATTAGGCTCTGAGATAGAGAACTTTTTGGTCCCTAAGGCAAGAAGAGCCAGGAAAACATGACTAATATAGGAGAAGAAATGGAGTGGGGGAGTTCAACCACAATTTTTTTTTTTTTTGATAGAGGGATCCAAACTTTATTGCACAGGCGGGCTCAGAGAAGTTTGTTCTTCAAATTCTGAGCCCTGAACAGAAATGGAAGCACCTTTGGGCTCAGAGAAGTTTGTACTTCAAAGTCTGAGCCCTCACAACTCTTTCATTTCTGTTGATGATAGATTAGAACAATGGTTCTGAAACACGATGGTGTGGCAAATAATTGGCAGCGAGGCTGTTAAATGGTGGTGATGTTGTGGGGGCGATGTTGTTTTTTCTGGTCAAGTGATTTGAACTCAATCTTTCATCCTCTTTGCTTTCTTCTTTCTAACTTGTAAAATGGAACCAAAAAAAATCAATTCATTTCCTCTTTCTCTTCTCCTTTTTCATTATTCACCAGGCAAAAAATTTCCCTTGATTCCTTTTTGTTTTTCAGAGTTTGGTAATTTTTTTTCACACAGTTTTTTTATTGGTACATTTTAGGTATACAGTATACTGACATTCATCATTGGAAATTTGCACCTTGACATAATCTCTCTTGGATCTTATTTTTCCCCATTCCTTGCCCTCCCTTCAACCCCTCCATCCCTCCCTATTTACAAAGACTTTGTTTCCATTTTTTTCGTATTAATTACATTCTCTTCTTTCCTTTCCCCTACCCCTCCCACTTCCCATTCCCCTTTGCCCCTTTTCTTCCTATTTCACATTAGATATTATGCCTTTTAGTCCTTGTTTAACTTTCAGTTTCTCACCGTAGAGGAGCTATTTGGTATTTACACATGGATGTCCTATTTATTTCACTTAAGAGTATCGCCCCAATGTGCATCTATTTAGCTAGAAATATATCTAATTTCTCATTTTTATGGCGACTATTACTCCATTTCATTAAAAACATAACCCACATTTTCTTTATCCAGTCTCCAGTTGATGGGCATTTGGGCTGTTTCCAAGTTTTAGCTATTACAAACTGTGCTGCTATGAACATGGGTGCAC
>NW_004624731.1:32887540-32899392 GCF_000247695.1 Heterocephalus glaber | reverse complement strand
TGGTCCCTTACAATTTTAAAGCAATTTTTCTTTTCCTGGTCACTAATTCCAATCTTATCTTCTATATCTGAAATTCTGTCCTCACTTTGGTTCATTCTGCTGCTTAGACTTTCAATGGAGTTTTTAATTTCTTGGAAATCTGTTTGCATCTGCTTTATGGATTCCATTTGTTTCCTATGTTGGGATTCTGTTATGTTCCTCAGCTCCTCTATTTTTTTTTATCTGTGTCCTCTCTAGATTTATTAATCATGTTTTGCACTATGGGCACAATCTTCGCTGTTATCTGAGAAATTTTTTCTGATTTCATTTTTTCCAGATCCTCTTTTGTTGCCAGTTTAGGGAGTCCAGGTGGTTGAGTATCAGAGTGTTCCATCTCATTTCCCATTGGAGTTGCTGTAGGTGATCTGGAAGTCTGGTTTTGAGACTTGTTTATGTGTCTTCTCGTTGCAACGGTGGTGGGGGTATGGGGGTTGCTGGTGTGCTCTTGGCACCCACGCAGCTCACCTCCTCTCAGCTCGGAGCAGTGCAACAATGGCCTGGAAGCATCCTCCTCTGTGCTGGGAGGGTTGTTACAGCAGCCCAGAATTTATACAATTTTCTTACAAAAGGATGACCTCAGTGAAAAGGGAGAAGTTTAGATCCTGAAGATTATTGGGGAGAAGGCCTTTATTTGCAAATAGAAATAAACTTTTATCACTGCTGTTAGGAAAATTTTCCTTCTGGTTTTCATGGACATGATTGTGGAAAATTGAGTTTTGGAGGCAGGGAGAGTGCTTTTCTAGTGCTAGTGAGAAAACATGTGAACCTTAACTTTAGAATGCCATTATGATGCTGCAGGAGTACTACGTTCATGAGCCTGAGAAATGCTGATGGCAAATTTAAGGTCTTATAGCCTCTATTTCTACTCACATGGGTTCAAATAGAAATCCCCACACTGATTAATATTTCAATCTTGGTTCCTAAAGCACAGGTTTTGTTGAGCAAGTCTTTGGATAAGAAAAGAATTGAAGAGCAGCTCACTCTCCTTAATACTTGGGAGGTGAATGAAAAATGATTTGCATGTACACTGATATTGGAGAACTGGTTCAGAGAAACCAAGCCAGTGCTGCTTTATGCAGGAATTGTTCATCACATCCACCTGGAATTGATGTGGGCTGCCATTTTAAAGGAAACTTTCCATTCTAAATTCACTCTGCTGAAAAAGGAACACTCACTTCAAATATGATAAACTTTGGTTAGGGTAGGAGGAAAGGAATAGAATGTGGCTATTGCATGAGAAAAATAAAAATTGTTGTCTCATTTACCCCATGATAGGGAATGGTATAGAGAAAAACTATAATAACAATTGAAAACCTCAAAACCAGATTTTTGGAAGTTAGCTGCTAGTGTACTTGGCTATAGGCTATTGGACAGCTACTGAGATAAGTAGATCCCAACATCTCACCAAGACAGAACTTGCTCCTCCCATTCTCCCTGGCATGATGCAGAACCTCTGCAATGGGACTGCAATGAAGCAGATCCTCCAGCCCCAGCACCATTTGGAAAAGCAGAGTTTGTGGGCAGATCAGCAGTCTGTCTTGGACACTTCAGAGAAGGTCCACACTATGTTGTCTTTCAAGCTTAAATTTCTCCCAAAACTATTGGGGACTCTGAGTGAAGGTGGTGGAGCAGGGAGAAGGGAATAAGCTTTTTAAGTAGGCCACAAGAAATCATTATGTTCAAATAATTCATGTAAAACACATGGATCATGGAGGGTAACTTAGACTACAATCAGGTGACAAATGGACTAGAATTTCTTGAAATAAGAGTGGTTGGTGGTCAGTCAGTTGTTGGAGGCAGTGAATTAGTTATATTCAGACCTTGAAAGCAAGCAGGGGATCCCACTGTGCATATGAACATAATATAACCTGTTTAAAATGAGGCCTTCCACATATTTTCTCCTCATGATGCCTACAGAATATCCAAGCCACACAATATGACATCCTCTCTCTTTTCTAGGAGTTGTAAGCTCCTCCAACCAAGTTCTGAGAGCTTTGATTTTTGAGGAATTTCCCAATATCCAAGGAATAGAAATAAATGGAATTGGAACTTTAAGCCAAGAGTAATTTTTTTATCTTTACTGAAATGTGGACTGTATTTAGGATGAGGATGCAAATGATACTGAATGACCCTGGCCATTTGAAAATAAATGTAGAAATATCTAAGAATGAAAACACAAGAGTTGCCCTATAGTGAGATAACCTCTGAGTCTATATAATCATTTTGTGTTCCCCACAGTAAGAAAATTTGAGAACTAAGGCCTGTGATTTTTCTACTCACAAAATCTTCAACTATGAAGACTAAAAGCCATGCAGAGTATATAAGGTTTTCTGAAATCTAAACCTTAAGAATCTCTGCAGCCTTATCTCTTGTCACATTTGTAGTTTCTCAAACAGTGCCCAGACAATGATGAGGACTTCATGCAAAGTGTTCTATCTGAATAAGACTACATCTTTGAAGAGACATCCAGGGTTACAAAGCCTTGTCTCCTTCCCTAGACATAACAGTTAATATTTATACTTTTAAAATAGCATCCATGCATCTTTGAGCTCCTTATGCAGGAACCTCTTCATTCTACTTTTTAGCCTAACAACCTAGCATAGTTCCAGGTATTCATGAAGGACACATTAAATATTAATCCATGAGTGAATGAGTAAATAAAGAAGAAGCTGAAATACAAGAATGTGGAGTGCTTTTCCCAAGAGCATTTTGTAGAACTGAGACCAGGGCTAATGATTAAATATAGAAAATCTAGCCCCTTCTCTGGTCTAACCCCCACCACAAATTTTGTGTTAGATGAATCCTTTTTTCTCTGTTTGGCATTGAATATCTATAGCTATATATAAAGTGAACGCCTGGTGAGTGGGAGGATGGTTGTGTTCACTCTTATTTAGTGGAATGTGAATATGTCAGGATCACAGAAAATAGAAAGAAAGAGGTTTGTGCAAAACTGTCAGTTCTCATGCTTGCTTTTAAAATCTGAGATGGTGCCGAGATGGTTCAAACTTGATATTCACATCCATTTTATCAGATCAGATATGATCATTAGCAAACAGTGTTTGAATGGTAGCTATTTCCTGAATGACAATAGCCATCCGGTGGTACCCACTTTCCCCATATGCTCGGGACTGATACAGTTCTGATAGCCTGGGAAACAGTGGGAGGAAGGAAGTAATTAAAAAAGAAGGGAAAGCTGGGGGTAGGGGGTAAGCACCAATTATGTCTTGTTCAAGAATATCTTTACCTCTATTCTTTTGAATGTTATGGGTGGGGACAGAAATACTGTTTTTAAATCAATTTTATATCCTCAAATATGGGCAGTCTTGCCCATAAGATGAGTGTCAGGAAACGCTGAGGGTGGGCACTAGTGTTTAAAATAAACTTAGGCTGTAGACTAAGAAAACAGGAAGACATTAGCTCTGAAAACCATGCCTATAAAGGAAACTTAAAAATGGACAGTAGCAAAATTCTAAGTTCAGTGTCCCAAAGAACAATTTATAACAGTTTACTCACCTCCCAGCCACTCCAACCTTTGTGGGGCGGGGTAGAGATGTGAATGAGTGGGAAGAAGTCTTGGATTTCAGACTCTCCAAGGGCTACTTAAGCTTTTGAGAAGGCAAAGTCATCTGGAATGTTGGAGGAAGAAAGGGTGTTCAGCAACAAATTGTGAACACTGTCAATCCAAAGTGAGGGAGGGTTTAATTGCATTCTTATTTTTACGACTAGCCAGTTACAGTAAGTGACTGGTTGCTCATTAAATTCCTATCTCCTTCTCTCTGAACCTTCAGTCAAAATATATTCCCCAGCTTTCAGTTAGGTAGGGTCAAGTGATGAGCTATAAGTAATGGAAAACAGGTAGAAAGGATTGAAGCTATTTTCCAAGACTCACTCAGGATCCACTCAAATCTCTGTTTTCATCACAGGCTGAATGGAGAGGAACCTAAGCCTCTAAGAAAAGTGCCCAAGAGGCACAGGGTCAGGGTCTTTGTATGAACTGCTTGTAAGATGTCTTACCAATCCTCCCATCCTCCAGCTACTTGGATTTTAGATCTTTCTATAAACCCACTGAGATTTGTTTGGGAGTTTATCCTGTTATAGTAGAGATACAGCTACTGCTTCCAACTCTCCCAAAAATGACTTAGATGATCTCTTATATCATGGCCTCCCATCCTCTCCATGACTCTCAGGAACATCTTCTTGACATCTCCACCTGCCATTTGAGGCCTGCAAGAAACTGTTCATTCAGAATGTCAAAAACCCATTTGTAGCTAGAATAATAATGACATTTAAATAAAGAATCAACAACATGTTTTTTTTTGGAGAAGGGATAAAAGAATTGAAAGAACCTGATGAGCAATGCTTTTAGTCATTGCAGTATTCTTTTTCATTGATGTTCACCTGTAGTTTCAATTAAATTGCCACATCCAAATTCATGCAGTTTTCCCTATGGTTCCTGAAAGCAGTGGGATTTAACTAGAATAATGGAACAATTTAAGCAGCTTTGGACTCAATTTAAACCTGGGATGTTGAAGCAAAGAATTGAATAAATGCATAGACAAATAATGAATTTCTATATATCTGGAGTTTAATCATAGAAAGTTGGAAATTGGATAAGGACTAGGGAACACATAAACCTGGGATGCTAGTGAGTGATTTTCCTCAAGACTCAATTGCATGTTTCAATCTTAAATACACAGTCTGATTTACCCCAGTGATGAACTAGGACATTCCACTTGAGTCCAGGGTAAAAGTCACTTCTCAAATATGGTTGTCATGAGTACATTCTATCCATCACTTTCTGTCGGTCTGACTTTTCTACTCCTCTAACCCAGGTTGAAAAAGAAGGTCTTTTTTCCCACAAAGATGATCCCATGGTTTATTTCATTTCCTGTAATTCTACTTCCCTTGTGACAAAAAGATAAAAATCAATTTAAGAGCAGAGCTACTGAGGACTATGGGATGAAGGAAATATGTATTTGTCCATGCATTCATGGGATCCAGAATGCAAAGAGACGTCCAATGGATGGGTCACTAGGGAGAAAAGTATCTCTCTTGGATCATCCTTGTCTTAGATAGCTGGTGAACTATTATGGACAGAAAAACAAATTTTAGATGCCTCTTCCCTGTCTGATTCTGAGTGACCCAACTTGTAGAACACCATGGCCATGATAGACAACTGTTAAGCTATGCCTTTTACCTGTACCTCTTCTATATTTCAATTTTTAACTTGCTTTGGGATTAGAATCCTTCTTTGCCTCATATACACACTCTTTCTACTGTTTCATAGCAGATTTCCCATTAGCTTATTTTCTCCCCATCCCAGAGATACCTTAGACAGTGATTCTACCACGTGATGGAGGAAAGAACTCAAATGACAATTTGAGAAAATTACTTATATATTATATTACTGTATATTAACTTCCTTGTACAAACCTCTGCCTATTGATTTTAAGTTCAGCTGTGTGGTGTGCTTGAGCTAATGGAGTGTGAGCACATGTGATATAATTTATGTTACTACTTTCCAGATGCTTTGGGAGACATTGTGAGATTCTGTCAATTATTTTGCTTGTTCTTCCTGCTATGAAAATGGTACATTCCCCACAGAAATTCCATCTTTATTTTAGCCCAGACATAAAAAGACACATGCAACAAAACCAAAAGGAGACAAGCAGAGATAAAGCATCTGCAACCATCACTATATGATGTGATCTGCTGCCACTAAGATTTGAGTTTGTTTGTGGATGCAACAAAAGCAATTAAGATAGATTTGATCAGGAACATTAGGAATAGATTTTGTGGATGAGAGATGAACTTTATTGAGTTAAGTCCCCCAAGTTTTTAGTTACAACTATATTTGCCTTCACATAATAATCCCTTCCCCTCTTTTAATATTTTAGGACACTCGTTAGTCTATGAAACAGAAGGCCCATGTGATGTAGAAGGGAAAGTTTCTGCATCCTCAAAATGGGTAGAGTTGAAAGGAACTGGCTCAAAATTTCTCTAAAGCTCTGACACCACCCTTACTTTCTGAAGGTCAGCAATTACAAGTAGAGTAGGGTAGTTCAAGTATATATCTTTATAATAGCTGCATAGATATACTTGGCTTTTCCTTTTACCTTATCATAATTGACTCACAGATTGGCTGGGTACTATTTCTCAGCAGTACAATGTTGTAAGAAACAAGGCTCTCAAGATGATGCTGCAACCTGAAGATGTTTTTCCTCTATATTCTCTAAGAAGACTCAAACATTCTTTAGTTCTCATTCAAAAATCTTTCATTTATTCTCCTTATATGATTCAAACAGTCTTTCTCCTGCTTTTCTCTAGCTCCTCCTCTTTCTTAATCAGGTCTAGGATTTCTAATCATAGCAGCATTACCTTTATTTTATAGCATCTCAATTTCTTTTTCTTTTTTCAATTTCTTAATTTATTATCCTAATCTTTTTCCTCTTCACATAAGCAAATTATCACTAACTTGTGCCATTGTATTATTGGAAGTCAGTTTCCTATGAATCCCTTGTTTCAGCATATTTTGTGAGCATGAGAACTGACAGATATTTGTTCTAGACCATCTTTTCCAAAATGCTTGTGTAGTAAACAGTCTTGGAAAATATATATAGTGTTTTGCTCTGGAGTAAAAGGCAGGTTTGTTTGCTGCCATTGTAATAAAGAGAATTGCAGCCCACTATAAGAGATTGCAGTTTCCCAAATTTAAAGTTTCTGGACTGTGATAAAAATCAATTGTGTCCACTCTATAACATTTATCTATGTCTACCTATATCACCCCAGGGATGTCGGAGGACATGAGGAAATGGGGATGGTATAAGTCTTGTGTTGCCCACTATGCTGTGCTTAATATAATATCCCCTGTTATCTGGCAGCCCTCCTAAAACTATGTAAGCCAACTTGCTAGTTTGTTAGTAGGGCAAAATCTTGCACCCTTCACAGTACTTGACATATACCACTTTCCATGAATGATCATTAATTTATCATAAGTTAATATTTGTAATTATAAATGTTTATACTATCATATCTAACATGTCCCTTCTTTAAAAACACTGTAATTTAGCCATAACACAGACAAACACTATCACTGTAAATTCCTTGTTTAATAAAATGCTGTTGAATGATTGGATGGGTAAAAATTGGAAAAAGGATTGTATACTATGTACTATAAAATTATCAAAGTTTTTAAACCTCTAGTTACCACTGATACTGTCAACAGAATGGAGCAAAGTCAGCATTGACTTCAGGTCTCCAAAACAACAAACTAAATCTAGTCAGTATCTCTCAGAAGTAGATGTGTTGGTTTTACTAAGAATGTACAAGGCATCTCTTTACTTGGTGAAGATTAGGTTTGGAGTTTCAACATTCTCAGCAAACATATGTGACATGTCCTGGAGCCAGTCTCACATACAGCAGCCTAACTCTGATCCTTAGATACTTCATTCCACACATTTTTTAATATACAACCCACTCTGTACAAAAAAAACAAAAAAAACCAAAAACAAAACAACAACAACAAAAAACCCCCACTAGGGCCTTGGGATTTAAATATATAAATGGGATCCAGGCCTCCCAGCAAGAAGTGGACAGGTGAGGAGCTGAGCCTCATGGAGCCATTGGCACTGCCCCACTCCCATCCAGGCCTCCCAGCCAGAAGCAGAATCTCCCTCCCTGCAACCTTTGGCCTCCTGGCTGAGCCTTTACCTGGATCCACACCGTAGAGGCACAGTGGGTGATAAAGGCCATTGTGCTGAACTCCAGAAGATAGAGTAGAAGTGAACAACAGAAAGGGGGCCTTTCTCAGGCTCCTTGATGAAAATTGAAGCCCACTGGAAAAGTGAAGAGAATCTCTGCAATAAAAAGCACAATAAAGAGCCCACCAGACCATCGTCGTTGGTAAATTGGAAGGATTACCACCTCCCATCGGAACCTGGATTATCTTCAGGGTAAGGGCAGCTAGAACCTGCTGTAGAACCTTGCAGAGTTCAACCCTGCAGGATGTCAGGGAGCTCAACTTGGGCCTTGCAGCCAGAAGTCAGTCTGAATCTCAGGGGTCTGCTGCTGGCTTGCTGAGACTAATTGATTTAGATCTGCACACTGTTGCCCACGTTGTCTATTGTGACAGCATAGACATACCCTGAAGGAGGCCCTCCATTTTTATTTTTTATTTTCAAAATTATTGTTTATTTTTATTTTTTTCTACTCTTTTCAAATTTTTTTCTTTCCTCTTTTTATTTTTTTACTTTTCTTTCTCTCTTTCTCACATTCTCTTGCTCTCCTGCTGTCCCACATTGTTCTTCATCTTCCTTTTTGATCCTGTTCCTGCCCTAATTCTGATTTCTTCTTTCTTTTTCTTTTCTTCCCTGTTTTTTCTTCTTTCAACTGTCATTAGTTCCAAAGGAAAGTAAATACAGTTTCTAGCTTCTCTATTGTTGTTAGATTGTTCATTCTTGTCCTGTTTCTTTCATTCTGTCTTTTCCTCTTGGCTTCAATAGTTCCCTAGAGTTTGCGTGGTCTTCCTGTGTCCTCTGGCCTCACTTCTATCCTATCTATCCTATCCTCTGGCCTATACTTCTACCTATCTATCTCTCCCTCCCCAACTCTTTCTAATTCCTCATCCTGAAGGGTAAAGTTGCTGTATTGAAGAGTTTATTCACTATAAACATATTTTGAGCTGGTCCTCAATTTTGATTTAATTCACAGGGTTAAAGGTGACAGATTAACAACTACCACAAATTGTCATTTTCTAAGCTGTGCTTGATACTATTATTGTTGCTGATTGTATCACTTGGGCTAAGGTGTTGTGATTGATCTAATCAGTTATCCTTCCTGATATAATGAAAATGAGATTGCCCCAGAGTCATTAGACTCAAAACCTAAAGAACAGCTTATCTGGAAGACTCTGAGAAGCAATCATTCCATAAGTGTTCTAAATACAAACAACAAAGATACATACAATAAGCAATATCAAAGTATCAACCCAGGAATTAAACCAAGGACAGTATCAACAACAAAAATAGAAATGAGAAAACATTTAAGCAAGGCACAATCCCAGACTTCCACTCACAAAAGGCAAATTCTGGGGGAAATGAGCTGGAAAAATCTGATAAATCAACCACCCGGACACCCTGAACTGATAGCATAGGAAGTAACAAAACAGATGAATGAGGCTTTAGAAAAATTCAAAACAGAAATAATTTCCCAGATAACTACAGAGATGGTGAGCAGAATGAAAGACATGATTAGAGACTCTAGAACAGAAACAGATAAAAAAATAAATGAGTTCAGGACCATGATGGAAGCCATGAATGCCCAGCATAGGAAAGACATGGAAATCATGAACACCCAACATAGGAAAGAAATGGAATCCATGGAACAGATTCAAACAGATATCCAGGAGATTAAAAACTCTATTGAAAGTATAAACAGCAGACTGAGCTAATCTGAAGACAGAATAACAGATATAGAAGACAGGATGCCAGTCAGTGACCATGAAAAGAGAGATCTCTTAAAAGTAGTAAGGGACCATGCGAAATCAATCCAAGAGCTCCTAGAAGACACAAAGAACAATAAATATAAGACTGATAGGAGTCCATGAAAAAGCACAAGAAAGTACAAATGACATAAAAAAACTGTTCACAGAATTAATGACAGTAAACTTCCCAAACAGAGCAAAAGAATTTGTCATACAGATAAGTGAGGCATATAGGACTCCAACGATAAAAACAAATCTACACCTAAACATATAATAATCAAGATCCCAGAAACCCAATAGAAGACCAAAATACTACAAGCAGTTAGAGAAAAAGAAACAAATCACATGCAAAGGAAAGCCCATCAGAATCACAGCAGACTTCTCAACACAAACCCTCAAGTCAAGGAGAGCCTGGAGTAAGGTATTTCAAGCCCTAACAGAAAACAACCTCTAACATAGACTGATGTATCCTGCAAAACTATCTTTCAAAATTGATGGGGAAATAAGGTATTTCTATGACACAGAACACCTAAAAAACTTCAGGAATACAAAACCAGCACTCCAAACAATTCTAAAAATATCCTAGAGAAAGACAATGAAGGTCACAACTCCATGAGGCCCAACAGAGCAAATCCATTAGGCAAGGTAAGAAATTAAAGGAAGAGGAGGAAAAATAAACAAGAGTCAACAACAGGAAAGCAACATGACAATAAGTCAGTACATATCAGTTATAACCATCATTGTTAATGGCTTCAATTCACCAATCAAAAGAAATAAACTGACAGAAGGGATTAAGAAGCAAAATTTAACAATATGCTATATACAAGAAATGCACCTAGTTCAAAGAGAAACTCATAGACTGAGTAAAAGGATGAGTAAAAGTAAAAGGATGGAAAAGAGTTTGTCATGTGACAGGAACCTAGAAAAAAGCAGAGATAATCTTATTTGCAGACAAACTAAATTTCAAACCAAAACTAATAAAGAGAGACAAAGAAGGTCACTATATCCTTGTAAAGGGAACAATCCAAGAGGAAGAGATGACAATCATAAATATTTATGCACCAAATAACAATGCCCCCAACTATCAAAATAAATGTTAAGGGACCTGAAAAACCAAATAAGCACTAATACAATTGTAGTGGGGGAACTCAATACCCCACTGTCACAAATAGACAGATCATCTAGACAAAAAAATCAACATGAAATACTAGAATTGAACCAAGCTTTTGAACAAATGAACTTAATAGACATCTAAAGATTGTTCCACCCCACAAAATCAGAATATATATTCTTTTTGGCTGCACAGGGGTCATTCTCCAAAATAGATCATGTACTAGTTCATAGACCATGTTTAAGTAAATACAAAGGAATTGAAGTTATCCCATGTATATTATGAGACCATAGTACAATTAAACTGGAGTTCAATAGCATAAGAAACTGCAAGAACTTCACAAACACATGGAAATCGAATAACACTCTCCTGAACAACCAACAGGTCACAGAGGAAATTAAAGAAGAAATTAGGCAGTTTTTACAGTTAAATGATAATGCCAGTACAACATACAGGAATCTATGAGACATGATGAAAGCAGTTATACATGGGAAATTCATAGCAGTAAATGTCCACACTAGAAAAACAGTGAGCTCAAGTAAACAACCTAATGCTGAATCTTAAACTCCCAGAAAAAGACAAATCCAAAGCTTGTACAAGTGAGGAAATTATAAAGATCAGAGGAGAAATCAAAGCAATAGAGACTAAGCGAATGATACAAAAAAAATCTCTGAATCGAAGAGTTGGTTTTTTGAAAGAAATATTATCGATAAACCCTTAGCCAACCTTATCAAAAAAAGAAAAAAAAAGGCTCAAATCTATGCAATTAGGAACAAAAAAAGTGAAGTCACAACAGACCCAGCAGAAATCCAGAGGATCATCAACACCTATGTCCAGAACCCGTACTCTAATAAAATGGAAAACATGGAAGAAATGGACAGATTTCTAGATCCATGTGAATTACCAAAGTGGAATGAAGAAGATATAAAAATTCTAAACACCCCAATGACAGTCAGTGAAATTGAAAACACAATTAAAAATTTACCAACAAAGAAAAGTCCAGGTCCTGATGGCTTCACTGCTGAATTCTATAAAACATTTAGAGAAGAATTATTGCCACTACTCTTTAAACTTTTCAATAAAATTGAAAGCAAAACAATACTTCTAAATTAATTCCTGGAAGCAAGTGTTACTTTGATTCCAAAACAGAGAAAGACCAAACCCAAAAAGAGAACGACAGGCCAATCTCCCTAATGAACATAGATGCAAAAATCCTCAACA
>NW_004624731.1:32876636-32887172 GCF_000247695.1 Heterocephalus glaber | reverse complement strand
GGAATAAAGACAGGAAAGGAAGAAGTTAAACTGTCATTGTTTGCTGATGATAGGATACTCTACATAGAAGACCAAAATACTCTGCCAAAAGACTTCTAGACTTAATTGACAAATTCAGTAGAGTATCTAGATACAAGGTCAACACTCAAAAATCAAAAGCTTTCTCATACACAAATAACAGACTCACTGAGACAGAAATTAGGGAAACAATCCATTTGACAGTATCATCCACAAAAATGAAATATGTAGTAATCAGTCTAATGAAAGAAACAAAAGATCTCTACATTGAGAACATCAACACTCTGAAAAAAGAGACTGAAGAGGATATAAGAAAATGGAAAGACATCCCTTGCTCCTGGGTAGGAAGAACCAATATAGTGAAAATGACCATACTTCCAAAACTACTGTATAGATTCAATGCAATCCCAATTGAAATCCCAACAGTATATTTCACAGAACAAGAAAAACCAATCCAAAAACTCATTTGGAAGCAGAAGAGACCTAGAATAGCAAAAGCATTTCTAGGAAACAGAGACATGGCAGGGGGCATCACAATCCCCAACTGGAAACCATACTACAAAGCCACTATGATAAAAACAGCATGGTTCTGGCAAAGAAACAGACCTGAGAATCAGTGGAATAGATTAGAAGATGCAGAAACAACTCCAGACACACTCAGCTACCTGATCTTTGACAAAGGAGCTAACTATCCTCACTGGAGAAAAGATAGCCTCTTTAATAAATGGTGTTGGAAAAACTGTATTTCAACTTGCCAAAGATTAAAATTAGACCTGTATCTTTCTCCATGCACTAAACTAAAATCCAAGTGGATTTAAGATCTAAATATTAAAGCAGAAACACTAAACTTGCTGGAACATTAGATAGAACTCTTGAAGACATTGGCATAAGAAAAAGCTTTATGAACAAATCCTCAGTAGCATGGGAACTAGCACAAAGAATCAATAATTGGGATCTCTTCTTATTAAAAAACTTCTGCACCTCAAGAGAAACCACCAACAGAGCTAAGAGACAACCTATAATGTGGGAAAAATTTTTACCAGCTATTCTTCAAAGTTCTACTATCTAGAATATATAAAAAACTCAAATAAACGAGACCCCCCAAATCCAAAGACCCAGTTCAAAAATGGGCACCTGAAATGAACAGACATTTCTCAGACAAAGAAGTAAAAACAGCAAATAAACATATGCAGAAATGTTCAACATCACTGTTCATTTGAGAGATGCAGATGAAAACAACACTGAGATTCCACCTCACCCCAGAAAGAATGGTTGCTATCATGAAATCAACCAATAACTAATGCTGTTGGGGTTGTGGGGAGAAAGAAAACCTTCTTTATTGTTGGTGGGAGTGTAGACTGGTGCAACCACTGTGGAAATCAATATGGAGATACTTCAAAAAACTAGGATCAGAAGTCCCATTTGACCCATCTATTCCTCTGCTGAGCATCTTCCCAAAAGAATTAAAAGAATCATACCACAGTGATATATGCTCACCCATGTTTTTAGAGGCACAGTTTATAACAGCTAAAGCTTGGAAACAGCCCAATTGCCCATCAACTGGAGATTGGATAAAGAAGATGTGGGATTTTTTTTGTTTTTGTTTTTAATTAAATGGAGTACTACTCAGCCATAAATGAGAAACTAGAGACATTTTTAGCTTAATGGGTGGACACTGAGGCCATACTTTTAAGTGAAACAAATAGGACACACATGTGTAAATACTGAATAGTTTCTCTGGTATGAAAAACTACAAGTGTAAATAAGGATCAAAATGTATAATTGATATTGTGTAAGAGGAAGAAAAGGTCTAAAGAAGTAGGGTAAGTGGGAGGGGTACGGGAAAGGAAAGATGGGAAAAGAAAAAATATGAAAAAAGGAAAAAAATGGAAACAAAATCTTTGTAAATAAGGTAGGGTGAAGAGGTTTAAGGGAGGGCATGGGAATGGGGAAAAAATAAGAACCAAGCTATGTTATGTAAAGGTACAAAATCCCAATGACGAATGTAACTGTATTGTACAGCTAAAACGTACCAATAAACTTAATGGAAAAATGAATATATAAATGGAAAAAGTATAATAAACAAGTAGTGAATGATATAATACAATTAAAAGCTGCAGAATCATAGGAAAGGTCAACAAAACCTAAGGATTGGGGCATAGGGTATGTACACTTTTGACATTAATATTCCAACCAAATTTGGGAGCCTCATGTACTATTATTTTACTTCTTTCTAGCTTTTCAGTCCCTGATTTTAGGTTAATAATCCATTCATTTTTCTGTTTCCATACATTGTACTTCAGTTTTCCCCTCTTGACTTGGTTTTATTTCTTACAGAATTTCACTCCAGGTATTTTATTTCCTTTTTGGCTCTAGCGTTTTTGCTGGGCATATGTGGTGACCCTAATCAGCTCTAATATTGTCTGAGGCAGGGCATTCATGGTTCCAAAAGCCCCCTACCTGGCTCTGAGGTACATGTTTGAGAATCCCTGCTCCAGGGTTTTCCACCACTCCACCAAGGATGAATTGAAGTGTATTCCACAAAACTATCCACACATCCTAACACCTGATGTTTTGCAAATGAGTTTTCTCTTCACTTTAGCATAGTTTCCTTTTTCTATTACTTTGCATTTTTACTTTTCAGAGAATTGAGAAGACCTTGCTAAGATTATGTGTGTTCTGATTAAAAGTTGACATCATAATTTCAAACAGAACTAGAATCCAGGTGATTTGTGTCTCTATCAATGGGATTTCCATAGACACAGAATCATTGAGCATGGAAAGTCACAAGCAACAGCTAGTGCTAAGCTCTGTCCATCTCGACTTAGGGAAGAAGAAAAGGGAGCCAAGGGGGTGATTATAGTTTTCTACCTCTCCTGGTAAAATAGCTTACACTGAGAATGGAGAAAGGACTGGGAGTTGCCAAAATAGCCTGAAGTCTCCCACAGAATCTTAGTTCTCCCTTGTCCAGAAATGGAAGGGAGAGTGCCTTTGTCAGTGAGTCTCAGCAGCTATTGTGTGGCTTTATGCATTAGAGATGCACCCCTGCTCCAGAGCCGTAGGTGTAGAGATGGGTCCTTTTAATACAAGAAGCAGCACATTTCTACTGAATGTGACTAGTCATAACAATGATTAGGGTTCTCAAGCAGAAGAAAGCCACCACTGTCTTAAAATGTGTAACTATAAGTCAACCATATCCTTTATGCTTTAAACATTTCAAAATATAAATCCAAGCAGCTAAATTATAGTCATATTGCATTAGTCAGATATAACTTCCCATCCTTTAGTCTTTTAGCTAATTTAGGAGATAGTTCCCAAATGAGAAGAAGTATCATTACACAATGCAGTGGTATTTATTTAGCTATCCAAGTACAGGGGTATAGAGACAAATAATAGGGGCAGGGTATAGAGACCAATAATAAGAAAAAAGCTACCATCTCAGTGAACTTTTGATGTAAATGGGGAGACATGTGGTTACAATTTCAGAACAGTTGAGGGCCGGGGATTTAGCTCAGTGGTTTCGCCACCTGCTGTGCAAGCGCAAGGACCCAAGTTCGATCCCCAGTACCAAAAAAACCCCCCAAACAAACAAAAACAAAAAACAAAAAAACAAAAAAACAGTTGATAAGTGTAACCATCAGAGCAATGTGTCTATGTATAGAAGAGGGAATGCTGGTATCTGGAGGGATGAAGAGAAAATAGAGTCAGGGAAAAGATATAATGTCTCAGCTCAGGATTGAAGAGTCTAGTAAGAGTTTATCAGTTGCAATATGTTAGGGAGTTTGTGTCTAGTAGCAGAAGCTGCAGAAGCTGAAGGAGTGTAAAGCTATGTGGTATAAATGTTCCATTCAATACATGTATGGGAAGGATGGTACTGGTGGAAGAGAAACAAGAAAGAGTCAGAGACCAAATCAGAGTCAGAGGTCATTGTCACTATACTGAAGAGTTAGGACACTATTCTACACATGATAGTGAAGTTTTAAAACTAGAGATTGCTTTGATCAAGTATGTGTGTGTGTGTGTGTTCGGAAACCTTTCAAACACTTGGGAGTGGTGATGGCTGAGGGGCTCTTGTGTAATTGCTAAAGGGGCAACCATTTAAGAGGTGATATATGATATAATCATGACATAAATCATAGGTGTTAGAGATTGGAAAATATTTTTCAAAATTAACATGTCAAAAAGATAGTGTGACTGTGGGAATGAAAAAAAGGAAGGCATTTTCCTGTTCTGGTGGGGATATTCAGATGAAGAAATTGTTTTCACCAAAATAGAGTATGGGGAGCTTGGAAGGGATGAGTTAATTTTGCAAAAGGTGAAGTTTTGAAATACTTGGGGAATATCTAGAGGAAGATGTCTGATTGATAGCTACATGTATGACTCAAACCTCAAAAAGTGACAGAGGCTGAAGACATAAAAGTAAGACTTGGGGCTAGAGATAGAGTAGTAGATTAGGTCCTTCAGAAGGTAGTTAAAAGATCAAGTACAGCTTTCTAGATGCATTTCTCAAGCTTTACTGTCACCTGAGAATCCTAATAACATGTGCATTCTGATTTAGTAGCTCTGTAATCAGGTCTGATGTTTATCATTTCTAGCAAGATTCCAAGTGCTGCTGATTCTGTAGGTGTGGAGACCAAACTGAACAGCAAGTCTCTAGAAAACATTGGTATTCAAGAACAGGAAAGCAAAGAAGTGTCCACAAAAAGAATGGAGTGAAACAAGTTAGAGATTTAAGAAGAGAGAGTGGGTAAAAGAGGAGGTTGTTTTTTTTTTTTTGAATCAAAGAGAAGAGAGAGTTTCATAAAGAAAAAAAAAAGTTCAACAAAGCCAAAACTGTTGAAAAATAGAGTAAGAGTAGACCAGTAAATGTCAACTGAGATTGACAATTTGAAGGTAATTCTGAACTTTTACAGGACAATTTTTGTACCACGAAGGAGACAGAAGCAAATTGCAGTTCAGAGCTTAATAAATGGTAGCTATGGAAATAGAGATGGTGAGCCTGGACTATTTTATTTTGTAAATAAAATGTGGCTGTCAAGAAAAAGAGAAAAATTGGGTTATAATTTAAGTACAAAAAGTTGAAAAGTATCATCACTTTTAAGTTAGAAAAGATGTGAAGTTTGTAGTAATTGTAATTGCCAAAAGGACTTAACATATGGGATTAAATTAAGGATTTTGATATGGCAGGGTTACATTAGATGATCCATGTATGCCCTATATAATCAAAAGTGTTCTTAAAAGGACACAGAAGTGCTAGGGTCAGAGAAGAAGTGACAACAGAGGCTGAAGTGATGCTATTACTGGTTTTAAAGTGAAAAGAAAGCAGAGAGCCCAGGAGTCAGGTGTCTCTAAGAGCTGGAAAAGGCAAAGAAGGGATTCTTGTCTTAGAAACTCCAGAAGGAACAAGCCACTGCAAACATCTTAGTTTTAGTCCAGTGAGACTTTTGGTGCTTTTCCAGAATTGCACAATAATAAATTTGTGTTGTCTTTAAGCTAATGAATTTGTGGCAGTTCGTTACAGCAGCAAAAGAAATTTCTAGGAAATTAGTACTAGGATATTTGAATATTACAGAAAAGAACTGTAGGGGACAAAGTACTTTTCTTCTCATTCACCACAAGGGTCATGACTGACATCCTGTAACAGATTAACAAGAGAAAACTATAAAAACAATATTTAAGTAAAATCCTGGGTGACATGAGAAATGAAAACCCAAAGATTCAGAGAAAACTGTTTTTAGGAACAGCTGTGTAGAAATGTGATTAAAGGATAGGTAATAAATTGGGGGAACTATGCAAGGACTGTTTAGATTTTTCTTGGCCTAAGGGTTAGGGCAGGACCGTTCTTGAATAAGAGCCAACTTTCAGAGGAAGTAGGTCAGAGAACTTTTTACAACCACATGTTAGGGAAGAAAGGCAGGGAAGGTCAGAGAGTGACCTCCAAGGTGCCATATTTTTGGGTAGCATATTCTGCTCCCCGACAGGGCCAGATAAGAATGAGGATGTCTCTCAAACAGGACAAGGGGTAATAGACACCCTTTCTATTTGGATGTGCAGAGTTTTCTCAGACTTCACATTAAGTGTGAGACTTGAACAGCACAAGTAAGCCCCACTTTCTCAAATCCTTACTACTTTCATGAAGATGAATAAGATGACATGTAGAATCCCTAGGCACGCAGGAAGAAATGTGTTGGCTCCTTACCCATTTTAAATGCTTTTAGAAAGAATATTTTGCCTGAGTAGGGTGTGGCAGCTGCTTTTTTGCAATAAAATACAGAAATAGGGATCCCTAAGTAATCACCTGAAGGTGAGCTCTGTTGAGTCCATGAGAAACTGAAGGTGGAAGGACTCTGACTCTGGAATTTCTTGGATTGTTTCATCTCTAGGCCATTTCTAAGCCGAAGCCAAAACTGAGAGGTGATCTGGTTCCTCAGCTCCTTCTCTTTCTCTCTCATACTTCTCTGCCTAAATTCTCTCTCATCATCGGGTTCAAGTTGAAAAGCAGAAGATGGTCTCCTGGACGTTCCCCAGACTGACTCACTAGCACACCTCTGGTTTCCAGGGAGACTGGGTTTGATGTCAATGGCGGCTCCCAGCTGGAGGAAAACCTGACCATTTTGTATTTAAATGAAGGAAAGCAGGAGGGGAAGTAAAAGAGAAGAAAGGAAATAGAGTGAGGAGGATGCTGGAAGTGTGTTCAAGGACTCAAGCAGAAATAGAAACATCGGGTTGGATTATTCAATCACTTCAGGTTTACAGGAAAAATCAGAAAGAAAGCAGCAGAGGGCAGAGGGGTGTTTATTTTCGGCGTGAGAAATAGCTTCCAAAGACTCATTTCTGATGTCAGGATGTAGGGGGCCAAATTACCCCCAGATAAGTGGGAGCCCCTTTCCCCGCGGGTGGCTTCCGGCTGACTGCTTTCCTTTCCACGAAGCCAGGGCGAGTTTTCCCTTCACCCCGATCTGGAGTCTTACAGTTTCATTGCCATTGTAGGAGGGGTCACACCCCTAGGTAACTAAATAAAAACCCTGGAAAGACGTTCCAAAGCTGCGGGCTCTGGATTAACTGCTATCTATTAGCTGAATCCATAGTAAGAGGAAGGGGGCGGGGGAGGAGGTGGTTGGGCGGAATATCTGCCAAGATTGAATTGCACAAGGATTCGATGACGTCAGCTTGCATAAAGGTCTGACCCAGTGAATGCGGAATGCGGCTGAGTGACTGAATCCTCTCAGGGGAACGATGGCAGAAACCTCTATGAAAGGACCACAGCTCTTCTTTAAAATATTAAGCTTGTGGCTCTGCTGATCTCAGGCTGCAACTGCCAGAGCGCTGGTGGAATCTCAGTTTTCTGCAATAATCACTTGAACATTACTTACCGCCCTACATAACTGCGGGTCTCCTGAAGTTTATGCCAAAAAAAGGAAAACTTTGGAGGGAAAAAGCCATTATAAGCCATCAGCATTCTGACCTTACAAATTGAAACTTACTCAGTTTTAATAAACACTTTCTGAAATCTACCATGGGCTACTGTGTGCAAAATGAATGAAACAGTCTTTCCTTCAAGTTGCGTACACGCTGATGGGGAGGCAGATAGTTTACAGATGTCCAATACTGTGGGCCCACCAAGGAAGGTGAAATTAATAAAAAATATAGATAAGAAAAGCGTATATGAGGTGCTTATGTGGTGTAGGCTTTTACAATAGACACATAAGAGAGAAATATAGGGAAATTCTGTAGGGGTGGAGTAGAAGACGAATTTTAACATGCCTGCTTGGTATAAGTAGCCAATTCCGTAAAATTATCTGTCAAGTGACAGTTTGAAATAACTCTTATTTTTTTTCTCTCTGATACATTTCTATTGCTGTTGTCATAAGGAACTTCAGCTTGGCCACATGCCTAATCTACCATATTTCAATATTAGTGGTTCAAGGCTTATCTCATTTCAAAATAAATCTAGAAGCTAGAATTGTGAGAAAAAAATGTTTTAAAAATATGTAAGTTCAGACCAAGTAAGAAACTTACAAGTATGAAGGACATTGCAAATCTTTTGTAATTGAGATAGGAGTGAAATAGAAGAGATATTTGTGCCAGTCAGAGCTCATTTTCAGAGCCTTGGCATGTAGGAATGAAAAGGTGAGTACCAGTATCACAAACTGGAGAAACTTTCTAAATACCTGTCACTTCAAAAGTTTCCTCTTAGTTTTCATTCAAAAATTAGGAAAAGTTCAGTAATAAATTGAAGACATGGAAGTCAAAGATTAATTTGTGACTTTAGTCTTTGGATGGAAGATATCTGGTATTAAAGGAGGGTATTTATTTCTAGAAAGCAGAAGAAAAGAAAGACATGTTCAAATGAGTCATAGTTTCTATATTACTAAGACATTAGTTACTAAGGTTTTGTTTTCAAATCTCACTTTGTTAAGGAACATATTTGTAAGAAAAATATTTCCTCAGAGTTTTGGCAATGTAGCAGACTATTAGCAAGTTTTAGATGAAAACCAATAAAAGCACATAACACTAAGAGTCAATTCATTTTCATTCTTTTAAATTTTTCATTCTTGGTCACATTGTTTACCACAGATTCTTTGGACTCTTAAGTTACTTTCTTTAAGGCCATTCTGCAAGCTTATAAATAATTGAACAAACTCCTCTGGCTTCTTAACTGCAAATAAATACCACCACTAACAGGCATGTCATTCATTCAACAGAGTTAAAGGTATGTACTTATATAATACATTGTTTTAATAGTAGTCAATATTGTATGATAATTTCTCAAAATTTGTGACACTACTAGTAGCTTGAAGAAGAGGCAGAGAAGATAAAATAAAAGAGAGAAAATGTGTTGTAAACAATAGGAAGAAAAAGTGAAGAAAGAGGTTGAGGAAAAAACTAAATAGAACAGAATGTCTTAAATATTTGAAAAATAGGCTACAACCCTCCAGCACACTTGCATCTTCATTTTAGATAGCACTTTTCAAAGGTAAAAGCCAACTGGTGATATGCAGTCTACCTTTTGAACCCATAGATGAGAAAGCAAAGGTCAAGGAGAGACATGTGACTTGATATTAGTATCAAAGTCCATTAGAGATGAAATCAACAGTAGAACACAGGTTTCCTAACTGCTGCCCCAGTAATAGCTCTGTTACATCATTTCTTCTACTTGCCAAAACTACTGAATAGTTTCTTTGAAATGTAAATGCCCTTCCATTTTTTCTTTAATTGTACATTTATCTTGCTTCTTTATAGTTTACAAAGTGCTTTATTTTATTGAATACATTCTGAGAGAAGTAAATATCAGCTATAAAATGGCCTATATGGGACTTATCTAATTTGATTTATGATACATTTTCTCTACAAATACTCCAATTCTTACTTGCAAGTACTGAGGTGAATTAAAAGTAAGAAGACTGTATTGGTTCTATGCCTTTGTGCCATACTACCAACTAGGAACTCACTGTGCTTTAAGAAAAGGAGACATGAAAGGAGGATGGACAGGCTGACAAGAAAGGCAAGCAAGAGAGAGGTAATGGTCTGGATGGAAAGAAATTTGCAAGCCTGTCATGAACTACAGTTAAATTTGCTCACGCTCCTAGACACACTGATGATAGAGGAGTTGCTACCTCCAGTTGCTTCTGTAATAGTGATCCATTTACTTCAGGAAAGTTCCTTTAAAACTGATGAATTCAGTTCCCAGAAAAAGATCTGGGTCTGATGTTGGGGAGAAGAGGACTCCACTCCCCACCATGAACTCACATTCCCAGGCCCAGGGACCCAAGGCAAGATGGTTTCAATAACTCTGCCCTCCAGTCATCGCTGACACTTCTTGGCATCCAGCCTGGCTCTAATGGAATGTGTCCTGCATCTGGGAATTAGGTCATCAGTAATTCACTTAATAGCATTTTATGAGCTGGGCTCTGACACAAGAGAGCGATCTGGCCTTACCAGCAGGAGTTTTCCTTGTTGTGAGGGGAAGAAGGGAGGACAGGATAGCATTGTGACTAATCACACATTATATTTTCAGAAAGTATGAGTGAGAGTTAGAAAACCTGGGTGTTTTTTTAGGCTTTCTATGTGAGCGGGACAGATATGTGCTCTTGGACAAGTCACTTCTTATTTCTCAACTTCAGTTCCTCCATAGTATTATCCAAAGTTAACACTACATAGAAGATGTAAGCCTTGTCAGGTCATTGCTTTTTTCCCTGACTGTGCTCTATTGAAAAGAAGATAGATTACCTTTCTTTTTGCCACTAGTATGCTCTGAAAAAGAAAGCCCTGATCTGTAGAGTTTGCTATTTTCCCTGGTGTAAGTATTCTCAGCATGGGTGATTCCAAGATATCAAAGGTTTAACAACTACTTAACAAAATTTCTGAAAATTAAACAATTGACTCTGATGAGTGGTATGAGTCACTCTAGCACATGGCTAGTTTCCCCTACCTAGAAAGAGCTATATCAATGAAAGTTTTTTCACATGCAGACGCATAGCTCAATTGTCCATAAGCTAACATGTGAAGGATATGTGT
>NW_004624731.1:32865048-32876536 GCF_000247695.1 Heterocephalus glaber | reverse complement strand
ATGCATATATACATATGATGTATATGTATATTTTAGTTTGAGATAAAAGTATTTACAAGTTTTCTTGATTGATTCTTTTTTTTTGTACCGGCAATCGAACTCAGGCTCTTGCACTTGCAAGGCAGGCAGCGGCACCACTGAGCTAAATACCCAGCCTCTTGTTTGATTCTTTATCAGCTGCTGTCTTAATTTATCTGAAGCCCTCTCAAAAATATGTGGAGACTTCTCAGAACAAAAATGTCCATAGTCATATAGTTGTTTACTTGAATTCCCAGTTTTGCCACCACAGCTTTGACTGTTCCCAAGGATGTTCAGGGGGCCAATAGGACTCTTTTCTTTCCTTTTCTTTTCTTTGGACCCATATTCTTCCTGTTCAAAAACCCAATATGTATCTCATGCACTCTTCAGAAGGTTCACTGATATATGGGTCTTGCAAGTTGAAAAAAGAATCACCAGAGTCCTTTTTTCTTTTCATCTTTTCAATTGATGTGTGAGAAACCCTTCTTCTGGGTCCTGGAATGTTAATGTGTAAAAATCTTCCAATGCCAAGGAAATTAGGAAGTTTATGGCTGAAATCAGTACCTGGAATGGTAATGAGGAAAACAATAAATCAGTTACCTTTTATCCCCTCAAGACAAGAATATGTATAGGAAATATTCAAATAGCAACTATCTAATGAGTTTTTACTGCATGGATTTTCACTGTAAACTATTGCAAAATATAAGAGAAAGCATAAACTATGATACTAGCCCTCAAATTTATAATCTGATTAGGAAGATAAAATTAACATACACAAATTAATGAAAATCAGTTAAAACCATTTTATAATTAAATGTTTAATGATGGGGCACAAATTCTAAATGAAACAGGCATTTGGAGAAAAGTAAAATTACTTGAAGCAAACATCGTACAATGCAGCTTAATGACATCAATGGGGCCTATGCTGGTCTTGATGTGGGGATAGTGTCCCAACAGACAGGTTAAGGTTCAGGTCAAGCATGATGGGGGAATTGCATTTTAAAAGCTGGTGGCAAGATGTAAGAAGAGGTTGAAACAGGAAGTAGTGCAAAGTGAAGAAAAAAAGTAAAATCTCTGACCTGAAATTTGGCTCCTGTGTATGTGTAGGAACAGTGAAACTCTAACCTATAACCTCTACAACCATCACCATCTCATGAAGGCAAACCACAACCTCTGCTGCAGTCAGCCTAGAATATCAGGACTTAGTGTTATCATTTGAGTGGGCTTCTTGTCTCCTATTATTACATGAGGACACACACATTGTCTTTCTCCTACCATCCTTTCTCTTTCCCCATTTCCCCCACTATACACTTTGCATAAGCCTTCCTACCAATCTTCTTAGAAAACCCATATAAAAGGGGAGCTACTTCTTTCATTTCAGAAAGGAATCCAATGAATTAGTCAGAGAAATCTGTGTTGAAAACATTTTTATATATTTGAATTTAAAGCAGTTGATGAATGACACAGTCCTATCCTTAATTTTTTTTTTTTTTTTTTTTTTGATACTTGGGATTGAACTCAGGACCTTGGGCTTGCAAGGCAGGCGTGGTGCCAGTGAGCTATATCTCTGGCCCTAGGCCTATCCTTAATTTTGACTCTGGTTAATTTTTTATTAACAGAAACCCTTTTGTTAGTATTCTTCTAATAATCATCCCATATTTTAAAAGATTTGATCTAACTTTATTAAATAATATTAATTCTTTTCTAAGATATTTTAAGATATCTAAAAATGCTTGATCAGATTTACTGACCAGCACAAAGGAACTTGCATTATTGTCACACTAGACAATATAGTTCTAATCTAATCAAAGAGTACATTTCATTTATATATTACCCAATCTCATATAAATGTATGGACTCTATTAGGGCTTTTTTGAATTCTGAAAATAACTCATCAGTTTTCAGCTCCATTCATAGTTTTCAGGATTTATTATGACACTGAGAATTTCAAATTGGGAACAACCTCTTAGATGATATCATAAGAATTTTGTTATGATTTTATGCCCTTTATTCTATGTTCCAAAACCCTAGGGTAAATTACTTTTCAGAATTTACTGGTAGAATATGATCATATGAAATATTTAAAGAAATTTGAAAACCCTACCTAAATTACATTAAGGGACAGCTAGCAATGAATTTTCCTGATTTAATGTCCTCTGCCCTCTTTTTCTCTATGATCACCATATGATCAAAGGATTGTACACTTAGCATCGTTATGCTGAACTTATTTGTGTTTTTTTCTCTATTCAATCTCTTGGGCATGATTCCAAGGTTTGTAGACTTGGAAACTCAGTTTTTCAGATCATCCATGGGCATATGCTTTGATAAATTTAATCACCTCCCTCTCCCCCTTTTTATTTTTATTTGACTTTGAATATTTTCTTCATTGCCATTACTCCCAGAACCCTGATGACATAAGCAATGTCTCCAAATCGTTCTTGGAAAGGGGCGATATGACATGAGAAAATGTTTCTTGTTGATGATGACTCTTTGATAGCATGTATGATGTTATAAAATGCAATTGTAGGGGCTGAGGCTTCCTCATTTAGGAATCTTGTTGAACTTGCTTAGTTATTTGTTGTAAGTCTGTGGAATATATTTTTGGGGAAACATATTAATAAGGTAAGCCAGTCTGTTGTAACAAATACATGCAAATTTCACAGTAACACTACACAATGAAAGAATATTTCTTGCTCACGCAACAGAACAAGATTGGTATGCCTTATTAGCAAATTATTTTCTATCTGTGGTGATTGAAGAACATGGACTTCTTGTATATCACACCTTTGATATCCTCTAGGATGGCATCCCACTGCCTCTATGGTGTATTCCTTCATCATTTCATTGCTAAATACAGATGGAAAACAGGATTGATGAAGCACATCTGCCTCTTGGAGTGCTGTAGCCCTTCCATTCACATTATATTCTCTTTTTTTTGATGATCAATGCTTTTTATTACAGAATATTTAGTAGTCAGGCTCAATCAACAAGGTCAACACAAACTTGTAATTACTCTGCTAAGTAATCTAGCACACTATTACATTTTTTTTCAGTGTAGTAACATTAAAATAACTCCTCTATCCTTTATTCACACAATTTTGCAAACCAGGGAATAAATAAAGATATAAACATGCAAGAACTTTTCTTAAAGCAAGTAAGATTAACAGATGCTAAAATTATAGTTATTGATAAGCCAAAGACTGATCGTGACCCTAGTAACACCAAAATAGCGCTTAGTCAGAAAAGTGCTGTAGTGGTGCAAGACAACTTATGCCTTAGTGGTCTATTTGAGGTGATATTTTTAAACTGCTAACATGTATTAACTCTTAGTAAAGAATAACTAGTCAAAGTTTAGAATGTTCTGATCAAAATGGGTCTGAATATGCCTTTCCAACCCCTGCTGGTCATAGTCAGGAGGGAACTGCTCACTGCACATTGGGCATACCCTCCAGTGACTCTCCACATGTTCTTCAAATTTGCTCTGATCATAGTTGGGAAGGAACATTAATTCACACAAGGGACACTTCTTGTGAGCATCAAAGCTGGAGTCAAAGCAAAAGCCTGCTCCATGCCCACTTAAGTGCTGGCTTGGTGGATCAGGGGCAGTGGGCACATTTTCATCTTCTTTGCTATCATCAGGGTCCTCTAAACCATCAAGCTGACTAAGGTTTCGAGCAGGCTGGCTGCAGACAACATTGTCTTCCCAAGAGGGGACTCTCACAGGTGGCCTTTGGATTTCATCTAGGTAAAAGGCAGCATCTGCTCCATCTTTTGTTTCCTGTGTTGTGTAAGGGTTACCATACTGTAGAGCTGGCTGTGCACTTGACAGAACAAGAATGCACCCATTTTGCTCTGAGCATGCACTGAGATCCTGTGAGACCTGCTGAAGCTTATGACCTTCCATTTTCCTTTCTGTTTGGTTTTCTACACCCCTTTTAAGTTCCTTATCCGTGGAGAGGTTTTCCAACTGTGAAGTCAGAATACTTATTTCTTTGTCTTTCTCTGCCAACTGAAGTTTATAATTGTCCTCTATTTCAGCTAATTTGAGTTTTACATTTTCAGAAATTTCTTTCCATTTCAGCTCCACTTTTGCAATTTCATCAGCATATTTACTGCATTTAGTTTTCTCATCCTGTAAGAGTTGTTTGCATTTATTATATTTTTCAGTTTTGTCTGCAATTTCTTTGGTCATATCACAGACTTGACTCTTTGTTAGCATGTCAAAATTTGTCTCTGCTGCAGAAGGTACTGATGGCTTTATATCTATAGCAGAGGCAGAAGCAGATGATTCTGTGTTTACTGAAGCATCATTCACTTTCTGTTGATCCCCAATTTTCTTTGTGCAGACACTATTATTATTGGCTGATTGTTCTGTAAGTTTGTTTATTTGTTTTTGGAGCCTCTGGCATTCTCTAAATTTTTCTTTATAATGATCTGCAGCCATCTGAAGACAGAGAGTCAGATCTTCAATTTCTCTTCTAAGTTCATGTTCCAGTGTGTCAGCCTTTTCCTGATCTTTTTTCACAGCAGTTAGTTTAAGTTCTGCCAGTGCATCAGCTAACTGCCTTTTCACTTTCTCGTTTGCGCAGTATGTAAATCTGCCATTGTTTCATCTCGCAAATTCACAGCATCACTAAGTTCTTTAGCCAGAAAGACAACTTCTTGTCGAGTTGCCTGAACTTGTTCCTCTGCTTTACGAAGTTGCTCTTTTAACAAGAATGTATCTTCTTTACTTGAGGTTGTAAGCAGGAAAGCCCTTTGCATGTTTTCCTTCTCGGCCAAGCACAACTGAAGTCTGCCAATCTCTTCTTTGAAATGAAAAATTGTGCTTTCTTTGTTTCCATCTAAATTCTTTAAAGTCTGGACCTCTGACACAAGTTTAGTATTTTCTATTTCTGTATTCTTCAAATGTACCTTATAAAGTTCCTTCTCATCCTTTTCGATCTTCAACTGACACTCAAGTTGTTCTCTTTCATATTCTGCCTTTCTGAGTTTGTCCTTTACACTGTCTAATTCAGTTTTTTTTTCAATTGCTTTATGAGTCACTGGCACAATATCTTCCTCAAGCTGGAGAGCTTTAGATGTAGCATCACTGTATCGCTTCTTAAACTCTTCATTTTCCATTTTTAAATTTTGTGATACTTCAATGAGATCCTTTTGCTCTGTTTCCAGGTGTTCACATCTTTCTTTCTAATGGTTGAGTTCTCTCTCCATTCTCCAAACTAGTTCTCGAAGTTGTGCTGTTTCTTTTTCCAGAACAGAAATTACCTTTAACAATTCTTCTTTTTCTTTCATAATTTTCTCAATTTTCAACTCAAGAAGGCCAGCTTTTGTGGTCCCCACCAACATGTCAGAACTTACCTCATCTTCCATAGTAAGCAACTCTTCAACTGGAGAAGAAGCTCGAAACTGGAAAGGTGTACTTGCTCCACGAATTTCACCCTTATGTGTAACATAACAGAACTGATAAAATTCTCCGTCATCATTTGGAAGGTAATATCCTTCAAATGCTAATACACATTTGACTGTTGATCCTTCTACATAATGTTCAGGCATAGGGGACCATAAAAATGTGTAACAATCACGAGCCGTACTCCAACCAACCTTGAATATACCAACCCAGTCTTTTGCATGCGGATGGATATACGGAGTTAAAGTATAACGACATTCCAGGTGTGCATTAGGAAGATAACTCTTGGCCACATTTTGAAAGATGACATGGGCAAAATTGGAAGTCTGAAGTGGGACTTCTTGAAAGGATGTCATTATGAATCCAGTGAAGGACTTCCGGGCCTAGAAGGAATGTTAGACAGATTTCCAACCCTGAGTCGCCATCAGCCGCCGAACCTCTTCCGCCACCGCCACTGCCATCCCCTCTGCCTCCACCTCTGCCTCCCTCTACCAACCAGCTACACCTCCCTTCCGAGCCCTCACATTCTATTCTTGAGGACTAATGCAACAGAGGCTAAGAAATTTGGTCAGTCTATGGGTCAATGTCAAGAAGAAAAGACATTTACTGAATAGTTAACAGTCTCCATCTCATATGTTTGTAGCTTCTGCCTACTTCTTGTTATTCATTGAATATACTGGGAACATGATTGGAATTACAAAGAAACTATCATAAACAGTATCTTCTTTTCCTTGTCTCACTACTTTTTTCCACAGTTAATTGTTATTATCATTTTGGGGGAGGAAGATTGCAGTTGATAAATTATCTTATTTTCTCTAGTTTACTTGGTTAAGAAGAGGATTGATAACTCTGATATAAAATGATCCCAGCCATTCTCTCTGGGGTGACCTCTCAGTGGCTGATCTCTCCTACTGTGACAGTGGCTCTGGGTAGCTCTTCTTGGATCAACCTTATTTGCCCCCCAGGAGTAAAGTAGTGCAGGGTTATGATTTCAGCTATACCTCTGGAGGGCCAACTCATGGCCTCTGCACTTTTAGATTCTCCCAGGACCTGACCTATAGATTAAGGTTCGACTTCAGTGAATAACAATATATCAATGTAGGTGGAGCATCTGTCTGTTCTTCTCTTTCTAACCTTAGAATCATAGGCCCATCTCTACACTTGCTGTAAACTCTCTGTTACTAGTCATGCCTCAGCTAGCAGTCTGAGCAGAAAGGGATTTGATAACTAAAGTCTTTTTAGTTTCTAAATGATTGTCAAGAGCTTATTATGTCTTTGCTAATAAGAGAGATATTTTGATACTTAAAAATAGACTCTTTCTAATGGTGGGATACAGGTGACAGGAAGGATGTATAGCATGCTATACTTGGGCAACAAGCATTTCTCTTTATTTTGCAGGTCAATATTGTGATGGTAAATCTTGATTATTGACTTGATTGGTTTGAAAGATTCCCTTAAGAGATTAGTAAAGCACAGCTTCTGGGTGTGTCAGTGTCTAGATGGGGCATAGGCACACGATCTTTGAGACTGTCCTTAGCCCTTTCCTTCTCTAAGTTATAGGTGTTGAGTATTTTTTCCAAGTAATGGATAAGTGATCAATAGAAATAGCTTAAGCTACCATTCCTGTTTTCTGTGTATGAGTAAGACCTTACATATAATTTTTCATCTAATTATTCATGTACTTATTCTACGTATATTTTTGAGTACCTACTGTATTTCAGGTAGTGGGGATAGAATAATAGGTCAGATACAGTCCTAAATATTATATAGAATGTTATCCACAGGGGACTTTGGATCCCAATAAAATAAAAAGCTTGTCCAAGATTTGTGGATTATCTGAGAGCTTTTGAACAGCTTCATCTCTAGACTGTAAGGGTTGTCTCTATCTCCTTTGAATTCCTCTGTATTTCACTTTATGGATGTATGGTCAGCTAGAGGAAACTGGTTTAAGTTTTAAATAAGCCAACATATTTAAAGTACTTTTCAAACTCTCAAAATAGTAGATAAAAAATTAAATGGTAGCTATTACTAATAGTAGCATTATGTTTTTTAGAAACTCACAGGGAAAAAACTGGTCCAGCTAAAAATTTTGAATTGCTTTTGTCTGGAAAAGTACATAAAGCATCAGTAATTCTCATGTGCTTCTGATGATCTCTTCAAATCACTTATCTAATTTCTTGTCTCAAGCAGTAGTAATCAGCTGCTTCTCGACAAAGGCATGACATCAGCAGACTTGACTTGGCTGAGTGTCATAATACAGCTCCGTCATGGCTGGGCTATTTAATGAAGTGCGTATAGGAAATCATACCTATGGCAGGAACACTAGCTACAGAGTATAAGGGAGGCCTGAATTCTGGAAACTGTAGCAAGCAGTACTCTTCAGTATTCCCCTTTGAAACTGCAACATGGAACAGAACAAAGGCTCTGAGATAAGGAGATGGTAAGTTTGGAGAATAAAACTGGTTGTTTTGCTACTATTTGTGCATGTTCCATCTTCTCCTATATTATGCCTGTCACCATACCCAAGGAAAAGGAGGCCTCTAAATAAATGATTTGTGAGGATTACAACCTCAGCATGAACATGCTATGCAATTATCACCAGGGACAAGATCATCAATCAATCTATATATTCAGTGATGCCTCCTCTGCATCTAGAGCTACACAAGGTCTTGCAGAAGAGGATGGGAGAAATTTATAATGCTGTCTCTAGCTTTAAAGAATTTATAAACTTCATGTGTTGACAAAACAAACATACACAAAAAAAATTTGCAGAGAAATTGCAGAGAAGCTCTAAACTTTTTGGCATTGACAAGAATGGCAATTTTGAGCTCTGGTCTGGCCTCATAGGTGCCTGCTATAGGACAACAGAGGAGTACATGTTTGAAGGCCAACAGACCTAGATTCAAATTCTCTTTCTGATGCTTAATGAACTGTATGATCTTAGGCAATTTACTTCATCTTAAAGTCTCAAAGACTTCATCTGTAAAATGAAGAAAATGCTTTCACCTAGCATTTTTATGATGGTCCAGTGAGTTAAACATATCAAATACTTGATGGTAGTAGACTCTCAAAAAATAGAGGAATGTACCCTAAGTCTATCTGAGTGTCTATCCCACAGCAATTGCAGATGTAAGTTGTTTAAAACTAGACATATCATCTCCTCCCCACCTCCTATATGGTAAGACTAGCTTTTTTTTTTGTGGTACCTGGGATCAAACTTGGGTCCTTGTGCTTGTGAGGCAGGCAGCAGAACCACTGAGCTAAATCCCGGCACAAGACTAGATTTTTATTTAACTTTCATTTTCTTCCCCATTTCTGCTAATGGCAACAATTTTTTTGTAGTCATCAAGCTTGAAATCTATCTATCCTCTGTGATAGGTAAGCTCAATTATGGTAACTTGATTGACTTTAGAGTTATCTAGGGGATTGGGGGAGCATAGCTTTAAGTTGTCTGAGTGAATCAGGGAGGCATGACCTTGAGTGCCATATCTAGTCCCTGGCCCCTTCCTCTCTGACACTATTCCCCTGTTTTGCTTCCTAGCCAGCATGATCTGAGCAGCTTCACTCCACCATGCCCTTCTGATAATGATGTCTATTCCTGACAGCCAGCTCACCATGGACTAAATTCCCTGAAATCAAGAGGTTAATTAAACCTCTTCTCTTTTAAATTGTGGGTGCTGGATATTGTGTCTGAGCAACAGGAATATGACTGATTCAGGAAATTGTTATCAGAGGAATGAGGTCATTACTGTGACTGTACTGAATCATATAGTTTAGAAGCCTATTGGTTTGTAGGAGGAGTTTGGGAAGGTTTGGAGATGTGATCTAGAGAAGACCTAGAATGCTGTAAGCGGATCCTGTTGGATGACTCTGGTCAGGGCTTAGAAGACAAGATTCCAGTAGGAATGTAGACAGTAAAGACCAGGCTCAAGAGGTTTCAGTTGGGAACAAAGACTTATTTGCTTTTGTGCTAGCCATGTGTGTTATGCTTTGGCAGAAAATTTGTCTACATTTTGTTCATGTCCTGAGACTTTGTGGGAGACTGAGATTAAGGGCAGCTGACTAGTTAATCTAGTGGAGTGAATTTCAAGGAAGCCCAACATTCAGGCAGTGGCAAGGTATTATAGTCTACTTTCAGCCATATTTACTGTGAGGATCAAGAGCAAAAAGCAGAGTTGAATGATGTGAAACTTGGTCAGAAAAGAAATGTCTATAAAGTTCAGGCAAAGAAGAGTGTGATTCCTGTAAAGATAAACATTAAGAAGAAGTCAAGTACTTTGCATCAGAATAGGAAAGAAGTCTTCAGGGCATCACAGTAATCAGCAAGCCTCCACCAGTCACAGGCTCCAAGGTGTAAAAGTAGAAGCCTTTCATTTCAGAAGAGCTTCACAAGAAAAGTTATTTAATTAATTGGCTCTCTAGGGTTCATTTTACTGTGCTCAGCCATCAGGTATTTAGACGCCACTGCAGCAACAAATGATCCAAGGGGTCCTGACTATTCTTTCCACTGACATTAGACTTCGGTATATTCCATATGATGCTGGTTTTACTGGCATGCAGACTGCAAGACTAGTGGTTTCAGGGAAGCTCCCACCCACATCTAAAAGGATAGCCTGAGAGGACAGGTTAGAAGCCCTTGAGAGGGCAATATGTGAAGCTGTGGGAATGAAGCCAAAGGTACAAAGAAGATCCCAGGAAGTTGGAGATGCCAGAAACAGAACATCTGCCAAGAAAAGCTGCCACCCAATGGGAGAGTCAGCTGAAGAGAGAGGCTGTTTGGGTTGCACTAGCCAGGTCATAGGAGTGGAGCTGCACAAGCCCTTGTGTTGCTGGGTTTTGGGGTTCTGGGGCTCTCTCTGGATATTCATGATCAAAGAATTGGACAAAAAAAGCTCAAAAGTTAGCAAAGTTTTACATTATTAAAGATAGAAAAAGAAACATGTTTTGCAGAGTGATTGTGGGTCAGTTAAAAGTAGGAAAAGAAATATACTCTACAGAGTTAGAGAGTACTACTGTGAAAGAGAGAACAAAGTGGCCTAGAGCTTAATAGTAGTCATCTTTTGTTTCTCCCACTCCTCATACTGACATCAGATCTAGGACATTCTACCAAAAATCTGCTTAAATTCTCCTGGAAAGAATTTAAAATAACATGTTCTGATCAGTTTCAGGTGCAAGGATTGGAAGTACGTCTTCTGGATCTCCACGACTGTTAGATCACACCCACTTGCCCAGCCAGCTGGCTACACCCTAATCTCCTGATTCACTTTGTTACTCAAATTTTACAGTATGTGGCCAGACTGTGGAATGGAGCTACAGATCTTAATGTTTGCCCTACAGTGTTTCAGTTTTGCTTTGGTTCTTTGTTTTTTTTTTTTTTAATCCCTATATTCCTCACTTTTGGAATGGAAAAGATTGTCCTGTGCCATTGTATTTGGGGATTATGTAACTCATTTCCGATTTTTTAAAAAAATTTAAATTTATTGGTACATTTTAGAAATGCAATATAATGACAGTCATCATTGGAAATTTGCACCTTTACATAAGCTCTCTTTTTTGCCTTTCCCCTGCCCTCTCTTTAACCCCTCCGTCCCTCCCTATTTACAAAGACTTTGTTTCCTTTTTTTCATTTTCTCACATTAATTCCATTCCCTTCTTTCATTTCCACTACTCCTCCCACTTCCCCTTCTCCTTTGCCCATTTTCTTCCTATTTTACATTATCTAGTATAACTTTTAGTCCTTATTTACACTTTCAGTTTCTCATACTAGAGAAACAATTTGCCATTTACACGTGTGTCTTATTTATTTCACTTAAGAGTATCTCCTCAATGTGCATCCATTTAACTATAAATGTCTCTAATTTCTCATTTTTTATGGCTGAGTAGTACTCCATTTTATAAAAAACCCCTGCATTTTCTTTATCCAGTCTCCAGTTGATGGGCATTTGGGCTGTTACCAAGTTTTAGCTATTACAAATTGTACTGCTATGAACATGTGTGCACATATATCACTGTGGTATGATTGTTTTAATTCTTTGGGGAAAATGCCCAGCAGGGGAATAG
>NW_004624731.1:32827521-32851839 GCF_000247695.1 Heterocephalus glaber | reverse complement strand
ATCACAGTAGCTTTGTAGTATAGTTTCGAGTCAGGGGTTGTGATATCCTCTGCCATGGCTCTGTTGCCTAGAATTGCTTTTGATAGTCTAGGTCTTTTCTAGTTCCAATTGAATTTTTGCATTGTTTTCTCAAGGTCCGTGAAGTATGCTGCTGGGATTTCAATTGGGATTGCATTGAATCTACATAGCATTTTTAGAAGTATGGCCATTTTCACTAGGTTGATCCTTCTTACCCAGGAACAGGGATGTCTTTCCATTTTCTGATATCATTTTCAATTTCCCTTTTCAGAGTGCTATAGCCTTCAGAAAAGAGGTTCTTGATTTCTTTTGTTAGTTTGATTCCTAGGTATTTCAGTTTTTGAATGCTATTGTGAAAGGAATTGTTTGCCCTATTTCTGTCTCAGTGAGTCTGTTGTTCATGTAGAGGAAAGGTAAAGATTTTGGTGTGTTGACCATGTATCCAGCTACTCTACTGAATTTGGTTATTAAATCTAGAAGATTTTTGGTGGGGGTCTTTTGGGGTCTTCTATATAGAGTATCATGTCATCTGCAAATAATGACAATTTCCCTTCTTCATTTCCTATCTTTATTCCTTTTATTTCTTTTTCTTGTCTAATTGCCTTGACTAATGTTTTCAAAACTATATTAAACAGGAGTGGTGATAGTGGACATCCTTGTCTTGTTCCTGATTTTAATGTGAAGGATTTCAGTTTTTGACCATTTAGTATGATATTGGCTGTTGGTTATTCATAGATGGCTTTTATCAGATTGAGGTAGAGACTGTCCATTCCAATTCTTTGTAGAGTTTCCATCATAAATGCATGTTGCATCTGTCAAATGTCCTTTCTGCATCCATTGAGATGATCATATGGCTTTTGTCCTTAGCTCTATTGATATAGTGTATTACATTGATTGATTTGCATCTGTTGAACCATCCCTGCATTCTTGGGATGAATCCCACTTGGTCAGGGTGTATAATTTTCTTGATGAGCCTCTGCATTCTATTTGACAATATCATTTTAAGAATTTTTTGCATCTATGTTCATTAGTGAGATTGGCCCATAGTTCTCTTTTTCAGGTGGGTCTTTCTCTGCTTTTGGGATCAAGATGATGCCTGCTTCCAGGAAAGAATTTGGGAGTATTGCTTTCCCTTCAATTTCATTGAAGAGTTTAAATAGTAGTGGCAGTAGTTCCTCTCTAAATGTCTCATAGAATTCAGCAGTGAAGCCATCAGGACCCAGGCTTTTCTTAGTTGGTAAGTTTTGAATTATGTTTTCAATTTTGTTGATTGATATTGGGTTGTTTAGAATTTTTAGGTCTTCTTTGTTCAACTTTGGTAATTCATAAGTATGTAGGAATCAGCCCATTTGTTCTGTGTTTTCCATCTTACTGGCATATAGGTTCTTGAAGTAGGTATTGATGATCCTCTGGATTTCTCCTGGGCCTGTTGTAATTTCCCCCTTTCATTCCAAATTGCATTAGTTTGGGCCTTTTGTTTCCTTTTTCTATAGGGTTGGCTAAGGATTTGTAAATTTTGTTTATTCTTTCGAAGAACCAACTCTTGGCTTAATTGAATTTTGTATCATTCTCTCAGTCTCCATTGCATTGACTTCTGCTCTGACCTTTATAATTTCCTCCTTTGTATAAGGTTTGAGTTTGTCCTGCTCTTCTTTTTCTAGAAGCTTGAGGTTCAGCATCAGGTTGTTTAATTGGGCTTGCTCTGTTTTCCTAATATGAGTATTAACTGCTATGAATTTCCCTCTTAAGACTGCTTTCATTGTGTCCCATAGATTCTGATACGCTGTTTTGTCATTGTCATTCAATTGTAGGAACTGTATGATTTCTTCTTTAATTTCCTCTGTGACCCATTCATTATTCAGAAGTGTGTTGTTCAATTTCCATGTGTTTATCAAATTTTTGTAGTTTCTTTTGCTATTGATGTACAATTTCATCACACTATGGTCTGATAATATCCAGGGGATAACTTCAATTCCTTTGCACTTACTTAAATACGTTCTACGAGTGAGTATGTACTCTATTTTGGAGAAAGATCTGTGTGAAGTTGAAAAGAATGTGTATTTTGATTTTGTGGGGTGGAACATTCTGTAAATATCTGTCAAGTTCATTTGTTCAAGAGTTTGATTGAGTTCTAGTACTTTGTTACTAATCTTTTGTCTAGTTGATCTATCTATTTGTGAGAATGGGGTATTGAGGTCTCCCATTATTATTGCATTAGTGCATACATGACTTTTCATGTCCATTAGTATTTGTTTTATATAGTTGGGCACACTAGTATTTGGTGCATATATATTAATGATTTTCATCTCTTCCTCTTGGATTGTTCTCTTTCTTTACAAGGATTTAGTGTCCTTCCTTGTCTCTCTTACTCAGTATTGGTTTGAAATCCATTTAATCTGAAAAAAAGGATAGCTACTTCTGCTTTTATTTGGGTTCATGTGTCATGGAGTATTGTTTTCCACCCTTTAACTTTCAGTCTACGAGTTTCTTTTTGAATTAAGTGTGTTTCTTTTATGCAGCATCTTGTTGTATCTTGCTTCTTGACCCATTCTGCCAGTGTATTTCTTTTGATTGGTGAAATTAGACCATAAACATTGACGGTTATAAGTGACACATATTGACTTATCATTGTCATGACTTTTTCTTTTTGTTGGATTCTCCCCCTTTCCATTTAATTTCTTGTCATGCTCGATGGATTCATTCTGCTGGGCTTCCTGGGATTGGGATCCTCATTGTCTTTTCCTAGGATATCATCTAAAATTTTTTGCAGTTCTGGTTTGGTATTCACAAAGTTCCTAAGGTGCTCTTTGGCATGAAAGCATCTTATTTCTCCATGAATTTTGAAAAATAGTTTTTCAGGGTACATCAATCTGGGTTGGAGGCTGTTTTCTTTTAGGGCTTGGAATTCATCACTCCAAGCTCTTCTTGCCTTAAATGTTTGCACTGAGAAGTCTGCTGTGATTCTGATGGGCTTTCCTTTGTATGTGTTTTGTTTCTTTTTTCTAACTGCTTGTAGAATTTTGTTTTTCTGTTGGGTTTCTGCAATCTGAACTATTATATGGCTATGTGTAGATTTTTTTTGATGAAGCCTAGTTGGAGTCCTATATGCCTCACTTATGTCCATGTCAAGTTCTTTTCCCCTGCTTGGGAAGTTTTCTGCCATTACTTCTGTGAAGAGTTTTTTTATGTCATCTGCACTCTCCTATTTCTTCGTTGACTCCAGTCAGTCATATGTTATTCTTCTTTGCATTGTCTAGCAGCTGCTGGATTGATTTCTCATGGTCCCTTTGTTATAAAGCAATTTTTCTTTTCCTGGTCACTAATTGTAATCTTATCTTCTATATCTGAAATTCTGTCCTCACACTGGCTCATTCTGCTGTGTAGACTTTCAATGGAGTTTTTAATCTCCTGCAAATCTGTTTGTATCTGTTTTATGGATTCAATTTTTTCCTATGTTGGGATTCCATCATGTTCCTGAGCTCCTCTCTAGATTTATTAATCATGCCTTGTCCCATGAGCACAATCCCCACTGTTATCTGAGAAATTATTTCTGATTTCATTTTTTCCAGATCCTGTTTTGTTGCCAGTTCAGGGAGTCCAGGTGATTGAGTATCAGAGTGTTCCATCTCATTTCCCTTTGGGGTTTGTGTAGGTGATCTGGAAGTCTGGTTTTGAGGCTTGTTTATGTGTCTTCTCATTTCAACTGTGTGTGTGTGTGTGTGTGTGTGTGTGTGTGCGCTGCTGGCACCCATGTGGCTCCCCTCCTCTCTGCTGGTAGTGGTGTTACAGTGGCCCGGAAGCCTCCTCTGTGCTGGGAGTTGTTTTACAGTGGCCTGGAAGCCTCCTCTGCACTGGGAGCATTGGTAAGGCGGCCTGGAAGCCTCCTTTGTGCTGGTAGAGGTGCTACCACACAATCATCTTTTTAAGACAGCAATTTTGTAGAATTCAAATCAGGATGTGTTTCAAATGCCTAAATCCATAGTCAAACTCACTCTGAACTTGCCCTAGTTTATCAAATCTCTTTATTCTACCATACACGATACAGGGATAGCAATAGTTTCTAAATCATAGGCTTATTGTGAGGGCTGCATTAAAAAATAAACGTCAGGGACTTGTAGGGGAGAGATAATGTTCCCTCTATCCTCTGAGGGTTTGATATTTAAGTTTATGAAGAAATAGGTAATACATAGATTAATAAGAGCAAAGGCATACAAATATACATAAGGCATCACATGAAAGACAAGCAAATAATCTCAAATGCAGCGATCTAGATGCTTACAAATGCTCCTCATAGAGTAGAGGGCCACAAGAGGAATAGAGGGAAGAGTCTGTCTGGGCATGGTGCTGACCTCCAGTCTCCTCTCCTGTGATGAGTTTCTTGGGAAGGAGATCATGACAATTGAGTTCCTTTTGGAATATTCATATTTAGATGAATAATAAAAATTCATAGAATATCCCCCCACACACATTTGCTGTTATCCAAGTGCCCTCCATTTGATGTCCTAAGCGACACATTGTTGAGTTGCATTTCCTGAACTCCTTCAGATCTTTCTTAGTATACTTCCAGGTATCTAGTAAGGGTTTAATACATACTTAATGTTAACTGATAGGCTGCATTTATTTTATGATCTATCATCACTCTGACTCTCTCCTCAATACTCATATTTACATAAATTCATAAAACTGTAGAACCAAGTGTTATTATAAGTCATCTAATTATGTCCTCCCCCTTATTTTTTCAAAGAGTAAGTAGAAATCTGGCTTATTGTTGCATGGGTTAGTTAAATCTGCTTTTCAGGGACAAGGCCAAGGACAGAATCACTTTCTATTACATTTTGCTAACTGAGAACAAAAGCTATATTCTTTGGTGCATGTATTTATCAAGTACTATTATATGCTTAGTACTAGATAAGCCCTGGGGATCAAAAGCAACAACATAAAATGATGTGATAGCTCCTTCTTTGGAAGCCCTCCCAAAGGAGTGAAAGGAAGCATAGTGTGAATCCATTGAAATGCAGGAAGACAAAGTGGCTAATGCAGAGTTATGCAAAGGAAGCAGTGAGACACCTTGACTCCTTTGGAAATTTGGGGTTTTCACAAATCTTCTTTCTCACAGATTGCAGGAATTCAGTCAATTTGCAACTGTATCAGCTAGGGTGTAATACTTCTAATACGATATCCCTGTTATCAGAACTGTTTGTGTTAGAGATCACCAACATGTGTCTGTACACTCTTCATTTTCGACATGGGTAGGGCTTACAATTTAAGAGAGGAAATACATAAATAATAGCTCACAGAACAGGCTGGTTTGCATTAAATCCAGTGGTCTCTTGACAGGTTGTATAATTTGGGATGAATCACTTGTTTTTGCTGCTTTTGCCTATGTTACTCTATCAAAATCTCCTAGCTTCCAGGGTAATTGAGGGAAAGATTTTGCTCAAGTGATAAATGATGCTTGTAATTATCAAAAATTTTGTACATAAAATATTAATTGTTTTTATCTGTCTATTCTGTTTGATACAGTTATGATATTTTCTAATGTGCAAATTTACCAGGAAGGAAAGTAATACAATACTATTTGAAGAAACTCTAGCATCTCTTTTGTGTCTCTGTGAATATGTTTAATCTGTCTAGATTAAGGGTTTCGAGTGTAGTACATTCACCATGCAAACAGCTTAACTATTAAAGCAAGAAAAGTTAGTATTTCTAGAAATTCATGGGAATATGAACAATACTGATTTAAAGGAGCTGTCATCCTGAGTCCTGTAATGAAGTGCTGAATTCATTTCATTCATTCATTCGTTCATCCATTCAAAACTGGTACATTGAATTTTTATATGTCAGTTGCTGGGCCAGTCACCAAACAAACATGGATGAATAAACACCTTTTCTAGCACTTAGTGAATGAAAGAATAAATAAATATATGAATATTTATTCTTGTCCTATAGAGGCCCTCACATTGTTTTAGGGGAAACAGAAATATAAATGGCTAACCACAATTTAATGTAATAAATGCTATAATAAAATGATGTTCAAAGTGCCATGGAAGGAGAGACATCAGTATTGCTTGATGGCTGTGTTTGACAATATGTGAAATAGTAAAAAATTAGCCAATTCAGCTCCAAAGGCAATTATGAAAAATGCATAATAGACATGTTTTATTTTAATATTTTAAAAAATTAGTTACTTATAACATTATGGTTCAAAATGAAAAAATCTAAGGGGGTGTACATGAAACTTCCTTATACCAAACTTGATAACCAGCAATTCACCAATTTATCTATTACCTTTGCTGGAGGATCCAACATTATCATGACCTAGAGTGTTCTCTCACTTCCTCCCTCGCTCCATTTTGGGTCTGGTATGATAAAATGAATGTAGACTTGTTTACCAAATGCTGACCTAGTTTAATTATATTACTAAAATTTTGACACTCAGAATCAGTATATCCTCTAGTAATAACATGGAATTTGTTAACATTTGAGCTGAAACTATTGATATGTGTGTTTTAATGATTTTACAAGTATGCATGTGATGTGCATAATGATTAAATCAGCTACAGAAGTACACTGACCTAAGTTACAGTTTAGTTCTACCTTTTTCTACCTACTTAAACTTTCTGAACAGGGTTCTACATCTGTAAAGTTAAGATGACTATGGTAGCTACTGTATTTAACTGTCATAGTTAAAAGAAAAAATGCACTTACAGAACATTGCACAATGTCTGGTATATAGTAGACACTCAATAAGCATTATATGCTGTTATTGATTGAATGAGTTATTAGGAGGAAACTGAAAATGTTCAGAATACTTTGCCCATTACAATTTGATTACATAGAGAGCTAGTATGTGTTTCTATAGATATCCTGCTCTGACTCTGTGAAACATGAACATTAAACAAAATGGGCCTTTTGTCTGACTTTAGAATAGCATTTCTCATATTCCATAAAACCCTTTTTGTTGCCATCATGGTGAAGAGTTTAAAAAGTTCTTTACCAAACTATGTGACTCAGTTATTCCAGCTAGATACTAATTTAACCTGAAAAAAAGGTAAATGCACAAATAAAGCAAGAAAGATGGACCCAAACAGAAAGAGGCAGTGATGATAGAGGAGGGAAAATAAAGAAAAAACCAAGACCAAGGGAAGTAAATTAGAAGGAATAGCCAGAAAGATCATTGGGTTGAAATGCTGTTTCAGTGAAAATGTGGCAAGTGTCCTTTCTTAGAATATTCTCAGAAACAGTGTCAGTATCTTTAGAGATAAAAATGAAAAAGCTGATATAGATGAAGATGACAAGGCCATTCATGGTGTAGGTAACCAAGCTGGTGATGCATAAACTACTATTAGATGGTAACTTCATGGTGTGTGAGGCAATAGTTTTCCCAGGAAGGCATATTGTTACTACCAAGAAATACTAGTTTTTATGCCTATGGAACATTCACTGTATATTGGCAGATTTTCAACCTTATACTTAAATATTTGTCTAAGATTCTATGGTCCTTGGTACTTTGACTGTCCAACTAGTTATGTGGTTTATTATGTTCTCTCTGAAATATTAACTGAAAGAAAGGGGAGACACAAACCATGGAATGACTTCTAAGTCTTGATTTTTTATGGTGTGTTGTTAACATGATCTTGTCTGATCATCCCTCAAGCCCCTAAAATACTTAGTTTCCACCAGGGTTTATGGGCAAAAGTGATAAACTGGAAATAGACAGAACTATTTTCTAGCCATGTTTTTACCAGCTGCCCTGAGGTTAGTCTCCTAACCTCTCCAAAACTCCACTTCCCATATCTGTAAAATTATTTTATTCATCTAGCTGGATGGTTCTTAGCCATTGGGTCAAATATTCCATAAGAATCTGATAAAAACCACACATTCTTTCCACAGAATTATACATGTTATAATATTATGGAATAGCAAGAAGTGACTAAACCCTCTGAAAAGTTAGATTGGATTTCTAATTTATTTATCCAAAAATACAAAATATTTGATAAGTAGTGTGGCCATGTGCAGAGAAGGTGTGTTCAATTTCAATGCAGTTTCTCTCAGATGTCTGAAAATGGGATGATGTCCCCTTTTGTGCAAATTAGGATCATACCTTATCCAAGAGCGAGAATACTTGCTGTGTCACTTTCCTTTATATTCATTGCTTGTATTAAGTAATGATGAGCTTACTAACAGTCTGTGAACTTCCCCTCAAGGAGATTTTTACAAAGAGTTGGTTCTTTATTCATGAAGTAGATGACATTAGCTCAGCTATGTTCTGATCTAGGGAAAGCAAAGTCAATCCTGATTTCCACTTTTCAGCTTTCTAGTATTTCATTAAGTTATTGATCTTCTTGGGCATATAATTTCATGGGGTTCACAGACATGCCCACCAAATTATCATATGCTCTCCAGTTAAAGCATTCGGGAACTAGATGAAATTTGTGATGTTTCTTACCTCTAATACTATTCTAGACAAAGCATTGCCTAGTCATTACCAGCATTCCCTCAGACCACAGTGGGAAGACTTGGGAGTGGGTGGGTACTATGAGTGATTTTCATCTTTGCAGCTTTCAGACCAGCAACATAACATTTTCTTTTTGATCTATTTTTCCCATTTTAATAGTAAAGTTAACAGAGTCTTGCTGCTATCATGAAAGGTTCAGAACAATTTCACCTCTCCCTCTTATTCACATTAAAGATTATTATGTTCCAGGATAATATTTCTAAAATCTAATGTGAAAGATCTGGGTGGGTGGTGGTTTGGTCATTATATACTAACTGCAATTAAGAGTAAAATAAATGTCTGTAATGTGGTTTATATCTATATCTAATTTTACCTACCACTCTGTCTTGGGAAAAGTGAGATATTCTACCCTTCTAATTTCACCTAAATTTTCATCTCTGCACATTCCTATTTAACCAGAAACTAGTTGCATTTATGGTCAACATCATTAATATTGGTTCCTTTAATACCATCCAACTAGGCATCCAGTCATACTCTTACTGACCTGTTTAGCCATTCATTTCAAAAATAATTTATGGGAAGGGCTAACATTCACTGAGCAACTGTGCACTGTGGTAAGACTTTGCAAATACTGTCTCCTTATAATCCAATTTTGATTGTTTTCTTTTCAAGGATCAGGAAGTCATATTCTATTTACCATGATGTTGAACCAGCAGGTTATAACTGTTTGTGAAAGGGAAAGGCATTTCCTTTCACAGAAGCCTTGTGATCCCTCTGGTTGCCACTGCTCTACTCCTCTGGTTGTAAGAAAGTGGAGCTAAGGATGAAGAGCAACGAGGCAGCAGGGTGTAGGAAGGAGTGTCACTGGTTCCTAAATGATGCCAGGAGGTGATTACTTTAACCTCTGTTTGAGGATCCTTGAAAACCTTAAAAGTAAGAAAAGATCAAGGAAATAACATTTATGAGTGCCTACTAAGTATAATGATGCATAATATGTACCTTATTACATTTCCTGCTCATTTCACCATGTGAAATGGGTGGTTTTATCTCTCTCTGCAGAGATGCAGGAGGCTCAGACAGGTCACATGAGTAGTGCATGTGCAGCTGGGATTCTAGGTAGCTTCTTTATCCTCAAAGCTAGCCTCTTTCCCACTATCTTCTAATGAAGAAGAAAGACGAGAGAAAAGAAAAAATGGAAAGGCAAATCAGGGCTTTATTAAAGCAACAGACATCAGAAGTTGAAAATAGTAGACAGAACACAAACTGTTACTCAGAAGTCCCAACTGCATTTGAGTCCTTTTTTTTTTTTTGTGGCCTTAGGAGACTAATCACATGTATACAAGGGATTATAAAACCCAAGTAAGCATATTTCTGAAAATTCCTTTGCCCTTTGCGAAGGAAGTCTTTTCAGGGAGGGAAACTCTTCCTGCTACAATTTAGAGTCTTTAAGTCAGAAAGATGAGAAATTATTTTAATTAAGGAAAACCCCTAAGTCTTCCCCAACAGCTGGTTTGCTTGCAAGTAGGAAACTAAAAATGAACCAGAGAAAAAGTGTTTGCACAATTTCTAAAATAACTTGATATTTTTAGAAGTGTGACTTTATGTGTTCTCTTGTGCAAATGTAGAAAACAAGAAATCCTGTGTGAGAGAATTTTAACTCTGCTGCAATTTTCACAATTATCGAACATCAGGTGAAATACAAGACATAGTAGTATAGTTCTACATGTAATATTCTATTATGCCTATTGTGACTCCAAATTGGCATTGCAATGTGCAAAAATAAAGATTTGATATTTTTAAGTCAAGAAATACAACTGCTGTATGTACAGATAGTATAAGGATGTATATGACAGTCTATTAGTTATTTTAGGTACATGACAGTGTGTGGCTGCACTTCATGGAGAAATAATACATTAGGGAAGTACTATTTTAGATAGGTGTATGCTCTCTTTCTTTTCATAATCAGTGATGTTATTTAGAGGTTTGTCTACAGAACAACAGGTTTGCCTAATGTTAAAAGTTGAAAGGCAGTTACTATGGAGACTAGATGCAAATTTAGATCTCTGTGTCCACTCTGTGCTTCCTATAGAAAAAAATGTTATAATAGAAATGAAAGAACTGAATTATGATTCACATTCATGTCTCCTGAGTTTAAAATATCTACCAGTACTGTGAGATGTTGAATAAATGACTACTTCTCACCCTTAGTTTCTAGTAAAATTTACAAAGATGATAGAATTAGAAAATATTTCTAAGATTCTTTACATTTCTTCATTTTTCTAAATTCTCTTTTCCAAGTATATGTCTCAAGTAATGGCAAATCTATTTTTTGGGGGGGGGAATGTAAAATTTTAAAAATGTATAGTGAAAAAATATTATAATACCGAGTGCTTATTATATATAATTTATGCAATACAGAAAAGTAAAAAGAAAAAATAGTCACTCATGTTCCAAGACACAGAGAAAGTAGCTGTTAATATCTTTGTGTATTTCCTTCCAGTTCCTTTTATCTAATATGAGATTATACTATGTGTACATATACTATAAATACATATCATAAGCTAATATATTAAAATACTTAATGGGAAGAATTTAATGACATAATATATGAATATATAGATAGGACTTAAAATATTTAATCTTTCCTATTTATTTTTCATAACAAAGTAAGGATTTGAGCTTTTTTTAGCATATATAACACTACAATGGCTATATTTGTTTATGAACTTCATTCATCTTTCAGATAAATGCCTGTTGGTACAATATCTAGGTCACAAATACAAATTCTAGGGTATAATTTCTTTTGAGATATTTTATATTTATATAAATAAAATACATACATATGCACTACATGCAGCACACAAAATCATGTATATATACATATATGCATATATATATATAAAGAGAGAGAGAGAGGACATAGAAAAAGAAACTTTCAGTTACAAATGGCAGAATACCAATTAAAATTGAGAGGAGGGATAGAACAATTTTGGCCTAGATAACTGGATAGAGCAAAGATAACCCCTCACTTTCCTCCCTCTCTCTCTCTCTCCTGCTATCCTCTTGTTTCATTCTCAGGAAAATTTTCTCTGTCTAGTTGCTCTAGATTCATTCTCTTAGGCCTAATCCCATAGGACAAATCTTGCTTTTTTTCTGGCTGCTCAGGCAAAGGTTCCAGAATTAATTGGCCTTGACTCCTGGGTTGGCTTTAGCCCCTTATCATTCATCTAACCTAAACTCACCTTCTGTCCACCCTTACCTGAGAATGTGGCAACTAGGTGGGTTCAGAGTGGTGATAGAATAATTCTCTTAAAGTTAAACCAGGTTCTGTTTTCAGTAGCGGAGGAAATAGAACACAGGTAGCCAATTCCACTATAACAGTAAGTTTCACTATGAGGCTAAGAAATTTTTGATTGCATGTAGTGAATGAAATAGTGAAAACAAGCTATGTGTAATAAAAATATATTCCTGGTTCAAGTTTCTGAGTGTTGATTGGTATTTTTTACATTTACAAAACACAGATCCAGCTCTAGTCAGAAAGAACTGTTCAGATGTGAGCCACACCTTCATAAATGTGGTCATTCTACAGGCAAGATTTAAATACACATGTAAAGAAAGAAATCTAAAGTAATTCTTTGGATTCACTGTTTCTAGCTTAAAACACGCACTATTGTTTTCCTAAACCTATGTGGTATGTATAGAAAACTGTTTATATAAAATAAAACGACAAAATATAAGGCTTTTTTGCTGTTCTGACAATGGTTGAGAGTGTGATACAGATTGTGATTATTGTACCATTAGAATAATAAGCCACAACAATGGCTGCAGTTCTACATTACGTTTACCAAGTATCTCTGTTTATAAATCTGATGTTCTGTGCTATGCAATAGGGCTAAGGCAGGATAGGAGAGGAAGGAAAAAATGTCTGAGCTGTACATAGATTGCTATGGAAACAGCAGCTGACCAATCAGTGGAGAATAATAAGAACTTATGGCCCTTCTCTTCTGCAGACTTGATGAATTCATGTCCTGATATTGCAGTCCTTTGGGCACTGATGCCACTTTTAGTGACAGTTTTCCAACAACTAAGTATATGATGCACATCTATTATTTTAAAAAATAAGATCTATAAATTCTTAGTCATTAAAATTTCAGCCTTCATGCACAGGCATTCACAGACTGTTTTTCTCCCTCCAGAATATTCTTTAAATTTTTCACACATCTTCTACTTCTAATTCTCTTACTTACCACTTGCTCCCACCATCCAACTTATTTGTACTCCTTCCCCCCTTACTATCCTAAACTACCTTAATCTAGCTGGCATGTTGTGATTTCTACCACATGAAGACATATATTAGCACAAGTTAATTTAAATCTCTACCCAATTTTATACATAATAAAAAAGGCCAGTTGAAAAATATGTTGTATTCAGAAGAACCAGAAACATGAAGGCAATTTTATATATCTCTATTGAGATATATGAAATATATATATATATATATATATATATATATTGAGTTCAGGGAATAAAAACAGCTCTGTTTCTCAGGAAAGTTTAAGAAAAACTAATGAGTAAAGAAGTTAAAGCCTTTGAAAGTAGTCTAAATTATAAAAATGAAAACATCATATTTTTGCAATAATCTTCTAATTGTCAGATTACTCCTATTGATTGACAAAGGTATAGATTTCTTTCTGGTGATGAAGCCTGGATCTGAAGAAAACTTCAGGCTGTCTTGGTTTGAAATGACCCTCATGGAGTGAATGTTCTCTACAATAAGTTCAGTGAGCAGGAAGGAGTCTGTGCCATGATTGTCTAGACAAAACTGGGCCCTCTGTTCTTCACTACTATTGTTGCATAAAAAAAAAATTAAAGGACTGGCTTTCACTGTATAGATTATACAATAAATAATGGTTACTGACTTTTAAACCTATCTCCATTTTCTTCAGATCACATGGTATATCTGAGAGGATGATGAACACAATATCCAGCTGATTCACTGGGAGAACAATGGGTTGATTTGATAATAAAGTGATGCTCTTATTGTCTTGGCTCACTAAACAATTAAGCACTCTAAAAGATAATTCTTTTGTGATAAACTGAGACTTTAAAAAATCTGATACTCATCTCCATGGCTTTTTCATGTATCATTCTGGGAGCCTGGGATAACAGCAGTGTACATAGAAAAATGACCTGACCTCATAAGGTGTCCATTCTAGCAAGGTAAGTAAATAATAAGAATCAACAGATTAAGCATACTAATTATGTAATATGTTAGGAATTAAATATTCCTGTTAAGATGGCCAGTAACATTTTAATTACAAAAAAACTTTATCTTTCCAGAGCATATAGTTTTCTCCTTATTCTTTCATCTTTCATTCCATATATGGGGACATTTTTTTGAGTATCCATTAAACATTGGACATTGTGCTGGGTACTGGGATCCAACAGAGCATGTGATGTATTTTACTTACCTTCTTGTCTTCTATCAATCTTCTCTCTTTACTAAAGCTACATAGGGCTTTTCTCTCCTTTCTCTTTAGCAGGCTTTTTTATTTTGTCTATACTGTAAACATTAAGGTTGTACATCTACAGTTTTGTCCACAGTCCTCTCCTGGGTCCTTATGCTTTTCTATGATCTCACTGATTTCTGAGGCTTCAACAATTGTTGATATATTAATGACTTGATATCTGCATCTTGTTTTAATAATTCACTCATTAAAAATACCTAGTGAGCATTTACTGTTTTCAAGCACTACATGAGGAGTTGGAATTCAGAAGTACATCCTCATGAAGATTACAGTTACATCAAAAAACATACACACAAAATGAACAAGTGAATAAAAATATACATTGTAGTGATTTCTATGTATGAATAAAGCAAGAGGGTTAGAATGAGTGTAGAGGAAATCTGTTATTGGATAGAATGATCTAGGTGAACTCCTGAGGAGGGGATATTTAGGCAGAAATTGAATGATGAAAATAGCCCCATACAAGTCTTCTAAAGAAAGCTGTTCCATGTGAAGGGCAGAGTATGAGCTAAGGCCCTTAAGTGGAAAAATATTGCTGACCATTGTGACTAGATAAAGGTAAACACAGGAGACAGTGCTATGAGATAAGTTTGGGGAGAAACATAGTAGAATGATGATGTAAGATCTTGAAGTCTTAGATTTTATTCTCAGTAGATTTCGAAGTCATTGAATTATTTTAAAAGATTGCTATAATCAGGTTCATTTTATGGTATTACTCTTGCTGATAAGATGAAAGTGGAATTAAATAACAGGCTGTTGAAGTTCAAATGAGAGATGTTTCTAACTGAGCTAGCTGAGGGAAGTAGATATGAATGCGAGTACATTGATTTGAACTAGATTATGGATGGAAGTGGGGCGAGAGAGAGAGAGAGAGCGAGACCTCACTATCCATGTGAGATTGTCTCCAGAACTCCCTGAAGGTACTAAAATCTGTGGATATTCAATTTCCTCTCAGAAATATTTGCTTAGAATCTATTTTTATCTTCCCATATACTTTAACTCACCTCTAGATTACTTATAATACTATATTATACTTGTACACTATCTTCCACTCCCAATTTTATGAGCTGTACATGAGTTGCTATAGCAACAGCAGCTGACCAATCAGTGGAGAATAGTCAGAACATATGTCTCTTCACCTCTGCAGACTTGATGAATTGATGTCCTGATATTGCAGTCCTTTTGGCACTGATGCAATGTATAGTGACAGTTTTTCAACATCCAAGTATGTGACACACATCCATTACTTTAAAAGATGTAAGTGCAATGTAAATAGTTGTTATACTGTATTCTTTAGGAAATAAAGTCAAGAAAGGTATACATACATTTTTAGTGCATTTGCAATTTTTCCCTGAGTTTTTCCCAGTTGACTGAATTCACAAATGTGAAACCTATAGAAACCAAGGGCTGACTGTATACATTTAAGTAATAGAACTTAATTTTTGATGATGTATAGTGGGTGGGAAAATGGAGGAATCAGAAATGATTTAGACATTTTTGGCTTGAGTAAGGGGTGGATGGGGTGCTATTTCAGGTTGGAAGCTAATACTGAGAAGTCAAGATCTAAGTAACAAATTAACTCCTGTCTGCTAGCATTTCCTCTTGATATCTGAAACTTAGCATATGAAAATGAAATTTATCATTCCTCTCAACTCACCTCATTTTCAATGCCATTATTCTAGACCCAGTAAGTGGTGACACTTGCTTTGCAGGACTAGAATGTTTTATGTCATCTGCAGTAATTCCTTCTCTCACAATTCTTCTCTTACTTTAACAAACTGTAGATTCTACGCTGGATGTCTCTGAAATCCCTAAAGTTCTTTCATCCACACAGCTCCCAGTGTAATCCACTTCATGGATTACTGTCACAGTTTTGTATCTTCTCCCAAATGCCAGATTCTTTTTTCTCCAGTCCATTTTTTACCAGTCAGATATATAAATTTGGCTCCAAAAGTTAATTTGATCATTTCAGACTCCTAATTACAATTCTCTTTTTCTTCCCAATGGATTCAGTTTTAAATATATAAACACTATTGATTGAAATCCAACCAATTTCCAGCTTCATATTGTTGCTGCCCTCTACACACTGAGTTATTCTTTCCATAATGAACTTCATGCTATTCTCTAGATACTACCATCATATTTACATTTTCTTTGCACAAAATCTGAACCGTCTTCCTCCTCTTCACCTGGCAAACTCTGATTCACCTTTTAGGACCCTGATCCAGTGTTTTCTCTTTAAGGAACCCTTCCTGACTTCTTCAGACAGAGAGAATTGATGGGTTTCTATTACCTTCTTTTGGTTACAGCATTTACCACATTTTTTAATTTGCTTGTTCATGTATTTATCTTCTTAGCCTTGAATTTGTCAAAGCTTAGTCACAGGACCAGAACTTTTCTTAGTGGAGCCTGAGAATATCTATTTTAGCTGACCTCCAAGTGATTCCTGTATATATATACTAGTATATATACTATATATACTAGTATATATATATAATATCTATATATTATATAATAGTATAGCATATATAATAGTATAGTGTGTATATATATGTATACTATAAGAATCTTTGCACAGAGCTATGAGCAACTCAGGGAATTATTTGAACTCAGGGCCTTACCACTGAATTTAGCCCTTTTATATTTTGAGACAGGATCTGGTTAAGTCACTAAGTTTCCGGGGTGGAGTTCAGATTTTCAGTCATCCTTACGTTCCTGGTTCAGCCTCCAAGAGTGCTGAGAACACTTTTGATGTTTCTCTTATCTCTATCACTTAATACAGGGCATGCTCAGCTTTTTGGGAGATGGATACTGATTTCAAACCAATAATTATTTATATAACTCACAATTATTTATTAACTATGATTAGCACTGAATTACTAACCAGTTCCTAAAATTTTGATTTTCATGCATACTGTGTGGAGATTTTTAAACACATGATATAGAAAAATTAGTGGTTTTTTTTCATTTCTTCAAATAATCTTAAAAACACAAAAGTCATCATGATAGTGAACACCTGTAATCCCAGCACTCTAGGAGGCTGGGAGGAGGATTACAAGTATGAGCCCAGCCTGGGAAACTTGGTGATTTAGCAAGATCTGCCTAAGAATAAAACAGTTAGGTCTGGGGATGAAGCTCACTTGTGAAGCCCTAAATGCAATCCATAGTACTGCAATTTAAAAAAACTCCACAAACCTCAAACTCTAGTTAGAAATGATGTTTGCAGTGTTTTCTATAGTGTTGGCTGAGAGGTACAAATAGTTAAAATGTTTGTAGCAAGTACACATGTCCAGAAAACTCACAAGAGGCTAGCCTTCTTTTAGAATCCAACCTTGTAGCGAATTATTATTACATACAAATGAAATTCAGTTTGTCTCTTCTCCCTTTGTTGGTGTTCATGCATGCATTTCTGTGACAATTTTCTCTAAGACCATATTTCCTTTATTCACTGTTTTCTACAAAAACTGATGACATTCTATGGGATTGCTTTCATTTGGTAATTGTGCAACAGGATTCTTGCCCTAGTCATGTCCAGCCCAGTCTCCCATGCATTCTCTACATCTTACCTCCTGCTAGAGGCTATCTTTAGCTAGTCAGTCTTCCACATCTAATTAGCTGAATTTCTGAATGGCACAGAAAGGCCAGTAAAGCTGGAGTTAGATAGAGACTCTAGGAAAAGTCTGAGCTACAGACACTATGGAATAAGAGACCCACATCTAAAGAGGCTTGGGAGGAGACAGCATATGCTCTACCTCAGAGCATTTTGGGACAAGAGTAAGGGAGAGATGGATATCACCTCACTGATGAAAATTTACTTTTAAGGCAGATTTACTGGAATCAGTCAAATCTATGTGAGGTAAGATATACAACAATCACTGAAAATACAAATATGTTCAGTCCTTCAGGTAAAGGTCACCTATGAGCTCATATTCTATTTGCAAAAGAAAATAAATAAGATGAATATACCAACAAAATCTTCAGGTTGACAAAATTGTCCTCCAAGACTCCAGCATACCCCTCATAATATACCCCACATGTTTCTTCATGAGTCCAGATCTTCCTGCTCTTTTCTAACAAGAAGCCTAAAAATAGGAAGAAAATTATCCATTTCCTTGGACAAATCAAGTAAGCAAGCTCTTCCAGGGCAAAACCATAATTCTCCAAGCCTAACATGAATGTAGAGACAAGAAAAAATTCTCACTGAAAACAACATCAACCAAAACTCTCTCCTACCTGATGTTACTGCCTGAAACTTTTAAAAAGAAACACAATTAATTTTGCTCCATTAATAGCATTGAAATAATTGCAAAAACTTAAAAATATTCAAGGAAGGAGGAAAAGTAATCTTCCAAATTTCTAGCAGTAAGTTAGATATGCTCTTAAATTGTCCTTATGTGTTTTTTTTCACAAAAATACAATGTGGAGAGCAGGGGATTTAGCTCAGTGGTTCCACCACCTGCCTTGCAAGCACAAGGTCCTGAGTTTGATCCCCGATACCAAAACAACAACAACAAAAACAAACAAACAAACAAAAAATCAATACAATGTGGGTATTTTATTCCCCAATTTATTTAGAATAAAGTAGTGCACAAATAGATGTTAGGCACATAGGTATTTCTTGTCTTGAAGGACTGAACACATTTGTGTTATTAGTAACCACTCTGAATATTGATTGATATAGAATTGATTGATTACAAATGATTTCAATTTACAGAAAGTGAATTTTCACATTGGATCTAATTTTCCAGGGCTCTGGTTCCTATTTTTTAATAAAAGATTTGTTCTAATGGGTTTTCAGCCTAACTAGTAGAATAATGACATAAATTTGGTCAGCTGGAATCCAGTTATCCAAAAAGCATTCTAGTTACTAAAGGAAGATATTAAAGATGGTAGATTATTTAGGTAGATGACTTTGGGCAATTAAAACATCTGGATACCTGGATGAATAGCTCTTATCTCATTATTATGTTTCAGTGTTGTGTTAGATTAATGATCTCAAAATTTTCTTGCAAAATCGCCTGCAGTTGAAATTTCTTTTATACTATATTCTATTCAAAAGAAAATATCAATACTGGATTTCACATACTCAATAAATACTGATCAGTGATCAAAAATTTTAGCCTTGGTATACAATAGTGAATAAAGGGGGGAATTGCCAGTTCTAACAGAATTTATATTGAAGTGGAGAGATAATAAACAAAAGAATAATAAATTACATCAAATGGTGAGAAATACCATTAAGGAGAAAAGATAGGAGCAGGAAATGGGGAGATCATTGTTTAAATCTGGGTCAGAGATGGCCTAAGAAGGAAATATAGGAAATTAAAACCTCAAAAAAGGTAAAGAAGTAAATCATATTGCTGTATAGAAAAAAGGCTATTCTATAGTCAAACAACCTCAATTGAGATTTGCCTGGAATACATACTAAAAGGAATAGTTGGGTGAAACAATATGGAAAAAAGTAAGAAAGAAATTCAACAAAAAACTAAGGAGCCTTGTAGCCATTGAAAGCTTTTTCTTTTATTTGGAATGAGATGAGAAGAAATTAAGGGTTATGGGCAAGGTGATATGATCTGACTTCCATTTTTAAATGATTACTTGGCTATTGAGAATAGAACATAGAGGGTAAAATGGTGAATCAGGGAGGGCAGAGTTAAGAGATTGTCAATCTGTTGAGGCAGCTATAACAAAATATCATAAACTGGGTGGGTTACAAGTGACAGATATTTATTTCTCCCAGTTCATGATACTGGGATGTCTAAAGGCACTGGCAGACTTGAGGTCTGGTGAGGGCCCACTCTGGCTCAGAGTTAGCCATCTTCTCTCTAAAACTTTACATTGTGGAAGGAACAAGGGAGCTCCCTGGAACTCTTATAGGAGAGCAAATTCTACCTGAAATTGTGAGAACAAAAGTGACTCCATTTTGCTAATGTGAGACCAGAATGACTCCATTTTGTCCAAAATGGAGCAGTCTCCTTGTTCTTTCAAATTAATGATTAAATGTGCTTAATATGGGACCAAAGACATGATCTGTAACTCAAGATTCCTAAGGTCATTACTCAGCCATCTGTTTGCCCTAGAAACAAGTGTCCTGGGCCCACTATCTATAGGACAATCTGTTAACGTGCTGACTATCCACACAAGGTGGTCATGACCATGAGTCAAGATGTCTGCTGACCATCAGTACGTGACAGTAGACCACTAACCTTTGTCCCCATTTTTCTTGTAAAAACCTATATGTAATCCCCTTCAACCCCCAATGAGCCTAGCCAATCAAAATTCTACACTTCATACTTGCTAAATGTTAACCAATCATATGGCTGCTAATGACTGAAGCTTGCTGTAATCTCAATAAAAACCCTGCTAATTTGGAACTCGGGGCTCTCAATCTTGATCTGCTGTGTCGGTGACAATTGAGAGTCCCTGCTTAAGCTTGAATAAATGACCCTCGTGTGCTTACATCAGAAACGGCCTCCTAGTGGTCTTTGGGACTTCGTAATCTGGGCACAACAAAATGAGTTTCAAGAAGGAAGGTAGCTGAAAAGGGAAGGAGGGCCAGAAAACTTTCAATGGCATGTAATAGATGAGTTCATTTTTTATGCTGGAGTTTACCTCAGTACTGATAGTGTCTTTTGATTTTTTGTTTTAAGAAAGGAAGACTAGCATTTTTGTAAAGTAGTTGGATTAACTTAATAGCAAGGATAAATTTGATCCTTCAATAAAGGGAAAAAATGCTTGTCTAGTGTACAAATAGAGAATCAAACAGAATCATAGACTACAGTAACAAAAAGAATGTGAGTTTACTGGTACACACTTTTCATTAGGCTGGTTAAAAAAGGTGGTGGAAACTAGAAATTTCCTTCTGATTACTTCTAAGTTTTATAAATTAAATGGGAAGCATAACCAGGAGATGAGACTGGGAATTTGTGAGGAGGTGGCAGAGATTTTAGTTGATTATTTATTTTTTTTTTGGTACCAAGTATTGAACTCAGGACCTTGTTCTTTCGAGGCAGGCATAGTGCAACTGAGCTAAATCCCCAGCCCCAGGATTTTAGAAATAATAAAGATATGAAATACAGATGGTCCTCAACTTACAATGGTTTGATTTATAGTTTTTTTTTTTGCAAGGGATGGAAGCAAAACATATTTGTAGAAACTGCACTTTGAATTCTAATCTTTTCCCCAAGATAGCAGTATAGATACTCTTCCAATGTAGGGCAGTGGCAGAGAGCCACAGCTTCCATCCAGTCATAAGATCTCTAAGAGAAATGACCAATAGTTCACAGCGTATTCTATGCTTAGTAGGTTAGATGTTTTAAATGCACCTATTTTACTTGCAATATTTTCAATTTATGATGGGTTTCCTGGTATGTAATCGCATTGTAAATTGAGAAATGTCTGTAACCATCTTGGAGAGGAAAGAGAGGGAGGGAGGGAGGGAGAGAGAGAGAGAGAGAGAGAGAGAGAGAGAGAGAGAGAGGAGAGAGGAGAAATAAGGGCTGTTTGAAGAGATGTTGAAACATTCCAGGTGTTTCTCTCCAATTGTATCCAGCTGCAGAAGCACAGATAAGGAATAAATGGAGAGTTAGAATTAACAAAGGATGAAGTTTTGTTAAATTGCTACTATGACACAAAGAGGAAAAGAATTTGAGAATGTATGCAGGTGGATATATTGTAACAATGGAAAATGCCATTTAAGCAGTGTAAGGAGAGAACTAAAGACCCAAGAGAAGTGAAGAACAGATAAAAAGTGACTTGATCTGGTGATGTTCAAGGAATGTTGCAGTCATGATCCACAGGCAATGATCTGCAAAGATAAAGTGATGGTGACAGCAACCTGAGAATGAAATTCTTGAAACTGAAAAGAGGACAAGGGACTGGAGTGGACAAATAGGATTGTCTATGAGAATATTGAAATTATAAAGAATTATGATAGGAGTAAGATCAAAGACACTATTATCTAAGAACTGAAATCTCCAAGATATTTGTTTTGAAAGTTAAAGTAGAGGGAAGAGAGTGAAAGCTGCCATTGTATTTTTTGTTTTTGTCTTACTTATAAGCCTCATCTATTCTGTAATGTTTGAGGCACACTAAAATGTATTTAACGTATCTTCCTTATATGAATCCCTTTCTTTCCTTTTACCCAAAGTCAACACACTCTTTCTTGAATCATTGAATCTGTAGTTTTCTTATGTCTTGTCTCTTCTTGTTCTTTTTCCTTCCTTTCCTTTTGATACCACCTCTCTTAACACTCCAATGCTCTCTTTGTCTCTTTTTCCTGTAATTTTGTATCCATATCTTAACACTCGTTATCAGAAGAGTGAAGATTGGGATAATGAAGACCAGAAAGACAGGGCCAGAAAACAGGAAAATGAAGCTGACATATCTAATTTGTATCATCTTCTGAAATGTTTCTGTATTCAACTATCTCCTGAGCTCTCTTCTGATATAGTCATGGTGTATTTATATCTTGGACAGAGTGGAAAGCTGCATGCATGAGGCTAAATATCAAAGCATTACCTGAATAGATGCAAAATGCTCTGTGATGTGCAAATGGGTAAATTTGATTACACATTCTGAAAATGTACTCAGAGCTTCTAAAATGGACACCTTTCTACAGATTAGCAGCAATAATGATGATTACTATGGCATCTAGTGGAATAACAACAAATGAAAAATCAGTTTCTTTCATGACCAAATGGAGCCCTTAGACTTTTGACTAAAACATAGAACTGCTTGATAATTAGTAAAACCTATTATTATCTACCTTACCCATAGTTTGCAAAGCATGGCGCTTGCCAATTAGCATTTTAAAATATTTAGGGTATAGATAGTGACCCTAATTGCAAAACATTAGTTTGTGAGAAGAGACAGGAGATGATCAAAAGATAGCTAATAACACTTCTCTAAATGCTGGGTATGGTGAGCTGTAGTTCTGTTTTAGTACCTAAAATATCTGCAAAATAAGATATATTTTTAAATTGTTATCTATTCTATAGCATGATCACAGCTAAGCATTTATATTAGACTTTTCTTGGCCCAAGACGTTAACTAAACTTAGTTTGATGTTTTTTGGTATCAGCATTAAGGTATTTTGAGGAAGGAATCCTAAGCTGATCTCTCTCATGTCACTGACAGGGTTTATTTGTTTATCCATTTCTAACAGCTAGAAATCTTCATTCCCATTGACAATCTTCCTGTATAATTTTTCTGGCATTTTTATTTCCCCTTTGTCACACACACACACACACACACACACACACACACACTTGTGGCAATGTGATTAGTTGGACATTAAATGTCAGCCTTTCTGGGTTCTGCCTTACATTTATGGCTATATTCTGATCAGAGCTAATACTGAGCAGGATTAGTTCTGGTCAATTTTTATTTGCCAGATCTGGATGACTGTATATTGGTGGTGGTGTTTCAATAACTACAAATTCTCATCTTTGTGCATGTAGATTTAGAGCCTAAGGAAATCTTGCCCTAGATCTTGGAAAATGAGGATCTTAAAATACATTTTATGAAAGATATGTGTTAATGTTCAGAAATAGGGTTAAGTTTAATACAGGAAGCTCTATATTTTTCATGCTACTGAAAATGTAATCTGCAGGCTACCTGTGTATCATCTAGGACCTAGTTAGAAATGTCTTGCCTACAATTATGGAAGCTGGCTCCATCCCCAGTGTACTGAAACAAAATCTGCGTATTAATAAGATATCCAGGTGATTTGTACGCACGTACATTATAATTTGAGAAACTTTGCTCTCTATTTATCTGATTTGCTCTACAGATGAGGTGAAATAAAAGGGGGATGCATAGGAACCAGAAAAAACATAACATCCATTCATAACATTCATAACATCCATTCATTTACTCAACATACAGTTATTAAGTACCTTTAATGGGCCATTCGCTGTGTTAGGAGCTAGGGACACAGCAAAGAATAATATGGGATAACCTGTATATATGGGATATATGGGGATCACCATAGGCAAGAACATGCTGACTAGGGCTGGCATTTTTGATTTTTAGTTTTCAAGGCTGATTATCCTCAGGTTAGGTCTTATTTTTGGAGAAGGAGGGTGGAAAAATACGTTCCTATATCTTACAAACCAAGCAAGTCAACAAGATTTATACTCAAAAAACAACCTGAAAGTAATATGAACACAATAGTATGATATGAATTAGAAATCACATTGCAATTAGAAGAGGGAAAAAATGGTACTTTGGGCCGGGGATCTAGCTCAGTGGTTTTGCCGCCTGCAGTGCAAGCACAAGGACCCGAGTTCAATGCCCCGTACCAATATATAT
>NW_004624731.1:32790304-32804855 GCF_000247695.1 Heterocephalus glaber | reverse complement strand
ATTGATATTGTGTAATAGAAAGAAAAGGTCTAAAGAAGTAGGGGAAGTGGGAGGGGTAGGGGAAAGGAAAGAAGGGAAAAGAAAATATATGAGAAAAGAGAAAAAAATGGAAACAAAGTCTTTGCAAATAGAGAAGGGTGGAGGGAGTGAAGGGAGGGCAGGGGAAGGGGAAAAAAATAAGAACCAAGATACATCATATAAAGGTAAAAGATCCCAGTGATGAATGTTAACTGTATTTTATATCTAAAATGTACCAATAATCTTAATGGAAAAAAATAAAGCCCATTAAACACACAACTAGGTAGTTAACCTTCTTCAAGGTCTAGTTATTAACACATACACTTTATACCTCTATTTCCCTTCTATTGAAGTAGAGTTGACTTTGCATTTTAAATAGATGGTTAAGCATGTCTCATGTGAAAGGAGCCAGGAGGAAGAGAAAAGAAGGATCATCTCAGAGGTAAAACCCTGAACCTTCACTTAGTGAGGAAATTGTTGGAGAATGCTCACTTTAGTGATGCCAGAAATGTGAGGTTTTTGTTGTTTTTATAGGCGTCGACTCTTTAATACTTTTAATGTGCTTTTGGTCCTTTGTGGTACTACATTTAACTTCAGCAAAATTTATTTGCTTTGGCATTTTACAATATGTTCAAGCTGAAAAATCAATTCAATTTTAAATTACCTAAGGAAATTGTCATCTTAATGTAAATGTAAATGTTCATCTGAAGAGGTACAGCTTTTTAGAAGCAAGAAACAACTTTATATAGATGATCAACTTTATATAGAGGGTCAAGAAATGATTTTTTTTTTCTGTGTCTTGAAAGAGCCAAAACAGTTTTAGGACAAATTTGCTTCTTGATCAACAAAAACCACCTAAATAATTCTACAGCTACAGAAATGCTAAGCAAATATCTACACATTGTTCTTTTAAAAAATAAATGCTGCAAAGGAAGCATTCATCTAAATGCAGATGCTTTTCAGTGAGAATCCAAGGGTGAATTGTAATGTGATTCTAAGCCAGATAAATATTGCTTCCAAGGGCTTCTCTGGGGCCAGCAGGAGAGGGGATGAGGAAGAGATATTGATTTTCCCCATAGGAATCTGGACTATGTCATGACTACACTGTATATTCTTGCATTATATTACTAGTAAATGTCTATGTGTATAATTGTATGTAACCGTGTGGGTTTGAATGTACATGTGTCCTTGCATTTCCAGGTCATGGAGCTGAGTCCTAGATTCTGGTAGGGACTTTAGGGTGGATTTTTCACTTCCTACACAAAAACCATTTCAAGGAAGTCACAAACTATAGAAAACTGGAAATTCCGTCAAGATCCTGTTATGTTTTAGATACTTTAACACCGATAAACATGGAGTTAACAGAAATTCTTCTATTGGGTATACATACACCATAGAGAAACACAACCCTATAGCTGTACAAAAATCTTGTACATGAATGTTCGTAGCAGTATTAACCATAATATTCAGAAAGGGAAATAATCCAAATATCTATTAGCTGATGAATGGATAAAGAAAATATGATATATCTACAAAGTGAAATATAATTTGACAATAAAAATGATCAAGTTCTGATACATTCTACAACACCAGTGAACCTTGCTAAATGCGTTAAGTTAGTCACAAAGGACAACTTATCATGTGTTTGCATTTATGTGAAAGGTCCAGAAAGGCAAATTTATGGATACAGAGTGGTGGTTGCCAGTGAGTACAAGAAGCAAGGGAAGAATGGGGAATGATTGCTAAAGGATATGAGGTTTTTTTTTTAATTTGGATGACTATGTTGAAAACCCTTGAGCTGTACATTTCAAATGGGTTACTCACAGGGAGTGTGAATGAAATCTTAACTTTAAAAAATGAATAACTGAAGGTTTGGGAGATGAAGTTCTCCTAGATGTGAGTCAGTATGATGTACTGGGTAGCCAGTGTGGACTCTGGAACCAGACTTCCTGGATTCAAAGATCAACTCTATTACTTAATAGCCATGGTATGACTTTGGGCAAGTTAATTCAGTACTTTGTGCCTCGATTTCCTCACTTAAATCTGGAGAAAATAATTGGTATAATTTAAAGATTAAATTAGTCAATAATGTAAGTGCTCAGAAACTACTTGACTGGTTGCCACAATAAAACACATTTGCTATTATCATCCGAAATGTTGCCTTGTTGGAATTCTTGTCACCAAAGAACTTCAGTAAAGTCCTATAAAACACACTTCCCAACTCTGCCATGGGGAATGAAGAGAAGAGTGCATTTTATGTTTCCCATGGAGTGTTCCACAGCAGGGTAGACTCTTCCCTATACCCTCCCTTCCCCAAGGATAGTGAAGTGGTTATAGAATTCACTAGAGAGGCCAGGGATTCTGGGAGCACAAGGGAGAAATCAGCAGAGGTGTAAGGGGTCATTTGATGGAGTTAAGATGGATAAATCTAGAGCAGTAATTACTGACAGAGTCTGATTGGACACTAGCATCCTGGACATTAGGTTGAGAAGGCAAGAGAATCATACCCCACTGCACTTGTAGGTATACTCAGAGCCAGAAAAATTGGGTGCTTGGGTTACTATAATCTCACTCATGCTCTCAGACTAATGAGGCTTAATATTTAAGATATGTGTGCCAAACTTTTAAAGTCCAAGTTTTACTGAGGTTAAAGCTTCCAAAATCAGCTGTAACTCATCTTCTATACAAATAAAATTTCCAGGATCCCTTAGGGTTCTATCTACCCTTACCATCTTACACTTTCCTTTATCCTTGTTTTATTTACTAGTAAGTCCCAAACACTGACTTATGGTCTCCTTGAGTACAAGGACTGTGACATTTTACATTTTTCTTTGCTTTTCTTTAATTTCATTGCTTTTCCTTGTTAATTTCTAGGTCACTTGTCACTGTTTCTTGATTGAACTCCTTATGCTTATGGTAAGCACTCAGAAAGACCTTGCCGAAAGAATGAGTCACCAGGTGGGGATACTTTATGTATGGGAATTTTATTAGTCTCATTGCAACCAGGGCTTTATGTTCTTCCTTTTCTATCTCTGGGAGCTTCTGAGCTTTCTGTTCCAAAACTTCCACTTCCTTTCAGTTCACCCTTTTTCCCTTTGTCTGACCCATTCCCCACTTGTTTTCTATTTCTTTGTATCCTCTGAGGCTCCTTTATGCTACTGTGAACATTTCAGCTGTACTCAGATCTTTCTACAAAGATCCTTCTGTATCATTGCTTAACTAATTCAGCACCTTTTACTTCTTAGGTTTTTCTATCTCAGTTCTGCTGGCTGAGTCCTTTTTTTGTTAACATTTAAATGTTGATGGTACTAGAATTAGCCTGTCTAGTTTCTTCTCATTCTACATCTTCTATCCTCTGATGAACTGGGAATTTTATATGAAGGTGGATGTTGGAGAGAATGAAAGCCTAAGACCAGCACACTTGAGTTGGGAACTGATTGGGGTAGGATGTTAATGCCATGATACACAGTCTTATTGGAGAGGTTGAAGGTAGTAGTGGGCATAGGTTAAAGAAGATTCAAAGATTTCAAAAATTTCTACATTTATCATGGCAGATTGGAGTGGCATAAAAATTGAGAAACTAAATGTCACTTAAAAAGAGGAGTCAATAGACGAGTGTCAGTAGATCTTGCATCAAGGAGATGAGATGATTTGAGCTGATCCTGGGAGCTGGCAGTGATGTAGGTAGGAAAGATGGATTTAAGATATTTCCAAGGGAGAATGTATAAGATTGAGTGACCTATTAGACTTGGGAGATATGATCGGAAAAGTTAAAGATTTACTGGAGTTTTGACTTGGGTAATGCACCAGTGGTGCTGATGTGTTAACAAAGATGAGGAAAAGAGGACAAGAATAATTTCCCATGATCAGACTCAGTAGGATTATTGGAGTAATAGCTCTAGGTCTGTTTTGGTCAGTGATGGGTGGGAACTAATTAGTTCAATTAGAATAGATAGACATAGGGCTTCAAGTAAGAGGTGAAAAAGACATTTCAATTTATAGCCTTTTAAAACCAAGTATTAATATCTCTTTCCACATCAACCAGGATCACCACAATGATGTAGCATAAGAGAAGTGATGTGAAAATCAAAGTATTTGTCTGGGCCCTGGCTATGCCATTTATCAGGTGTGAAACACATTATATTATTTCATTTCCTTGAGCTCATTTTTCTAATCTGTAAAATGGAAAAATAATACCTCACAGGTCATAATAATAGTTAAATAAAACACTGTATGAGAAATTGATTTGTGAGCCACCAAACACAATAGCTGGCTGGAAGAAATATAATGTCAGTCTAAGAAATTGTTTAGACTTAGCTTTGATTATACAAGATCCAGAGTGAGAAGTGTATGCTCAACATTCCATAATAATTGCATGTCAATAATTTGGGTGAGATTTAAAAAGAAAATCCATCTAGTAATCCACACAACTCCAAGAGCTGAGATGTTACATTCTTTCATTTCATAAGTAGGTAGAGTGTCTAAGATGGAAGACATCTTTAAGATTTTGTTTTTTAACCAAATGATGAGTGAGAACAGAGGTTATGTAACTTACCCAGGGTCACAATGAACAACAGTAGCCTGGATGAGACCTTGGCTTCTCAAATAACTCCCAGAGCAGGACTTCTCCACTGTATTAGTTTCATTTCCTTTACTATTGAAAACACACTTCGTCTGGCTAAAGAATCATCTTCATTAAGGGCCTACTTTGTTTGTATCTTTTTGTTTGTTTGTTTAGGTTTCAGTTTAATGGAGCCAGCATAATATTTGGTTTAAAACTAATCTTTGCTGTCCTACATATTTTACTCAAAGTGTATTTCTTTTGACCTTCCTTGGAAATTAGTATTTTTTCTTTTATAAATAAAAGATAAAATAATGGAAAACTTCTACTCATACTTCAGTACCTCTAAGAAGCAGCTACTCACTGGGAAGGGAATATTCACCAGAGCTTTCCCCAGTCTTGTGGCAATAGAGAATTTGCATTGTAGGAAGTTTCAAATGAAAATGACAGGAAATTTACTTTCTCCTTTTTTATCATTCTTCTTCAACCTGCCAGGACAAATGTGAAAACTATATTTTAATATTCTGATGCAGAGCATCCTCATCCCTGTAATAACCATTTCCCTAGACAGAGGCCACCCTGACACCAGAGTGCACAAGAAAAGAGTGTGGGGTAGGAAAAGACTTCCGGGTCTTGTGCACAGATCTGCATCTTGCAGGTGAGTCAGACAGGGAGGCCTTGTGTACCTTCTCAGCGGTGACTCACTGGGGTACATTCTGAACCAACTTGAAGTGTGTTCAAGAAGTGTGTGAGATGGAGAGTCACACATGAACTAAGCTCTGATCAGCAGGGACTAGGCTTGATTTGTGGTAAGATCTCTAGTATTTATCTTACTGCCCTGCATGTAGAAGAGCACACAATACAGTTATTTATATGTTTGATTTATTGAAATGTAATTATTATAGTATGTGAAAAATATAAAGATGCAGAATGGAAAAATTTGAAAATAAAAACAAAACAAGAATTTCCTAAGATATCCAGAGGTCAGACTATCAAAAGCTAGCAATAGGGGTCGGGGATTTAGCTCAGTGGCTCTGCCACCTGCCTCCCAAGTGCAAGGACCCAAGTTCGATCCCCCGTACCAAAAGCAAAACAAAACAAAGCTAGCAGTATTCTTGTAGATGAGAACATTTATTGTGTGTCTCACAAATCCTCACTCAGTAGCTTCCTCATGTTCTTAATAGTTTTCTTTCGTTCCCTTAAGGTCCCTGTACTGATGAAAATACAAATGTTCCTAAGACTAATAAATGAGAATAATTGAACCTTTAATTTATGGCTATTATAGTCCCATGCCATGCTGTTCTTCTTTGAGCTTTTTCTCATCTGTTCGTTTGTTTAGAAGAGGAGTTATTAACTCCACTTTATAGCTGAAGAGGCTGAGGTTGAGAGAGGTCAGTCTATCAAAGTAACAAGTTTATAAAAGAAAGGGAAAGGACAGGAGCTGGGTAAAGGTCTATAGACTCCAGAGCCTTTACCTATTACTCTGCTTCAAGAACTTCCTAATTTTCCTAAAGGAAAAAAAATAAGCACCTACATTTTCTTCAGAGTTGAGAATACTGATGCTTGAGTTAGAGTAAATGAATTATTAACAAGAAAATGTCTGCAGTACTGAAAAGAAGAGGAGAAGCTAGAGCCCAGGAGAATACTGGCACTTTTCATCTTTCCTGTGAACCTGTCTTCAAGGTTGAGATTATGTAGACTAGGATACTTAGAGATTTTTTTTTTTACTGTCTCTTTCCAGAATTTTAGGGTTACTGATATGAGTTTGACATTCCCTGCAAGTTGAGTGTTGTGGCACATACCTGTAATCTCAGTTCTTGGGAGGCTGAGACAGGAGGATTCCCTGGAGCTTAAGGCCAGCCTGGGCTACATAGTGCATTCAAGGCCAGCTTGAATTACAGAGCAAGACTCTGTCTCAGAAACAAAACAAAACAAACAACAACAACAAAAACATTTCCCTCACATGGAAGAGAGCCCATAAATAATTTCTTACATTTTCCATGAGAAATTATTTTGATATAAGCATCATATAATAGTGGAAGTTCAAACTGGTGTTGAATGAAAAGATTAAATTGTAGATGTAATTTCCTTTAAAATTTTTGTCGTGTAATAAATATATAGTTATTCCATAAAGACATCTAAGATCATCACACAAGTATATATTACTTAAATATATATATCCTTAAAATTTTCTGTTCTTCCAAATAAACCACCCAACACCAGCATAATTCACATAACAACAGTGAATCCACAGCATAGATAGAAAAAAGGCTGCTCCAAGTAGACAGATAGCATTGTGCCCTGGATATTTTTCCAAGGGGAAATAGAAATAAGAAAAGTTTTGGTGGATAAGATTCCAGAGGAGAATAAGAATAGATATAACCATAGAGTTCAGTGGGTGAAGCCTGAACTGAGTGATGGGATTGGTGGAGGAGACTAGCTCCATCCTCTTCTGTACCATCTACATATTTCTCCCCACCACAGTGGTTCCTAGAAACATCACTATCTGAAAATCTTCGAGAAGTTGCAGATTACTAATCCATCCCATTGGGAAATCAGCTTATGCATCACTGATTAATCAATGTAATCAGTGCTCACAGGAATTTGAGGAAGTCATACTCTCTGACTTGCCTTACTATGTTGTGAAGATGGTGAGTTTTGCTAGAGACCCGAACTTACTACCAACGTGTTTAATGCATGGCAGATCAAGTGATAGATTTTAAGATTTTAATTTCATCTCTAAAATAGAGACACGTAAACCATGAAAAAGGACAGGAAGATGAAAGCATATAAAATAACTTGATTAGGTTGATAAAAATAAATAATACAGATAGTAGGGAACTCCACATTTTATTTGGGATAATATGTGGACCATGTTTTACCTATTGGTTTCCAGAACAGTGCGCTTGAGAAGGGATGATATCATTTGAAATATCATTCTTGCAAATAGTGTTTCTTGAACTATTCACAGAGTCTCTCACATCAATTTTCTTATCAAAAATACAGATTCCCTAGATCTATTCTACACCAATGAATTGTAACCTTTGAGTCACAGAACATTTGTATCTTGTTTTTAATAAGCTCCCTAGGTGATTCTTATGCATAATGAAGTTTAAGAACCATTGCTCTGTATCAGGCAGGAATGAAAATATATACATCACAGTAGTCCTTACAGTGTATTAAATATTATAAGTGGTCAAGTAGCATTGGTTGAGTAAACAAAGGCATGAAGAGAGAAATTATTTATCCTTGATTCTTCTAGTAGCATATTTTATAATCAGGAGCCTGTGAGCTGCATATAGAATGGGTAATGCAAGCTTTTGGCTGTACCTCCTGGAGGGGAAGGAGATTTATATACAGGAAATGCCCCTTTCAAAAAATGATCCAGAAGGATTTTCCAGGGGAACTCTCTTGGGAACTAATTAAGGAGCCAGAGGCAGACAGTCTGTTGAAGTAGATCTTTGGTAAGTCAGTGAACTCAAGGACGAAAACTGCAGACCAGGAGTAGCCATGAAAACCCCCAGGGCAGAGGGATATAAGCTGGTCAAAAGGTCAGATGGAGATCATAGTCAGTAAACTGATGGCTAGAAGGGATAAGGCAACTATATGTCCAGCTTCTAAAAAGTATTGAGCCTCTATTCATACAGAGAGAAAAGGAACTGGGGATATTTCTGAGTCTTCTGAACCTTGGGTGGTGGGACTGGGAGGAATTGGGGGTATTAATGGAGTAGTACTGCCTGAGCAGGAAAATGCAAAAACTCCACACAATTGTCTCCCTTGTTTGAAAAAGATTTTTACAATTTGTGGGTTTGTCTCCTTGGAACAAAAAACACCTGAGGCTTTTGCAGGGCGGGGTGGAAACAAGCCTCCCTGAAGAGTTAATTGTTAGAAATTACTTCTTGTGATGATTCTATAATTATATTTTTTGTTCTAATGTTATTTGTTTAAGCCGCATTGCAGTGTAACACCTAGCGAACTGTGTTCCATGCTGTTATCCCACATGTTCCCATATGCTTTAATATTTCCCAAATTTCTCCAATTTAGATAGGACCTTTGGACAAATCAATTTGGTGGAAGAACTTAAGAGATTCCCCCAAGAGTTAGTCACAGAGCCGTTAAAACTTTATAGGATGAGAGAGTTGTGCAACTGGCAGGGGACCTGGAACTGTCTGATCACACCTTTGCTTCATCCAACAGTGCACGTAACATTCTGGGAGGCGAACAACAGTGAGTGATGTAACTGCTCTGAAATAAATGATGGAGCCAGAATCCTTCTGTGCACTAATGGATCATCCCTGGCCGATCCCTAAACCCTTGAACAAAATGAAAGAAACCCTAGAAAGCAACGGGGAGTCCCCATAGTTTATTTAAGATTCAAACAGTCTGGCCCAGGCTCACAGATACCACAAGATCACAGCCAGCTATTGCCAAAGAAAACAGCAAATTCCTCTAACTAGAAAGGCCAATTAAAGAAAAGGGAAATAGTGAAGCCCTTTTTTGCAGAAGATGAGAGATGTGTTCTCTTTTTTCTTTAAAAATGTTAACTCTGTGTGGCATTGTCTCAGCATTAGTACCCTTAGGATTAGTGTTGCTATTACAGAGATGAGTCATCTGCAAGCAGATACAGAGAGACAGGGCAATCCAAAGCCACTGGGTCTTCTCTCTTTTTCTTTGCTTATGAAGGGATTCAAAATGTTTGCTCGGTCTTCTGAAACAACGGCACCCAGGAACAATGGTTTTCCTATAAATAGGAGGGCAGTCGCTGAGAAAACAGAGGATAGGTTTATCACATTATAATGTGCTTATGGGGAGCTTTGGAGCTATGTAATTCTGTCACTGTAGACGGGTGCATTACATCACTGTGGTGCTACTTCCTTGTTCATATTCCTTAGAGTTGGGAAGAGTCTTCCAGTTGGATCTATTTGAGTTCTTAAACAGGAAAAAAGTACTGAATTGTTTTATGTGGGATGTACAAAGGAAAAATACCCATTTGAGATACTGGCATGATGCTCATGTTTCCCTTTGAGTTACTTTTTATTAGCTAACATTTATTGAACAATTATCTGAGTACCTAGCAGAGTTCTATGCATTTTCACATTTCTCCCAATGACCCTTAGGAGTAGGTCTCCCTTTGGGATGTTATTTTTCTTTTGACAGATAAGAAGACAGGCCTAGAGAGGTTAAGTGATGTCTAAAGGTATGAATCTAGTAAGCAGCAGAGATTGCAGTTTGTTCAAGCATCCCTAGCAGGTGCTTCTTAGTAGGTAAAATATTATGTTACCTATGTGATAAAATTTCCTTTGCAAAGTGTTTAACTGCAAAGTCATAGCCATGCATAAAATATTCTTGTTAAAAATCATTTCATTTCATGAATCATAGAAATTATGATAAACCTATTGAAATTTAGACTTGGGAAAATATGGTAGAAGTGAATATGTTTCTAATAATAACATATTTTCCCTAAGCTCAATCACTTAGGAGTAGAAAACTTGGCTGTGATTTCTTCTCATCTTTATGTATGCAAAACATTTAAAAAGAAGCTAGGGGTGTAGCTCAGTGGTTGAGCACTTGCTCACCATTCAAAAAGCCCCAGGTTCAATCCCCAGCACTGAAAGGGAAATGAGAATAAAAACTGATTTGACTTGTCCCTTAAGGTTTTAATCCAATCTAATTAAAATAAAGGGACATATAGTTTAGGATAATGAGAAAGAATAAAAATAAATAAATCTGTTTATAATATTATTCAATGTTTTCCTTAAATCATTTGAATGATTCTTCATGAAGTTATAATGATATGATCTTCTTTGAGACAAAATTGCTTATTTTTTTTATTTTAAGATGAAAATTTTTTACATCTTGATTTTTTAAAATGAGTGGATGCCCTACAATCAATGTGAGCATTTAATATAGAATTCTTTAGTTTCTTACCATGATATGAGAAGCCATTATTAAAACTATGATATATCTCTTAGGACTCTAAAATATGAGAATGCTATTAAAATATATTACAATAAACCTGCCTGTATAGCTGGATTACTGTCAAAACTGTTAGATTTGCCGAAACTTTCCCTTAGCCATGACAGAAGAAATATTAAATATCTCTTAAAATGTACAGTTTAAATCATAATTTTATGGCTAGATTTGGGTTTCTAAGTACCATTTTTCCCTTTAAAAGAGACCAGAGCTGGTGGAGAAAAAAAATAAAAGATGAGCTTAAAACATATTTATGCTTCAAAGTAAGGAAGAAATAAAAAATAAGATGGGCCCTGTTGGAAGAACACAATGGCCAAATCGAAAGAGCTCTCTTAGATCAAATATGTGACAATTTGTGATTAAAATGTTACCACGATTTATTGTTATCCATTGAATAAAATAACCAATGAGTTCATATTGATAATAGTGAAATACAATAATAAATATTAGGGGAGGATGGAGGAAAGACTATTTCGTTGTCAATGTATAAATAATGATAAAATTTAAAAATCACCATTATGCACTCATCCATAGTAATCAGGTAAGAGTCATCATGGCAAACTATAATGATTGGCGAAAGCGTGATGAGAAAATTTCTCTCTACAGATTTCTCTGTAACACAAGTATTACCTTGTGGGAACATTACAGTAGAGAAATCTAACACATGGTGCTTCAACCAAGTGACCAAAGTTAACATCAGCCATCAATGGGACAGCCTGATACCTTGTGTTTCTTGATGTTATTCAAGTGAAATGATATAACATTTCTTGCATACTATACCTGCTGGGGATGCATAACCTGCCTGGGAACCTAAAGAAATATCAGACTCATTCCAAATACACGGCCTATGTTCTTCCAAAATGTCATTGTAATAAGAGACAATGCAAGAGTAAAAGAGATTAAAATCACATTCCAACTAAATGATGGGAAGAGGAAGGATTGCCACAATAGACAATATTGGGGTAATGGAAAAATTTGACAGTGAACTTTTAATAGGTAATAGTACTGAGTAATTCCATATTTCTCTAATTAAATAATTGCATTATATTTATGTAAGAGTATCTTTGTTCTTAGGAAATATTGAAACTGAAGGAAAAAAGGGTACAATATTTACAACTTAATTTCAAATATTTGGAAATATAATATGTAGTGCAGGGAAAAAGAGATAAAGCAGCTGTGGCAAAATATTAAATCTGTTAAATTTGTATTAAAAGAGTGAAAGAGTCATTTTATTATTCTTAAACATTTTCTATTTTATTATTGAAATTATTTCAAGATAATAATTAAAAATTTTACATTTACTAGTATTCTATTGAATATGCTTTAAAAGCAACCTTTAAGACATTTTGAATTTTTATTTGTTTGTTTGTTTGTTTGTTGTTTTTTTTTGGTACCGGGAATCAAACTCTGGTCTTTGTGCTTGTGCAGCAGGCGGCCAAACCACTGAGCTAAATCCCCGGCCCATGAATGGGTTTTTGATAAAGGATAAGTTGGAAATTTGTAGTAAAAAAGTAATTAATAGAAAAATCTTTATTTGACAATTGATGCATCCCCAGCTTTCAAAAGACATTTTTATGCTAGATGAAAATAAACCTATTTGGAAGTAAGTTGCTATGGCTTGTGTCTAGATATCCCCCCTAATCTTCATGTGGTCATAGAGGGGCTTTTCAGAGGTGGCAGGATCCAGAATGTGTGATACTGGGATTAAGTGTGTGTGATTACTAAATTAGTCCACTGATTGGTTTGGGATAGTTTTGGGTAGTACCAAGGGTGCCTCACCCTGAGTGTGAGTGCTACCTGTTTTAAGGGCAAGTAGCCTGGACACAATACAAAGGGACAGAAAGAATGTGTCACTTGTAGCTTTTCTGCCTTCTACTTGTCCAGCTTTGCCATAAACTGTTTCTTCTCTGCTATGCCACATTGCCTTGGAGCCAGCCTACTGTGAACTGAAACCTCCACAAACTATGTGCTACAATAAACCTTCGCTCCTTCAACTTTGGGTGTTGGGTATTTTGTCTCAGCAATAAGAAAAAATAAATAAGACAGAGGTTTTAGATAGGACTATGAAGCTTTATGTGCCTGTCTTATTACCTGTATTTGGGATTGGAAATGAAAAAAAAATAAACATTTTGAATTTTAAAGAGAAGGCAGAAAAATAAAATATTTGATGGTATGCAATGCTAAGAGAAATAGAGTAAAGTTCTTTGTGAGGGCATTTGTCACTGTAAAGCATGAATGGAGTGTAAATTTTGGAATGCTTTTGTCTCTAAGAAAACTTTCTGGATACTTTGCTTGACTATATTCCCAGACTAGAATCAGAACTACATTCAGCATATATTTATAACAGTTAAAATTTATATATTAATACCTTATTACAGCATATATTTATATTTCATTAACATGGTTTATATTCTTCCAAGTAGCCTATCAATTTGTATACTCCTTTCAGATTAGTTGAGTGTTCAGTGTTGCTTTGATGACAAAGTTCAATTTTAAAGGAAAGGCAAAGACTATAGCATGTGCAGTGATCTAGGGCCTCATTTAGATCAGTCTATGAAGCTACATGGAGACACTATCATTAACTAAGAGAAAGTTACCTGATTTATATGAAAGTTGCAAAATAGTTTTCTTTGGGATCCAAATCCATAAAACAGGAGAGGGGGAAGAATATCATGGTGCTCTAAAGGTGCATAAAGGTACTCTCTATGTCAAGTCCAGTTGATGTACCATGGTTTCTTAGGAATCCATGTCCCAAAGGAACCTGTGGCTATTTGGTGATTGTGCAATAGAGATGAAGGGTGACATGTGTTTCTTTTGAAATTCTTGCTCTCAAGTATACCAGATCACTGTCAGCTACTCACTGATTGAGGATCCTCCTTGGTCCATTCTGTACATCTTTTAGGGTCATATTCACTTTTTTTTTTTAAGCTCTTTTATTGGTACTTTTTAGGTATACAATTCTTTTACATTTATCATTGGGTGTTTGTACCTGTACATGATATATCTTGGTTCTTATTTTTCCCCATTACTTGTGTGGCCTTCACATCCTCCACACTTCCCTATTTATAGACATCATTTCCATTTTTTTTCTTTTCTCATAGTTTTTCCTTTCCCTTTTTCCTTTCCCCTTCCCCTCCCTTCACCCCTTCATCTTTGGACCTTTTTTCCTATTTCAAATTATCAATTATTCATTTTAATCATTTTAACCCTTGTTTACACTATCAGTTTCTCACACTAGAGAAACTATTCGGTATTTACACATGTGTGTCCTATTTATTTCATTTAAGAGTATGGCCTCAATATGCATCCATTTAGCTATAAATGACTCAAGTTTATCATTGTTTATGGCTGAGTAGTACTTTCAGAAAAAACCCCACATTTCTTCATCTAATTTCCAGTTGATGGGCACTTGGGCTGCTTCCAAACTTCAGCTATTACAAACTGTGCAGTTATGAACATGGGTGCATATATTATCACTGTGGTATGATTCTTTTAATTCTTTGGGGAAGAAATCCAACAGGGGAATAGCTGGGTCAAATGAGACTTCCAGTCCTAGTTCTTTGAGGTTTCTCCATACTGATTTCCACAGAGGTTGCATCAGTCTGCACTCCCACCAGCAATGGAGAAGGGTTCCTTTCTCCCCATACCCCTGTCAGCATTTGTTATTTGTTGATTTCTTGATAGCAGCCATTCTTTCTGGGGTGAGGTGGAATCTCAGTGTTGTTTTCATATGCATCTCTTGAATGACCAGTGATGGTGAACATTTTTTCATATATTTGTTTACTGCTTTTACTTCTTTGTCTGAGAAATTTCTGTTCATTTCAGATGCCCATTTTTGAACTGGGTCTTTGAATTTGGGGAGTCTAATTTTCTTCAATTCTTTATATATTCTAGATAGTAGTCCTTTGTCTGAGGTACAGCTGCTAAAAACATTTTCCCATATTGTAGGTTGTCTGTTAGCTCTGTTGGTGGTTTCTTTTGCAGTGCAGAAGCTTTTTA
>NW_004624731.1:32755228-32783384 GCF_000247695.1 Heterocephalus glaber | reverse complement strand
AGGTCCTGATGGCTTCACTGCTGAATTCTACAAGACATTTAAAGAACTATTGCCATTACTCTTTAAGCTCATCAATGAAATTGAAAGGGAAGCAATTCTTCAAAATTCTTTCCTGGAAGCAAGTGTTACTTTGATTCCACATTCACTTTTAACCATGTTCTTAAAATATTCGTGCTGCAATTGGCAGGGAGACTTCTCTTTTGGTTCTTCTCACTAACCAGAGATTATGGTGGGTATCTTTGGGGCTTGTGAAGTAGCTTCTTTTTAAAAAATGTGATGTTATAAAAATGTGTTCCTCTTCTTCCCTCTTAGTAAAGCCATTGAAACTTGTAGTTTTATTACTTGACTATCTTGACAAAAGAATGCCAAAGTACTTGCTGTGATAATGAGGCTGTCCTCAATACAGGCGTTAGTTAAGGCCTGAGTTAGAGACCTCAAACAACAAACTCATCAGTCTGCAAGCAGTTATTGAATACAGTACTGATTGTATGAGAAGGATTGTTAGCTGCTCTAGGAGAAACATAACTGAGTAAAATAACTCCCCTGCTTTCCTGGCACAGAACTCTTACCTAGGAAGACAACATATTTACAGAAGCAGATAGCCTTAGTCTAGTTTACGGTTGTGGAAGAGGGAAGAGTGAGGACTAACAAAGAGTGTTAACCGTTTCTTCTTGCTGCATGTCTTTGGACCTAGCCCAAGTATTAAGGGAGAACAAAAGACCACAAATTAGCAGCACTAGAAGAAATTCTCCCACAGCATAAATGCAAAAGGAAGCCATCAGGCAGATGGGGTTTGGTGAAAAGCACAAGTTCTGTTAACTGAGGTCTCCTGTTTTTTCTGATGTAAGTAGGAATTTCTCCCAGTCTGGTTTCTTAAAGCAACTGTGGGGTAGTGGAAATGGTGTGGAACAAGCTTCCAGAATCATTAATTACAGATATGGCACTTAATCCTTTACTAATTCAATTTTCTAATTGTAAAATGAGGCTAATATTACATTCTTTGCATCTTATACCTGATGGGTTGCTTAGGAGAGTTGTGTGAACATTTTTGCAAGTACTATGGAAATACTGTAATTAAGTGCTATAAAAGTGTAGAGGATTATTAATAGCACCATACATTTATTAGACAGTTGTTATGTGCCAAACATTATGCTGGCCCTTTATATTCATTGGCTCAGTTGACCCTTTGGCAACCCATGCTGCTATTCATATTTTACAGAGGAAGAAACAAAGGTTTCCAGAGGTTATGTGCATAAAGGTAAGTGCTTTAGACTTTAGGCTTAAATAACCTGATTCTACACCCCAGCTCTCAGGGGTTACAGGAGATGCCAAGTGGATGAATGGCCATTGTCTAAAACAGGGTAGAAGCAAATCCTGCTCATCTGCCTAATGATGTCCAGGTTTAAGTTTGGGGTCATTATACGCTTTAAACCAGCATCTTGCTAGTGGAAGTGGAAATGCATGAAGAAGGCAAGTCTTGAAGAAAAAAAGCATTTCTTGCTAAATCCCTTTGCTTCACATATGTACATGCATGCACACTCCAGCCCTGAATATTTAACCAAACTAATTTCAAACTCATATTCAAGGCTTGCTACAGTGGCACTGATTAATCTATTATCTGCCCTTAGTAACAAGATGAAGAATTATTACTTCAACTGCTCTTTTCCTGCTTGCAAGCCCAATGAGGCAGTCCTACCTTCTCCTCATTTCCATGGCTTTAATGGAAGCTTCCAAGTCAATGAACCAAGCCTCTTGAGAACAAAAGCTTAAGAATGGAATAAGTAGAAGGTGGAGATGTGGCTGCTGATTCTGGGGAGTTGAGCTTCCATTTATAAAAGTGAGTTGGAATGCAACCCTCACTCCCCAATATTCCCTGGCAAAGGCCAGAGGCTGAGGACAAAAGGTAAAATTACAAATAGAACCCTGGAGGAAATGAGAACGTGCCTGCACATTGTGAAAAAGTCAGAAGGAGAGACTGCAGGCTGACTGTGAAGGAAGGGATCAGTTTGATGGAGTAGCAGTGGCAGCCTGTGCCACCTCTGAGGGAGCCTGGTGGTACCAAAAAAGCTTCTTTCAAAATCCTCTCCTGTTCTCACCTGTAACGTGTCCTCCCATGTAGGGCTCCAACAAGGGCTAGACATCTGCTGAATTGCATGCTGGGTGGAGAAGCAGTAGCTAGAGGTAAAAATCACTGTGCAATAAGATAAATGCCTCAGTATCATCTAGTTTGAAAGAGAAGTCTCTGCAGAATTCTCACTAGGGCAGTGTGAACAGCAAAGGGGTATCACCCATGTTACCATGGCTTTTAAATCCTAATCTTTCAGAGGGATAAGGCAACAGACATGATGAAAGGGATTTGAAATCTTCTGCCTGTTTCTCCACAAGTCTAGAGTCCTCCCAATCATATCCTGAAGCTCCTTTTCATTCATTTGATTAGTTATGGGCTAGACACTGAACCAATTAATCAACATCCATCATCATGTTTATCCTCAGTGTTATTTTCCTTTTTATACAGATAAGGAAATAAGGACTCAGAGGAATTCAAGAACTTGCAATGAATCATACAGATGTAGAGTGATGAAATGCAGTTAGACTCTATTTTGTCCAATTCTAGAGTTTGAGCACTGACCCCTGCAGCTCTTGCTTGAACTTCCAAATGTTGGACATGTTCCAAGCAAGAATAGTGAAAGGAGAGTTTGGCTTTCATGATCTTAGGCTTTGTACTCCTGTGTGTGATATGTGTGTGAACACACACTCATTTTCAGTCCCTTTCAGTTTATTTTTCCCAGTCCCCACCTTTCTGCAGCCTGTATATATATATATCTTTTGCCTACTGTAGCAGTTTTTAAATTCTCAGTTCTATTGTCACCTACTTGAGAAACTACTTTACATACATGTGTTAGGAACTTAGTAATTTAACTCTCCTTTGGACATTTGCATTTTAAAAGGAAATAAAGAGTGGGACACTGGCACAAATGGACCGCTCCTTCAAGCAAGAGTAGATCAATATGTTTCCTAGAATGAGATAAAAGGATATTTCAAGGACCATGAATGCTATTCCCTGTCACAGAATGGGTGAACATAGAAACTCACAGGCATTTAAACTAAGATCAAAGGCACATGTGTTAGGGGAGGGAGGAAAGCTCATGCTAATTCTGTATGAGATTGCCCAAAAGCATATTTGAGGTCTCAAAAAGGAGAATCCTCCTGAGCCCTGAGAAACAAGAAACTTTCTGTGTCACTGAGATCCTAGGGGGGCAGGGCTGGTCCCAGGAGAACAAGCAGGATTAAACACATGATCTTCCCAGGCAGTGTCACCTCTTGCTGCCCACCAGGCTACTTTAAGTATGCACAACCTCTGTCTGCACATGTCACCACCCATTCCATGGCAGCTCCCAATTCATAAGCTCAGGGTTTCTGACCTAAAGCAGCAGAACCTGTTCTCTAAGAGTGACAATAAATGGGAAACATCCTTTCTATCCTTGCATTTTTAGCTTAGAAATTCAGACTGCAAAGGAGTAGGGTATGGGCAGAGAGGAGGGGGTAAACTACATAATATCACTATGGTAACATCTTTCCTGACATCATTTTTCTTCAGACCAAGCCTATTGCTAAAGCAGCCCTTTCTATAGCTATAGTCCAGTGAAAAAAGGACCATTCACTTTGCAACTTCCTCATTTATCACATTCAAGTGATCTCTCCTCTCTCCTGTAACACACGCACCTGTGATATTAGTGTAAGCGTTTCCACTTGTCTCTTCTCTCCTGTTAACTAGACCTGGTCATGGTCTTTATACTACTGCTACCCCACTAAGTAGAATATAATAAACTCCATAACAGCTAAGATTTTTTATTATTCTTGCTATAATTGCTTAGAACTGTGTGTGGTACATAGTAGGTACTCAACAAATGTTTGTTTAATGAGGAAAAGAATGAATATATAAGTTTATTAGAAAGAAGTTAGTTTTAATATCTGTAGACACCCACCAGCATTTGGGCAAATATTCCTAGCAAAGTGAGAATTCCTGTTCCTTAGCCACAGATTGGATTACAACAACAATGGCAGCTCATTCCTAAAGTCAATGTAAAGGACAAAGTTGTCCTAAGAGATCAACTTTCCCTTCCCAGAACTTTTAACCCAGATATTAGCTATCCCATCTTCTTATTTTCTGAGAAAAACCATAAAGATAAAATGGAGCTTGCTCATTTATTTTTTCAACTGTTACTTGGTAGGTCCTGGTAAAGTAAGCAGTCTTATAAAACTGGAGTTCACGCTCTGTGGAGTCATGTATGATCTCTTGTGCTCATATTTTTCCTGGAAGATGTTTAGCTAGTTGTATAACCAAAGATGTTTAATTTTATGTAATAAGTAGCATTTCAAAGAGGGTTGAACTGGGGAGGATATTGGCCATCAGCTCCTAATTCTTTGATACAAAGAATTGAGATAAGTATATACACAAAGGAAACTGGAGAGTGACTTAGAAAGGCAAGAAATAGGTTCTTCTGAGAGATGCTGGCATCAGAAATGAGAGATGGATAAAGGGCAGATGGAGAGAGCAGTTAAGTATCAGAAAACTAACACCTCTAGCATTGCAGTCACAGTTTGTTTCTCATGCAGGTTGCCAGAGAGCATATATAAGTTCAAATACCAGCTCTGCCTTTACTTAGCTCCTGGTCCTGGGTAAATGTCATAACCTCAGTAATGATGACGCTATTAGTTATTCCATTGGATGTCAAAGGCCCAGTGTATAGCTTATAATGGGAGCTGGGCAGATAACAATTACTGTTGATCTTTTGAGAATAAGAGAAAACAGAGATGAAAGGGAGATGAGAAATTCCTCAAAGACAGACCTTAGCTCTGAATTTTACCCAAACTAGATCCTACCCTTTTTCTAAGATGCCAAACATAGCTATTGCTTAATTCTGGTTGGGTCTCATACCCTATTTTTGTCTCTCCCTTCAGGACAGTGTTTCTTGAATTTAGAGTATATGAAAGCAAACACAGACACTTGCTACAAATTCAGATTTCTGGATTCAAACCTGAGGGACTCTGATATAGTCAATCTCAGGTAAAACTCAGGGATCATATTTTACATGGCACTTCAAGTAATTTTTATGAATTGCATAGGTGGACCCTGCTTTGCAAATCTTGCAGATGGCTCCAAGACAGAGGTTAGAGAAATGAATGTGGGACACAGAAGGGGCAATGCATCATAAATAGAGGGAGTAGCAGAGGTTAATGTACATGATGTATGCTTGGAAGAGGCCTGCCTCGAAGCTATATCTGGAATGAGAATTCTGGTGGTTAGAGATCTTGATATTTTTTAACCTTTCAGTAAAGTACCTCCTAGTTTGGCTTGTTCTATGTGCTTTAAAAGCCCAAAGATATACCCAATATCTAAACATTTGATGGTCAGATAGTAGACTGCATATTCCTTTCTTCATTTCACTGATTCACACTTATGCTGATGACCTTAATTGTCTAAGTTTTTACCACAATTCTAAACTTAAGCAAGTTATTTCTGCAATCAAGTGACTATTCACAAATAACCAATTCCACAAAATTAGCAAGACAGGAAACAAGCAAAAGCAGACTGCCTTAAGTAGTACATGTTCCCATGTGGATAATTGCTAAGGACTATCTCTTCTCAGAATGTCAATGTAACCAGAGAAATATATGTAGGAAGAGGGGCCCAGAACAATGACAATGATAAAGAAATTTAAAGCAGAAGGAAAATCTTGTAATTTTAACCATAGTTAGCCACAAAAGTCCTGTTTAATAATGGTGGGGATATCAATTAAGGAAAAGCTTTCTGGCAGTACAATGCAATTTAATTTTAAATTAAGAAATGTTCCAGGAAATGAATGTTTGTATCTTCAGAATGCCAAAATGGCCAGTTGAGCAGTAAAACATCAAGCCTATCATGGCTGTTCTATCTATATTCTTGTTTCTTAGGCCTTTCTTCTCCATTACATCCTTACATGTATATCTTTCCTGTTGTATCCCGCTATTGCCCAACACAAAAAGAAACTTGGCATGGCATGATGCATAATGATATGATAGATTGTAGCAACACTAGTAGGCCCCAAAGACTCATGTTTTGATATTTAGCCCTTGAGAAGTACTCTCCCACGTGGAGTATGAGCTACCCAATGATTTTGTCAATGAGATGTCAGTAATCACCTGCTAGAAGCTTGATATTTGTACGTTGGACTCTTTTGGCACGCTTTTGGAAAGCACTTGCCATGTTATAAAGAAGCACAATTTTGACAATGAAATAATGGGAAGACAAGTAGGGAAAGACCCTTGAGGGCCATCTTGGACACTTCAGCCCCAGCTGACCTCCTAGCTGAATGCAGCCAGTTAAGTGACATTAGCTCTATAACATGGAGTAGAAGAATACTCAACTGAGCCTGTAAACTCAAAGAATAGTGAAGAATAACAATTGTTGATATTTTAAGACATTGGCTTTTGGAGTAACCATTATGTAACAACAAATAATTAACTTAGCGATTGGTACCTAGAAGTACATTGTTGCTGTGATAAACACGTAAAACATATGGCATTGAATTGTTTAAAAATATACCTAAGATTTTGTTTTTATTGAAGTATAATGAAGCAACAGATCAGGAGACAACTGGCATCGAAAAGATAATTTTTTTACCCATGGTTCTTAAAAGCATATGAAATGTCATGCAGTTCAGGGCCACATGGGAAGGCCCAGGGTCTGTCTGTAACAAGGAGGCAAAAAGAGTGAGAGGAAAGCATGGCAATAACCTTTATTGTGGAGGGAGGAATGAGTGAGGCAGGCTAAGCAGGTTTCACTCATTTAGGATTGGCTAGTTTGAATAATTTCAGTATGCTGCCAGAATATAGAGATTGCCTTAGTTAGCCTTCCTGTTGTTGGTACAAAATACTGACACCAACAATTAAAGGAGGAGAGATTTAATTTGCTCACAATTTCAGAGGGTTCAGTCCAGTGGTGCTGGCTTCAAGTTAGTCACATCATGCCAGAAGAACATGGGAGAGGGAAAGTGTTCACTTCATAATTTCAGGGAGCACAGGGGAAGAAAGGCAAAGAGAAACGGGCCGAGGACTAAATATAATACCCAAGATCCTGCCTCTGTGACACATCCAGAAATGTCCTTTATTAATCTCCTAGGAAACTCACAAGCCAACCAAGTTGATAATGCAGCTTAATTGCCACAAGGTCTGTCCTGAGTTGTCTGATGATTACAGTAAGGGGTGACAGGTAAAATCTTGATGGAGGAGGTAGTTAAAGAGTATGGGCTATAGTATAGACTGCTGTTTTAGATTGAATTCATATGTTAAAGCCTTAGTCCACAAGGTGATAATATTAGGAGTTTGGACCTTTGGGAGTTAATTAGATTTCAGTGAGGTCATAAGGATGAAGGCTCTAAGATAGGACAAGCCATTAGTTTTTGTACTAGCCACTCATTCATTGTTTTTCCTCAAAGAAGATGTCAGAGCTCTCTCCTTCTCTGTCATGACAGACATCTGCAACCCAGGAAGAGAGCGCTCACAAAGAACTGGACTAGACTGGCATCCTGATTTTGGACTTCCTAGCTTCCAGAAATATGTGAAATGATTATTGTTTAAGCTACTCAGTCTTGGTATTTTGTCATAGAAGTATGAGCAGCTTTTTTTTTTTTGAGGCAACATAAAATATTCTTTTTGTAAAATTTTACTTTATTGGTACATTTTAGGTATACAATATAATGACATTCATCACCTTTACATAATCTCACTTGGTTCTTATATTTTTTCCCCTTCTCCTACCCTTCCTTCAACCCCTCCATCCCTCCCTATTTACAAAGCTTTGTTTCCATTTTGTCATTTTCTCATATTTCCCATTCCCTTCTTTCCTTTCCCCTACCCCTCCCACTTCTCCTCCCCCTTTACCTCCTTTTCTTCCTATTTCACATTATCTATTATACCTTTTAGTCCTTGTTCACACTTTCGGTTTAAGACAGTTGGTTTTCATATGAAAATTGTGCCCCCAGGGGAGTTTCTTGCTATCTCTAGGAATTAGTTAGCTCTGTAAAGGAGAGTCTCTCCTAGGAAGGCAAGGCTCCAAAATATATAATCATCATAAGGTATAGTATATAGAAAAAAACCCTAATTAACACAGGATTAAGGACCAAATGGAATGTAGATTCTTGAAGAGTGAGGAAACTTTTAGTAGAGACTGGAAGAACAATAGAAGGATCTCAAAATCAAAAAGGGCTGAAGATTTTTCTCAATTCAAAGACTTTTTTTTTTTGGTACCAGGGATCGAACTCAGGTCCTTGCACTTGCCCAGCAGGCGGCAAAACCACTGAGCTAAATCCCTGCCCCTCAAAGGCTCTTAATACAATAACAACAATGAAAGATTCCTGAAAGCTGGAGAAAGCTGTTGTATTATAGAAAAAATATAGGAAATTGTCACTGGTAGTAATTTGGAAGTCAGAAAATATAACCAACAAGGTTATAATTTAGCTAAAGAGATTTCCAAACAGAATACTGAACATGCCAACTGGTGTCTTCAGTCATCTGTGATGAAATATTGCAAAAAAGAGAGAAGCTGAGGAAAGTATTATTTAGTTTTAAAGTAGAAGTTAGAGGAAATCTTTCCAACTCAGGATTTGCTGGGTTAAACAATATTCTCATTGCTAGCAGCTCCAGCTGGTAAAACATTTTAAAGTAAGGTGTGGTCTCATTACAGTATGTGGAAAAATTGCCCTGCTGAGTCAGTCAAATCACAGAATTGTGAGAAATGGTAAATTATTGTTCGAAATTAGAGATTTCAAACTACAGTCCTTGAGTCAAAAGTGGCCTGTGACTGTTTATAAGTAAAGTTTTATTGAAATGCTCCCCTGTTCATTTGTTTATGTATCTTCTGTGGCTTCTTTTGCAATACAAGTTAGAGAACATGTGACCCATAAAGCTGAAAATGTTTTCTATACAGTAAATTTTTTATAAAAATGAGTATGTGGTACAATAGAGAGAAGAGTGGAAGGAGAAAAGTAAGGATAGGAAAGAGAACAAATACTGAGAGGGAGATGGAATGTAGAGAGGAGATTTGATGAAAAGAATGGAAAGAGTAGAAGGCTGGGGAGAGTAGAGAGGCATGGGAAATGTCTCCTGTGGAGTAGGTACTGTAGATGAAGACTATCTGAACTGTGGAAGTTTTTGGTTAGTAGCTGTGACATCATGTATTTGTTTTTTTGTTTGTGTATTTATTTTGAAGTGCTGGGAATTGAACCCAAAGCCTCAGGCATGCTAGACAAGTGCTCTACTACTGAACTACATCCCTGGCTCTTTTTATTTTTTTATTTTGAGACAGGGTCCTGCTAAGTTGCTTAGGGTGGCCTTGAACTCCAGTCCTCCTGCCTCAGGCCCCCAATTAGCTGTAATTAAAAGACCTGTGCCACTGCACACAGCCAGTATTACTTCTTTGTATAGCATCCATTTTCCCTAAATCTGGGCCTCAGAACTATGTTGCAAGTGTGTAATATGCTCAACTAAATACTAATGACTGCAGACTACCTTCTCTTAGGAGTGATCAGGTGACTCAATTCTGACTAGAAATGACAACAGAAGTCATTGTTAGGGTTTTTATGGAAAGTCTTCATAATGAAGACATATAACTTCCCTTTCACTTTCTTTTGGTCTTTGCTTTTGTCATTTTATTTGTTCTCCTGTCTGGAACCTGGGTACAGTTTACATAATTAAGAATCATCTTGTAACCAGAGTGGTGGGAGCCCTATGGCAGGGATGATGAAGGATTAGCATACCTTTTGGTGGTCATGGTAGCCCTAAATTATCTACTTGTTTAATTTTATGTGAAAAAAAAAAAGAGTCATTTGACTGTTTATGTCCATTACTTTGTGATTTTCTGTTATTTATTGCATAACAGAAAATCTGTTATTTATAGCATAAATTTATTTATAGCATAAATTTTCTGTTATTTATAGCATAAATAAGTCATAATTAATATGGATAGGATCTTTACTGTTTCTGAATTTTTCAACCCAATCCTCAAAAAGTTGGCATATTGAAAAAGTGGAGTATAGGGCTAAAACCTGAGTGCTGCTCTCTTTTTATCTCCAGCTATAATTTAGAGTTGATCACTTTATCATTTAATAAATAATAAAGAATAAGCACATTCTACTGATAGTTTGGCTTTTGGGGGTGAGATAGAGAAATTAAACTTAATTACTGGACAATTATAATAGACTTCTTATACTAATGTATCATGAGTTGATTCTAAATTACACATAACTTACAATCCACTCCTAGGGTAGACCAAATATTTTTCAAATTTCTATAAGAAAACATGGATGGTACCATTAAATCAAGAACCCTGTGGCTAGTCTACATTTATTTATGTATTTACTTATTTCTTTGTCCTCTAAATGACTGATTGAATTCTGCAATGATTTTCAACCCAATCATTCCCCCTAGGAGGTTTTTCTCTAACACCAGCCAATTCCCATCTCTGTAACATCAATTGGCATCCAACACTTCAAGTCAATTCTAACACTATTACTTGGAGTTGGCCCAGACCCCACCAGTTAAAGGCTCAGTTCGTCAGTACCTCTCCCACTTCGGACACCAGTTACAATTCTCGAGGACTACCTATATTCCGACTGAGTAGCCTTAAATTGGAGGTATATATCACCTTTTTCTCATGCTTGACAAGTGACTCTCAGAACATGTTTTGCTTATGTTTATATATCATACAAAATACAGTTAAGGAATAGCCAGATGGAACACATGTATATTGCAAAGTTGGGAGCATGAGGATTGGGAGCCTCCATTCCCCTTTGATCAATAAGCAAGCTCACAATAAGTGGCAGTGTTCACAAACTTGGAAGCTGTCACAACCTCCAAGTGCAAGAGTTTTTGTAACAAAATCTTCATCCCTCTTTTTCTTCTCCAGAGTTTGGGATGTAGGGCTGAAGTTCTCATTCTATGATCAATCACAAGTTTGGCATCGCTGGTGAACAATCCTCATTCTGGCACTATCTAGGTTCCCCAACCTAAGTCACCTCATTCAAATAAACTCAGTTTGTGAACACAAGGGCTTGTTAGGCATATCAAAAGACATATCTATCAATCAAGAAATTTCATGGGTTTTAGGAGCTCTGTGCCAGGTGCAGGGGACAGAGACCAAATATATTTCTTATTATACCACATATCCACTCATTTCTCACTTTCTATCTAATCATAACAATGAAAGGTATACACAACCCCTATAGAGTATTTTCCATAGCAGTTAATGAAATGAGTATTAACATCATAAAATTTCCAATTCTAACATCTATAAAAGGAAGCAGTGATAGCCAATTTAAAATTCTGCAAATAATCCTTGAATATTAGCTGATAAAACTTCAGTCATCTGCCCTGACATTTCTACTACACATTCTCCATAAAACCAGGCTTTTCCCAGGAGGATGGGAAACAAAGTGAAAAGGCCTTTAACTGGTGTGGGTCTACCCTTAGAGAGATGGATTCATTGAGAGACAGATTTCTTGAAATATAGCTCATCTTTTTATGCAACTCTCATCTTATCAAATTTTCTAGTCTTATCTAATTCAGGCTAGCAAGACAGCTCTTCCATCTGATATAGAAGTTGACTGCCTATAGATCATAGAAATAATTCTGTAGTTCAATATAGACTAAGTTTCAGAGGAAATTTATACATAGCATGAAGGCTTGAGTCAACTAAGTTAACTGAATTTTTACTACCAAGATGAGACAATTCAGAAATCTGTGACTGAAAATAGAAGTCCACTCGTGGGAATAAAATTTGTAAAAGCTACTTCCAGAAAGCTGACAGATCATGGGTAGATTTTACCCAAAGTGCTCATTTGGGAATCCAGAGCTACCCACTCCTCCGACTGCCTTGCCTGGAACTCTGTCTCTCTGACTTCAAGAACCTCAACAGCTGCCTACCTCGACTCCATCACACCCTCACCTGTTCATTATTAATCTTTATAATCAAGCGGTTGACCATGAACTCATCTGGTCTCAGCTGCCATCAATTCCTGTAACATAGCAGGAAGCAAATTCACGTCTTGCCTCTATTTCACTTGTTAAAGTGAGTCCCGTACAACTGAAGTTCAAATGCCAAGAGGAAACAATGTGCAACCACATGCATGCACTCATACATGTGGATACACATAATATACACCCAAATAGTGTAACACTCAAATGTTATCAAGTTTTTGTAAAGCTAATTAATGGAAAACAAATATAATCCTGATTGTTTTCAGTTTTTAAAAGAAAGGTGCATTCAAATTTTTTTGATTGAACTCAATTATGCTCTACCACTAAGCTATACTACCCAGTTATTTTTAAATGATTAAGTTTATTGGTACATTTTAGGTATACATGGTGATCACATTCATGATAGGGAGGAAAGGAAAGGAAAAAACTAGAAAAGAAGGAAAAAAGGGAAACAAATACCCAATTATTTTTAGTTCTTTATTTTGAGAGAGGGTATCATTAAGTTACCCAGCTGACCTTGAACTTCTAAATGCCCTACCTTAGCCTCCTGAGTAGCTAGGATTGTAGACAGGTGCCTCAATGCCCAGAAAAAATTGCATTTTTAGTATAAAATATTCTCTTCCATCAGAAGTTTTCAGGAAACAAAAATTTAAAAACATTACTTTTGTTCTCACATGTACTAAAGCATTTAATCTATTCAGATCATTTTGTTAATCAGTAAAGAAAAAATTAGTCTTTTTCCAGATGCACACAGAAAACAGCTATTAGTTTGTCAAACACCAAACTGATGGCAGATAAGGTAAAGAATACAAAGCACTGGAATCAGACCACTATAAAAATATATGAAATATTAAAGTTGGACATAGAGATAAGTAGAATTCAAGAGAGAAAATAGATCAATCCATTTGCAAAATATGAACATGGCATATTTAGAATAACTAGTTTAAGTATTTGGCTATAAATTATAAAGAAACCCAAAATACATAAGCAGGTATATATCTAAGCTAAATATGTCTTTAGGTAAATGTAAATTTGCTTTTATGTAAAATATAAATTATACTTGTGCTTCACTAGAATTAATGCTTTCAAAGAGAAGGTGAAGTGAAAGACTCATGTACATGTAGCTGAGAAAACTGAAACAAAAACTAGGTTTTCTAATAAGATAAAATAAATTAAGAGTTAAAGAAATGATGACCAAACAAAAAAGACCAATTGGTTTAAAAATCTGTTGCTAGTCTGATGAATTAAGGAAAAGTAAAGTACATAGAAATTAATGGCAATAAGAAAAGTCAGAAATAAAAACAGAATTGAGCAATAAAAGCAATCAGAATGAAGGAAATGCATCTAAGTCACAAAAGGCATAAAAACTAGGCATGTGCTTGGCAATCTTGTCTGCTGTAGTTTTGCTGAACTGACCCAAACACTGCCCATTTGTTTTATTTCATTTTCTGCCATCATAATGGGCAGTTACTAAGCAATTGATTGTATCATTGAGCAGTTGGTTGGATTTGGCCATTAAGATGGATGAAATGGTTGGACCAAGTGTTTCATGGTCTGGTGAGCTTGGTCACCTCAATAATCCAATTATATTGACTGTGGACTGACTAATCACCATGGATTCCCTTCATCTGCAACTGACATAGTCTTACAATCTGTATGTTGTCCTTATAGCTATTTTCATTTTTTAAAAATCTCAGAGAAATAAGTTGCTGCTAAAAAAAAGATCCAAACTAAATACAAACCAACAACATACAAATTAAGACATACAAATCTGTAAACATATTATAATGAATTCATGAACACCACCTAAAACTGAGATCCCTTTTAAAAACAGCTGCAAAATAAACTTTTCCTATAGAATTATTAAATTAAGTTTTGTGGTTCCTGACATCCCTTCTTTCATTACCACTTCCAATATAATTTTAGGTCAAATTTTAAATGTAAATTGAATTCTAGTAATATGGGGCCTCTTCTGCTTGTATCTGATAGTGTTGCAAATCTACAGGGTTAGCCTGTCTCTTATCCTGAAATGTACTCAGTGAGAGAATAGGGAGGCCTTTAAATAAATCCAGATACTTAGGCCTGAGGCTGGAAAATTTAGCTATGGCTGCTGGGCTTCCTTCCTGTCCTGTCCTGTCCTCTGCTGCCATTCAGACCCAAGCACTAAAATTCCATGGTAAGCCTTAAAATCCTGTGTAGCCTATGTCATAGTACTACTGTGATACTGGCCATGTCCGTGTTAAATTACTTTTGCCCAACTTCCTTTTTCTTCATTAGTGGCCTGTCATCCTGAGAAAGGCATCCTCCCTATGCTCAGAGTTCCAGTCTGTATTGTAGGACATCTGGATAGGGCCTGGATCCCACTGGGAACCTGTCAGCTCTCCACACCAGGAGTCAAAGTCTTGCCCAAACTGAGCCTTCTGGCTGGGATTCTGCAACATATGGGCACATCTCTCAGAATCATGGATACCACCTGCCTGGCCCCCAAGGGCTTACCCACAGCTGTGCCTGGCCCTTCCACATTGAACTCAATGCTCAAGATTGCCTGGCCCATGACTGAGCTTACTCCATATTTTCCATCTTGGCTTTGTCTTTGCGCTTTTTGGGATTCACTCTGTAATCCCATCTCCTTGGCTCTTCCTGCTTGCCTAGTTTGATATTCCCATATCTAACATGAGCTCTAACATGTCTCTCATGTTAGAAATTGGAAGCACATCAATCTAGTGGGAGAAACATTAAACTGGGGGCTGGAAATCTAGTTTCTAATATTGTTTCAAACACCAACTATCATTTTGACTTGGTCCTTCTGTTATCTGAACTATAAAATGAAGGATGTCAGAACATGGCACACAAAACTCCTTTTAGTTTTTATCTTCTTTAACGCTACAAATACCTTAAGCTTTGGTGTAGATATATGAAGGAATTATAAACTAAGCATGTATAAAATTGGTTAGAAATGTTTGCATTAGGATGACTCAAAAGTCAATATTAAACACATTTACTTGGTTATATTTAGTATTATATTTATGATCTAGATGAAAGATTTTATACTAGTGTAATTCATAAGTATATTAAAAATTTGGTTATTTAAGATCAAGTAATATAAATGGACCTAAAGAATACAGAAAGATGAATTGAAAAGTTTAGAATTTTGGCAACAAGAATGTCAATGAATATATCAGGGGAGAGAATCTATTCAAAAACAGATGCTATACAGACAACAAACACAATAGAAGTCATGTCCAAACTAGCAAGCGACAAGATTTGTAAAATTTTCCAATTAAGAAAGCAATGGAATAATATGTCAGTAGCCTATACTAATGAAAAATATAGAGCAGTGATTAAGGAGACCTCTACGGCAAACAGGATTGGTTTTTAACACCCCTTTACTTTTCTCTGCTTCAACTATAGAGAAAAAAGAAAGAAGGAAGGAAAGAAAGAAAGAAAAAGAAAGAAAGAAAGAAAGAAAGAAAGAAAGAAAGAAAGAAAGAAAGAAATAATTTTTTCCAATCTCTATGGGATCTATATGTGAAAGCTATCTTTGTTCAACTCTGAATTATCACTGATGTGACACAGGGAAACATCTTCAGGAGAATTCTGGAAAAGTTGTTGCCTTCTTCTAGAAGGAACAGATATTGGCACTGTCCCTCCCCCTCAGACCCTCCTAGAAAGCATCCAGAATACTTGGAGCTGCAGCAGCCATTTTAGCACCACAGGTAGCACTCATAGGATTGGAGTGGGTGGGACAACAGCAACCACAAAATCCAAAAAGCAAAACCACACAGAGAAGACAAAAGAAGAGTCCATATCTCTAATGATGCCATACATGAGATGATGAATGTGAAAAATATCACCTATTACCACACTTATTATTACAGAATGAAGTTAAGTCTCATTTTTTAAATCATCAGGTTTAGTCATTTTTATAACTCTAAAGCCTTCCAGATACATCCCTTTTGTCCCTGGTTTTGTCCACCCATACATATACTCAAAAATTTTTATGTAACAATGATGAGTCTTATATAAATGACAAAATATCAGGGCACAGGAGAGCTAGATTTGGATAAATTTATGTCTCTTTTCAGAAATTAAAATAAGGAGAAAAACGGTTTCTCTCAAACTAATGAGTTTCATATTGGTTCATAATTTTGAGCTGAGTATTGAAATCCTTTTTGAAAAACAGATAGATGAAGATTACTAATCCATCCCACAGATCCCGGATCAAGAATAAATCATGCTGGTTTCTACATTTCATGTTTTGATTTATGCATATAATAATATTAAACAAGGGAAAGGCATTCATTTAGTGAAGATTTGTTGTTTTCCTGTGTGTTCTTGCACCATTAGTGAACTTCTGTTTTCTCTGTCCTGAATGTGTGCTAAACTTTGTCCATATCTTTATCCCCCCAACCACTAGTTTCTGCACAACTTCTCTAGTTCCCAACCATGCATACATCACTAGCTTGATTTACTGATTTGGACTTTGCTCATTAGAGGGCATTGCCAGCAGACTAGATTGAGTTGGTTGGAAGACGAAATTTCAGTGTACACAGCATACAGCTGCCAGTAGTTGGATCTATAAGTTATACTCTATTTAACATTTTAATTTTAACTTTAAGTACATTCAGAAGGATAAGAGAAATGCCCAGACTCTCCCAGCTAATTGAGCTACTTACTAATTAGGTCTGGAGGTTAAGTTATATGTGTATTGTCTTTCCTTTACCAAGGGTTGTTTTGGAGATACTAGTTCAATCAGTTTAAGTTGGAAAAGGATGCCAAATGGAATCTGTGTGGTATTTAACCTAAAGACTTCCTTAATCCACTGCCCTGATTCACCCCCCCCATACTTACAGAAAGAACAAAAATCAGCATTAGATGTCAGAAGGAAGCCTATTTTTACAAAATGAACCTATTCAAGTGGGTTTTTAAAGATATCAGAATAATTGACTTCATGCATTGACTGTGCAGATGCAGATACATTATAGAAATTGTCTTTAAAGCTCCACTTAACACAAAAATAAAACTATATCAAAGAATGTATGATAATTTTAAGACTGTGATAGTAAAGTAATGAAAAGAAAACTTTGAATGCTAAAACATGACTTCTTCAATTTAACCTTAGAATAGTGTGGTAGAATTGTGAGGAGATATAACAGGACACTGTTGGATTGCTTAAGCAATATTTCTTACAATTGTCTGGATTTTACTTATTGTTATGAAAACTAAAGCTGAAATTTTCGTTGTACTACCTGATTGATATTGTTTGGTAGAAAATTCTCATAGTCTATATTCAAAAAGTGCCTGAAATTGATTTGTGTTGGTTTTTAAGTTCATCTAATAAATTATATGTTTTCTAAAAAAATAGAATTGGAGATACAAAGATGTATAAAGTTCAGTTTCTTCTTTTAAGAAATGTGTTAGTGTCTTAATTTCTATCCCTTGGTAGCAATAGGCAGATAATGAAAGAATCTCAATGAGGTGATCTGAGCCAGACAGGGGCCCACACAAGAAAGAACAGTAACATATAGAACAGAGTGGCATGAGAAGGGTGGCTGTGTTTCATAGTAGAGCGTCTATTCCTGCTGCTACTTGGAAGGAGGAGAATTTGATGATCAAACAATGGGGAAAAGGACAGTATTTGTGAACTGAGGTGAGGGTGTATAAAGAAATAGAGATAATTGAGGCATAGATCACTTTGGAAAATGCAGCCAATGAGATGCCCTGGGATGACACCTGAGACATAGGCAGGCAGGCAGGCAGGCTGTGTTTGATGAGGCACTTGGACATTTTCCTATAGTAAGTGGGAGTCATTGTGGGATATTAAGTTGGGAGGTCCATGATCTACTAGGTTTGTTGTAGAAAAATCATTCAGTTTGGAAATAGAAAAAGATTAAAGAAGTGAAAGGTTTTAGACAGGGAAAATAAATAGGAAATCATCATTTAAAAATCTCATAAGAAACGAGAACTTAAAATAATACATCTAGAAGGCTTTGTGACTTATTTGAAGGTGGGTGAAGAAGAAGAAAAATATTTTCAAGATATTTCTGGCCTAAGCAAGTGGGTGAATAGTGGTCCTAGAAACTAGAACAGGAATAACAGGAAGAAGAGCATATTTTGGTGAGAGGATGCAGGGGGAAGCTAAGTTGTTCATTTTGGGAGAATGAATCATGCATATGGGGATCTGCATTTGAAGGAGGATTCCAATAAGGTCTAAGCTGGAAATAGAGCTGAAAATAGAGAATTGAGAATCACACAAAGATGTGGTGGCGCTGGAAGCTGAGGGCATTGCCCAGGCGAGTGGTGACTGAGAAAGAGAAACTTGACAAGAAAAAGGAGAAGGCATTCAGAGGTGGAGAAGGAAAATTAAGAGATGAGATGTCATTGAGACAAAGACAAAAATAAACTAAAGGAAAATGAAAGCAAACAAGGTTAGTCTAAAAGCTGCAAAGAAACCTTGCAAGGTAAGAAATAAAAAGTGCCTCTGTGTGTGTGTGTGTGTGTGTGTGTGTGTGTGTGTGTGTACGAGTGCATGTGTTAGGAACTACTGTAAAGTTCCTAATGACCTAATTAACCCAAAGAAGTAGTGAATGCAAAAGGTAAATTACTGTGAACTGAACACTGAAAGAGGAGAAGAAGTGAAGACGATAGAAAGAAGGTACAATAAGATAGGGAAGTTGGTTTGAAGGAGAATATTTTGTTAATGAAAAAGTGAAGGAGCTACAATCTTTTAAAGGATAAAGTTAAAGATTTAGCTGAGAGGAAGTGGGTGGTGATATAAAAGAGGGAATAGGAGAATCCAGGTTTCTGAAGAATTAGAATAAGATATGCCAACTATGGAGAAGCTTTCATCTCCACTTGGTCAGATTTTGGTGCTGTGAAGTCTGAAGGTAGCAAATCAGCAAATGGGTGGAGTCTCTGCCTGAATATATCTATTTTGCATGTTGTAGCAAGGTCGTGGCATTAGTAATCTGCTGAGTAAAAAGGAGGCCAGATGGAATAGTAATCCCAAGAAGAAGGGGAAAAGTTAAAATATGAAATAATCAAAGTGGGAGTTTAAGCATAGTGGCCAAACAAAATTTTTCAGGCGCTGCATTTATGTTATATTTATATTGTACTGAGACAGAGGTAGACGAGGCAAGTTGAAAAAGGAAAAAGACAGCAGGCATAACTAATAAATTCTTCAGAAAGTGATCAGGTTTGCAAAGGGGGAAGGTAAACATTTTCCCTGACATGAGAAGGCAGTAGTGAGGGCTTCTGGACTACTCAGAATTTCATTAATAATAGCTCCAGAGTACTATGGACAAAGGTAGAGGAATGGACTGAATGCAAAGACAATACAGTAGACAGTTTCTTCAATCAGTACTGATTAATGGCTTGGTGCTTGTGTGGAGAAAGTACTATTTGCATGACCAAGGATTCTGTTCTTAGGTCCTTCCTGTCAGGCATTTAAAAAATATTCAGTGCCTCAAATAGAGAAAAAGAAGACTTCTTCACCAAATGTGTGGATGACATAAAGCCACTTATATAGAAGGCACTTAGTTTGGCAGTGTCACAGTTGTTTAAAATCCTACTTGGGGTAAGTTAGCATTACTGTAGACATGACTGATAAACTTCTGTAAACCAATTGCTGAGTTTTCAGGAATTTGCAAGTCAGTTGTTAAATACAGCCATTATTAAAAATTGAATTATATAGTCTCAGATATTAAATAATTATATTAAAAACAAATGTAATAAGTACCCAAAATATAACCCTTTCTAATTATTTTTTTGCATTTTACTAGTATCAATGCTGTTGAGATTATGTATATCTGTAGTATCTATATAGTGGGAATATTATGTAACGTTTTCCTGTGTATCTCTATCTCTGCATTTGGAGACACAAATTTTTATCTTAAAATGCACTATGGTGGGAGTATGTACATCTTCGAAATAGGAAAATCACATTTCCCTATCCCCTAAGAGTCAGTTGTTAAACATTTACCAGGACATTACTGGATAATTTCACAATTAACTGGTATGAAGATGGGTAGGTGCATGCATATATACACACACACATACACATATAAACACACACACACATACATACACACGGAGCTCTTGCAGTGCTGTATTAACTGATACCTGATATCTATAATTATTGTAGTAGTTTACTCTTCCCCTCAAATCATTTCTCACCTCAAATGCAAGTATTAGTTTGGATGATATATTTTCCAAGATATAGATAAATGGCAGTGTATTGAAAGGAGATAGGGTATTCAAAATTAAGGAACTAAAAATCTTTTATGAACTCAAAAATTGCTTAGCATGCCAAAGACTCAGGGAAGATCATGAATTGTATTGAACCACTTGCTGATATAAGAGGTAAAAGAGTTTATTTTTGATAGCCCCAAGGCATGCAAACAGGATTAACAGGTGAACCAAATAAGGAAATAAATAATTTCTATAGAAAAGAATATGTGTACAACAGTTGTCTGAAGTAAAAAATGAAAAACTTGAGAAATAATACCCTTTCCTTCAGCACAAGATGTTTTAACACTTGGTAACATCAAATGGGAAGCTGCACCCAGGATCTTGTAAGTATTGTCTAACCTGGCATCTTTGAAGTTCAGCAGCTTGCAGGGCAAATCACTGGAGGCATGCAGGAACCAATTTCTGTGAGGCTAATTATTTCTAGGCTTATTAAGAGAAAGCCCACATCCTCATTGTCATTCAGACCCTTAAACACATCCATTTTGATGGAACCCCAGAAGATGAAATTTACTAACTTGAGGGAAAGATTCCTAATATTGCAGATATCAGAAACAAGATAAACAAAACTTTAATGAGACTCCCTAAATTTTAAAATGTTATAAATAAACAAAAGGCAGGACAATAAACAATGATATATTTGAACTCCATCTAACATCTAACCTTCCAGCGCTGTATATTCCAGAGAAATGAAAAAACATAAAGTAATATAAACAATGTCTTCCAATGATTCAATATTTATATATGGATTAGGAAGACTATGTTGTGGATTGAAGAGTACTGGTAGATTACTTGGGAGAACTACTGAATTTCAACTTTGTCTTGGAAGTACAGAGAGTAGTATTTTAATCAATAAAGCATTTTTGAAAAGCTTGAAATGGTTGCATTTTTGTTTGAATTTTAGAGAAGTTTGAAAGGAGATAGGATATTTAGGATTTTGAGATAAAGGAAAAAATAAAGAACCTGGGTAGAGAAGTTGGAAGTAAAGAACTAAAAACCAGCAGAGAAATTTTGAAGGAACTAACAGGTACTAGACACAATTTGAAGAAAAATCAAATAAAAATGATAGGAAATATTTAACCCAAGATTTTAAGTAAAGAGATCTGTCTGCGCTTCAAACTAAGGTAAGCAAATTAATATGAAGATACATATCCAAAATTTCTGTAAAACAGCTAAAAATTATATAGTAAATGAAGCTTCACAACACTGCTCCATTCTATGGAAAACAGTACATTGTAGAAGGAAGTATCAAAGTAAAAGGATACATAAGACTTGAGAGATGATAAAAGGTAACAAGCTTAAGAATACAGTCTTTGGGCAAGAACACTGTCCTGACTCCACTTGTGTGATGACAGCATCTAATGGAACCCAATGGGAAACTTTATATCTGGAGCCCACCAGGAAGGCTGAATTTTATTATTTCTTCAAGACCTGTGCACAAAAGGAAGTTTAAAATGAGATAAGTTCAGAATACAAAAGAAAATGATGAGAAAGATAACCATGGCTGTGTGGAACAAAACAACTATCACTGATTGAAACAGCAGGTAGCTTGAAAATAAATATTTGAAATTTAGTTTAAACATATTGAAATTTTGTTCTACCCCTTCCCCCTTATTTCCTTCTTTATCCATTTTCTCTTCCTCTCTTCATTCTTCCTTTTATTCTTTAGTAATTATATATTGAAGATCCAATGTACTATATACTCCATCCTCCAAAAAAGATGCAGATTTACCAAGAAGCTCATGCAGGTTCCGTTTCAGGGTTCTTCCCTTGGATGAGCCATACAACAAAGGATTACACATTTGTATGAAACTTCAAATAATAAGATATTTTAATAGCAAGTTCATTAAGATTAGTTTCTCTTGCAATGTACTCTTCCCCTTTACTCCATTTCTCCTTATGTTAGCTTGTGCTGAATGGCTGTGGGCAATTTGAGAAACCAGTTAAAATAAGGGATTGTTTTGGTGTTACCTTAGACTGGCTTTACTGGGATATTTTTATGTTGCTGTTACAGACTTCTATATTGTGTTAAGTTATTGCTAGCCACCCAAGTGTAGGAATGGCTTTAAGGAATCCAGTGAGCCACTCATTGGGCATCTCAGCCAAAAGTGCAGGACTTCTGCACATGGTTGAATTATAGGGGGGTTGAATTATAATATAAATATAAAACATATAAATATATTTAAATATTTATATTATAAATTATATAAATATAAAAATTATAATATAAATATGTCCTACATGGCCTGGAATCTGAGCTAGGCGTCCATGATGATAAGTGAGTTTTGAAACTAGCCATTGGGAAATTCTTCCAATTATTAGCTGTGCAAAATTTTAAATGGGATAAACAGTTTTCACTAAAGCTCAATCAAAACCAAAGTTCTTTCTGTCAGAAATTAACTTGATAAAGCCACATATACATTTGCAAGTATGTCATATATACATTCTTCTTTTGATAGTCAATATAAGGAATAGAATTTCTCAGAATTTCTGTTTTGTAGTATTGCTAATGCCCTACACAGCAAAATACATCTGTACATGAAGTTTTATGCTTTAAGTCTCCAAATTCTCAATAATAAAAACAAATCAATCACCTGTGTTAGAGAAAAAGTGACACTATTTTTCCATTCTCCTTTTAAAAAATTATATTACAAAGTCAAACTATGCCATACAAAGAGATGATCAAAGACTATGTTACTAAAAATGTAGGAAAATATAATAGAACTATGTCAGGCCGTTATTATAAAATATTACATTTTAAATGTTGTGATGTTTTTGTAGTTATTAATATTTAAAATGTTTAACTTATAATTTCTTCCTCTATTCCAAATAAATATTCATTTATTTGCTTAACTTGTATTCTTTTTCTTAAAGAAGGCCTTTCAAATCTTATAAATTTGAGAGTTCGTAAAACCCATATAGAGAAATTAGATATTCCAGGAACAAATTTAAAAACTAAGACTCTGTACTTGCCATCCAGAACTGTGCACTCTAGACAAGGTGTAGGCTGGTAAATAAGCTATTACAATACTGAGTGGGGAATAGAAAAGAGGCCTGTGAAAAGTTTTGTGGTTCCTTCAATGACAAAGTCATATGAAATGTTCTGGCTTCAGCCTCTGATGGTGTGTTGGTGGTATTGGTTAGTGTAATGTAGTGGAATTTTTTCTTATCAGCTTCTTAATGCACTTAGTAAGCCAGTGAGCTAGATTTATTCTCTCAGGCAATCATGTACTTCCTCTGGAGCTGAGTAGCAAGTTAAGTCTTAGCTTCTGCATAGGCTACATGCCATTCATCTTCTCTTCCAGTTCCAACAACACATGGTTCCCTGTTTGACATTTCCTTGTTCTGAAATATTGCCTACTCAGAGATTCAGATGGACCCAAAGATGTGCTAGAAGGGGGAACTCTTGAAGGACTGAAGTCAAGTCTGAAAAGATGAACAAAGATTTAATGGATCTTAAAAATCACACAGGTTCTGGCTTCAGACATCTTATCTGCCTGTGGGAAGCATGGTAAATCCTGACAGTAAGATCATACATACTGAAATGCTGTCAGCCTAATTAATATGGTGAGCTTCTCCCTGGAACTAGCTGCAGCCATGTCTGCCTGGAAGTCTTGGCAGGCTTTGTCTGGCAGAATTACCCAGACCAGCAATGCAAATCTGGTCAGAAAATATTTACTGAATACCTGTTATGTGCCAGCCATTGGGCCAGATGCTGGAGACATAAAGAAGAATAAGAGAAGATGCAAACCAAAAGTAAAATATATTAGAGTGGTAAATAGCAATAAAATACTACACTCTTCCTGGGTTCCATGGACCCAGAGGAGGCAGAGCTAGCTTCTTTTAGAGGTTCAAGAAGACTTTTCCGAGAACTTTACTATTTATCTAGCTAAGGTTTATTTCATTGTCAGGGCTCATATAAAGTGGGTACAGATTTTAACTGTATGGAACAGAATGTCCTAATAAATTGAAACAAGATGATGTGCTCATTAGACTATTATTAACTGCTTTCTAAAGAATAAAATGGGGTGAGGTAGAACATACAGCAGGAATAGTAAAAGGGAGCTTTGTGTGTCGGAGCCTGGGTTTAGATACTCAAACAATTCTTTCTCAAAAATATGGATAGTTAGTGTCAAAATTATCTGATTGTCACTATAAGCACTGCACATTTCAAGCCCTACTTAAGTTGGGCTGAAAGAGTCATCCAAAGAATCCATATTTCCAACAAGTTCCTTGGGAAATTCTTATGCGAATGGAAAGTTTGAGACTGACTAATATGGCATGGGGATCCACAGAGAGGTTTTAATAAGAGGAGGCACATTATAGTACTGTCATTTGGATAGATCCATCTGGGTAAAATGCAGAAGGTAGAACTAAGTGGTAAGTAAAAATAAAAAGCAAAACCAATTAGAATGTTAATGGAGTAGTTGTGGTAAGGAATCCTGAAGGTGTGAGCTAAGGGAACGAAATAAGAAAGAGAAGAGAAAGACTTGACAAGTATTTCAGAGATGTGATGATGGCTTGGGTTAATGAAGGATGATGGAACACTTACCTAACACTAGACCTATCCAAAGAACAAAATGGCAGATAGATAATAATTTGAGTTTTAGTTTGAGATTATGGTATCTATCAGCTATCTCTGTATATTACAATTAGATTCATCAGTTGAATTCAGGCAACCGAATACCCAGTTCTAATGTTCCTATTTGAAAGAGATTTCACTCACCATTGTACTCCTCACCATTGTCCAAGCCATGGGTGAGAGCTTACATAAGGGGGTGTTTCATATAATTAGGGGTGGTTTACTGCTGACAAACCTAGAGAAATGTGCCCCATATAATGGTCCTGAATGCTATTAAAAGACATTTTTTAAAATTTATTAGTAGATGTGTGTAGTACATAATGTTTACATTCCTGGTAGAAAGTTAGTATATGTACATAATACATTTTAATTCCTTTTCTCTTCCCCTTTCCCTTCCCTCCCTCTCCCTCCCTATTCTCTTGATCTCCTTCCTATGCTTTGTACTTATTTGTCGTACATAATGTTTACAGTTCTTATGTGTAGTTGGTACATGCACATATCTTAATTCCTTTTTTCATCTGGCCCCTCCCTTCCTTTTCTTCTCTCTTCCTCTCTTAACCTTTTCCCCTCTGAGAAAGAGCTATCTCCTTACTTCCTGTTATGTTTTATTTTGCTCTTTGTTTATACTTTGGTTTCTTATATAAGAGAAGCCACACAATATTTAAACTTGGGTGTCTGATTTACCTCACTTAACATTATGGTCTCAAGGTGCATCCATTTTCCTACAAATGATTCAAGTTTATTTTTCTCTGAAGTTGTAGGTTTGAACAGAACCTCAGTTGCACAGAAAATAGTTTAAAGTATCAACAAATGATATTATATCAAATTAAAAAGCTTCTCCACAGCAAAAGAAACAACCAACAGAGTGAAAATACAGCCTACAGATTGGGAAAAAATTTTGCCAGTTATTCCTCAGACAGAAGACTAATATCTAGATTATATAAGAGCTCAAAAAATTTGATCCCTCAAAAATAAAAGACCCAATAAAAATAGATAAGCAAAATGAAAAGACACTTCTCAGAATAAGAAGTACAAATGGCCAATAAATACATGAAGAAATGCTTAACATCACTGGCCTTTAGAGAAATGCAAATTAAAACAACACTAAAATTCCATCCCACCCCAGAAAGAATGGCCAATATCAAGAGATCAAACAGCAACAAATGCTGGAGAGGCTGAGGTGGGATGGAGGGGAACTTCTACACTGTTGGTGGGAATGTAAACTAATGCAACCACTATGGAAATCAATGTGAAGTTTCCTCAATAAACTGAAACTGGAAATTCCATTTGACCCAGCTATTCCCCTTCTAGGTATCTTCCCAAAAGAGTTAAAGATGTCATATTATAATACATGCATACCTGTGTTTATAGTAGCACAATTTATAGTAGCTAAATCTTGGAAGTGGCCTATATGTTCATCAGCAGATGAATGGATAAGAACATTTTTATGTCCACAGAAGAATTAAAGATTACCCAGTGCACTCTTAGATATTATTATTACAGCTTGAATTATATAGAACAAATGTCTAATTATATGGTTTCTGTTCCTATTGCTTCTTTTCCTTGGAGATGCCTACAAAGCATCCATGTGTGGACCATGTTCTACTGCAGTGCTGAAGGTGCACAAACAAAATGCTATGTTGATTTGACCTCTGAGACATAAGGTTTATCATTTGCATTTTTGCTTTGTTTGGATTTGGTTTTAGTTTTATTCCTCTTTGGGAAAAAGGAGGTTTGTTATTAATTCACCTCTGTGGTGTCCTACTTTAAATCTTGGGTTTTGATAATATATAATTTTCTGATAACATATTGTTATGGATTTTGAGTTTCAATGTTTCCATTTAGGATGTTTGAAAATAACATTTTAAGAAAGCATAGTATAGAATATATCCTTCCTCTGGAAAGAGGTTGTATCATTCTGTGAATAATTTTAGCTGTGGATGCTTATAAAATTGTACTTAGGTTTATTTAGGCATGCAAATATTTAATGCCAAGTCAATTGAATTAAAAAAAAGACTCAAGAGGATACAAATGAGGAAACTTTCTTAAGCATTTTTGAGATCATTGTTACCTCTAGTTCCGCCTGATATTGTTTCATTTTGCCTGAATCTTGAAGGTATTCCTTAATCTGGATTTACCCTCCCCTTCAAAGTTTGCCTTTTGCTAACATCCTTTATAGCTTTCCCCCTTCTGCACATGGACAGTACCTCAATCATGCAGGAATTATTTGTGAATTTAAACTTTTCTAATGGGATCCCTTTTCTCTTCTTTAAAACTCACTATATCTTCCTTCTTCAAATTCTAATCATGAAATTAAAACCCTAACATAGCTTTCTGAAACCTTCTTGCTTCTATTTTGTTTCCCACTCTGAATTTTAATAGCACATATTTAACATTCAATCATGTGTGTTCAAACAGATTTTTTGTTGTTGTTGTTGCTTTTCATATATGTGTGTATCTCCTTGAGGGCAGGATGGTTTTTACAACATAGAAAATTTTGAATAAGTAAATGAAGTCAGCACATACTGACAGAGATGGCAGGTGTTACGGCCTAAATTGTGTTGTCTCCCCACCCACACAACTTATATTTGAAAATTTAACCCACATCACCTCAGAATGTGATTGTATTTGAGGATAGAGATTTTATAAAGATAAGGTTGAGGAGGAAGGGCAGAGGAGCGGTGGTGGAGGAACCTGGGCCAGCAGGACAGGAGGTAGCTGGGGCCACCCAGACTCTGGACCCCAGGGCCACTGGTTGTGGACCTCCAGAAAGCCTTCATGCCCTTCATGCTGTGCTGGGGCTATGGCTGGATGCTAGGGGAGGCTGGTGTCAGGAGCAGACCGGTGGTGTGCTACTCAGTATAGAAGATCGCATATGAATCAGTTTGTTAAGAACATGCAAGCTTTGAAGAGCTGAAAAAAGAACCCAGCAAAAAACCTGTTTTCTCAAACTGGCAGAGAAGATGAGCCAGTCCCAGCACCCGGAAGGAGACTCCCCTGCCACCATTCGATGCTCCTAGGGCAGAGAAGGTGAGCTGCACGGGCACCAGAAGCACCCTGACACCCCCCGCCACGTGGAAATGAGAAGACAAGTAAACAAGCCTCAAAAACAGACTTCCAGATCACCTACAGCAACCCCAAAGGGAAACGAGGTGGAACAATCTGATACTCAACCACTTGGACTCTTTGAACTGGCAACAAAAGAAGATCTGGAAAAAATGAAATCAGAAATAATTACTCAGATAACAGCAAAGTTTTTGCTCATGGTGCAAGACATGATTAATAAATCTAGAGAGGACACAGATAAAAAAA
>NW_004624731.1:32707972-32748542 GCF_000247695.1 Heterocephalus glaber | reverse complement strand
AGAGAGAGAGAGAGAGAGAGAGAGAGAGAGAGAGGAGAGAGAGAGAAGAGAGCATGTGCGATGAGCAATAGCTGTGGACCTTACAGTTGCTGCTAACTGCCCTGGTGTGTGTGAGGGAGAGAGAGAGAGGGAGGGAGGGAGGGAGGGAGAGAGAGCGCACTAGCGCGAGAGAGCGAGTGAGCAAGCGAGCAGAAAAGAGGTGGAGAGGGGGGGAATAAGAAAGAGAGAGGAGGAAAGGAGAGAAGGCAGGAAGAAGGCAAGGGGACGATACAACCATGCTGTGCTGTATGAGAAGAACCAAACAGGTAGAGCTAAAGATTTTTACTTCTTGCTGTTGTGAAATTATCAGAGTAAAATATTTCCCCGTAAAGGCAGGAAAAAATATTTTAACTGCTTCTGCTCTGGCATGGTGTTCGCATTTCCTTAGCATATGGTAACTGATGATTGCATCCCAGCTTTTATTCTTTTCTGTCTTTCAAGCTCTGGTTTTGGAATGCTGCTACTAATTAGGATGTGGGTAGGGAAAACATGCCCGGACACAATATAATTGCTTTTTTCTCTATTAGTAAATGCTCAGCCTCCTAGGTCTGGTTTTGAGGGTGTGGATGTGAAAAGGGGTGTGGGTAAGATAGGGGATCTACCTACAGATGGGGAGGTGATCCGTCATATTATTTGCAAAAAGCTGGGTTGAAGGAAAAATATTCGGGGTTGGGTATTGCTTGTTCTGTAGCACAATTTTCTCACATGTGCTGCGGAAGACGCCTCATTTCGTACATGCATGCGTTTCAAAGGGGCACAGGTATTTATGGGGAAACATGTGAACGTTTTATTTATTTATTTTTCAATGAATGAATGAAACTGTGCTTCAGGGAAAAAACATTAAAAGACAACCTAAAGACAACTGGGACCAGGGGAGAAATTGGCGGTGTAGAAGAGGAAAAAACCCCTTCTTTAGATTGGCATCCGATTGTGCACTAGCTGGTCGAGGGGACGGTGGACCACGCCCCTAGGAGCTTTGAGCTCCGATGGGATGGGAAAGGCGAGCCCTGTATTACCTGTTGGAAATCAGGTCTTTTTTCTCCTTCTCTTGCTTCTTCCTTGGATTATCAGGGACCAAAGACATGTGAGCATCCTGGATGATAAGCATGGTGACTCATTTTCATCAGGAAAAGGGACACATCCAAGATTCGCAAGAATCTGAATCCCCTCCTTCCCTCCCCCACTGCCTAGGTTTTTCTTCCATTTCAAATGGCTCACTTATTTCGTGAAAGAAATTTTAGAAACTTGACTGGGGTGAGGGTGGGGAGGAATGACGAGTTTGGTATCTGCAGTACTGTCATCGCCAGTGCCCTGACATTCTCCCAAAGAAGCTTTCAAACATTTGTTGGAACACGTTTGAGTGATTTGATCAGGGTTAAGGAGAAAAATGGGTGTGGGCTAGTGAGTGTGTGACTCTGTGTGTGTGTGTGTGTGCCTGACTGATTGTGTTAGAGGTGGGTGCAAGAGATCTGATTTGGGTATTATTTCAGTGCAGGTATTGGAAATTGGGCAATTTGTAATACACTCCCTGAATCTGAAGGGGGTGGAGAAGAGTAGAGAGGAAACATTTGCCTGCCAGCCTTGCACGTTTAGCCAGCGCCCTGGAAGGAGGGGTGGGGAGTGAGGATGAAGGAGAAGGTAGAGGAAGAGAGAGACAGAAGCAGAAAGTCAGAACAGTGGGTAGAGAGGCAAGGCGAATGAATGAATGAATGAATGAACGAATGAATGAATACATGAAGTAGCAGACATCCTTGGCTGTGTGGGGATGGCTGGAGAAAGTCAGTGTTGGGTGGGGTGCTTTTTGCAGCATTTCTCCAAACCACTGTTGGTTCCAAAGACTGATGCTTCCACTGGACCATTTTTAAACTAGGACATTTCCCCTCCTTGTCTTCCTTCACTATAATACATAAATGTAATAGATACAGGTGTCTGGGTTAAGCACGCTGTCAAAGAATGTTACTTCTTTGGTGAGTCGGGGAAATAAAATTTAGGAAGGCAGAGCCCTAAGAAAGCCAATGCTATTCATTAAAAAAGCTTTAATTTTGGAAAGAAAAATATGCCGGTTTACAGCTTGTTTCTACCCTAGTCTTAGACATGGAAGTGTACATACACGTCCTTTGATAAAGGACTCTATATATGCTTTTTACAAAAGGAATTAGCTGAAGGAATTCCCTTTCCTAAATGAGGACATCTGCCTTCACTGGGATTCCATCTCCCCAGCAGCATGGAGCTTTCCCTGTGATGTGCAAAGTGATAAAGATGAAAATGTGTTTAGAAAATCGTACATTCTCATGTTAATGTATAGCTGGCCCATTTTTCATATGCAAGAGTCATGCATGTACTGTATATGGTTATCACATGCCTTCCAGCATTTTAACATCATCCATATGCAAAGGAGATGAAACATACAGAAATGGTCCTTTGACCCCATATATCCCATAAATGTGTGCTTATGTGTGAAATGGTCACGTCTCCTACATAACAGTATTATATATTATTCACATTCATCAGTGTTTAAGATATCATTAAATCAGACAGAAGGAAATGGTGTATTTAGGGCGTGGGCTCACACTACTGACTGGCATTTATAGAGTGTGAATATTTAAGTCTCCCACAGTTTTCCTGCTTGTGGGTGAAATGATGCTCTCCCATTCCTGGCAGAATCTGATGGTGTCCATCCTTCTGGCATTTATTTATCGTCTTAGTTCTTAGCAGGGAATAAAACAAGGGCAGAAATCTGCAAAGGTCTAAACTCTGCCACACCCATGAAATCCAGCAGAAACGTGGGAGGGGGCTGGAGGACTTGCACTTCCTTCCTCTTCCACTTGAGCAACATAAAGAAGCTATCTTGGATTTCTAAGTTGTAATACATTGCCAATGGGTGAGAAGAATGCATAAATGGTCTATATTAGCCATTAGTTACTACTACAGATTATTATGACAGGAAGAAGAAAATGAAAGTAGTATTGAGATAAGAAGATGGTAAAGGAGTGGGCAGAGGAGGAATATAACAAAAGAATCACAGATTTTACTGGTTTAAGATTTTCAAATATCTTGGGACTTAACTTTAAATAGTTCAGTTTCTGCATGGATTGCAGATGATTAAAAACTCTCACGGTGTGAAGTATGTCTACAAAACAAGAAAACTGAGATATGTTTCCTTTGTTTAAAAATAGTTTAGTTTGTATTTGAAGTGTGAAGAATACCCTAACCCTGCTAACATCTGCCTATTTCTTCATACAACAAATAATTTTTCTTTTAAAGAGTGTGACCTGTGGTTTGTTATTGCACCTTGCTGCACCTTCCCCTTGCAGCCTGCCCAAGATGTGGAGGACACAGTCTTGGTGCTTGGTGCAGGCCATTCTTCCTGGTGATAAATTGCATTCCTACTAAATCTCTCTGAGCCACACCCAGTGTCACCCAGGGACTTCTTGAATTAATTAAATGGAGAGATTTTACTGAATAGAATTGAAGTTGCCCATTTTTAAAATACTGGCTTTCACCACATATTTCCAAATTTAAACAGAAAGAATTACTTAAGGGGCATGTTTATTTTTTTTTTCTGCCCTATTATCTGAACTTACAGAGAATCTTAGAAAATTCATAGTGAATCCAGAAACGTGTTGATCTCTGGTGACTCTAATTCTTTCTAACCTGTGCCAGGATGCAAACAAAATAAGCCCTGAGCTCTCCCACTGAGAATCTGTGAAACTCTGGTCCCATCCCACCCCCACCCCTGGCTGAGGCCACTGGAATAAGAAACCACAGGGTTAATTTTCTTTCTTGCTGAGCTGGCAAAACTACAGAAACCTCCTTTGATGTTTCCTGCTAAAAGGCAGTGCTCCTGTTCACCAAGAGGGAGCATCAGACAGGGTCTTCTCTGCCTCCATCATGGTGAAATTGTCAGTAATGTGCCTGGGGCTGAATTAATCCACAGACTTCAGAGTTTTCCTTGGCTGGCCCCATCAGGAAAGAGTGGGTATCTTTTAGGAAAGAGTAAAGGATACATATTAACCCAATGTTCCCCTTGTTCATATTGATAAAATAAAACATGTCTAAAATCTACCTGTATTAATAGTTGAAAGAATGCGCAGTACAAGTTCATCTCAAGTGAAGGTTTAACATTTAACTCTTTGCCTCCCTATTAGTTGTAATTGAGGCATTAGGACAAACAAGCACTGTCTGTCATAAACCAAAGAAGCTGATTGTGTGCAAGAATTCTCCCTTTTGCATTTCTTAAGCATGGTCAGATTGCCTCTATATTGCTGTAATTAAATCTGCATTATGTTCTCTGATTGGGAAGAGCACTGTGGTGTGAGTCCTTAATTGATGCCACTTACTGATTCTGTGGTCTTGAATGAATTATATCATCTTGGGCTTCAGTTTCCTCCTGCCAAATATAACTAAAAAAAAAAACCCCAAACCTCAAAATGAACAACAAACCCCACACTGCTTGCCATAAAGGATTTTTATGATGTGAAAATAGTCAATACAATTATAAGAAAATTTTCTCCAAGTTTTGCAATGTGAGGCTTGATGGAATCACCAGTTTTTTACCACTGATACATGCCTACCTTGTCTGTAGTTTTCTGTTAGACATTAACTCATTCTGGCCATAGCTGAGCACTTGTAAACTCCTCTGGGTTTTCTCCAGAACTTCACTCTCGTGCCCTGCTCTCTATTGACATTTCTTCATCTTGTATGATATAAGCTTCTTATCCCCAGACTTATAAATACATCTCTTCTATCTTGAAGCATCTCCTGACTCTACCCTGTCATCTCTATAGTGTTCTGGTTCACCTTCCTTTTAGAGCAAAATTCCTAAAAGCGCTCCACGTTCATTTTTTCCTCTTCACCACTCTCCATTCACTATTGCATCCACTTATTCCATCCCCACAATTCCTTTGAAATCAGTTTAGAAAAGGGCATGGCATGGCAGCCAGTTGCTCTTCAGCCTCCATCTTGTTTGATATTTCTTTGGTGTTTGCCAGTGTTTTCCATTCCCCTTTCTAAAACTCTCTCCTCACTGGGCTCCTTTCACAGTTCTCATTTTCCTCCCTCTCAGACAAGACCTTTCAGTCTTCCTTGTCTGTCTCCTTTCACACTCTTCCTTCCAAACATCAATAATCCCTTGGTCCACAATCTTAATCCATTCTTCCTGTCATTAATTCTAGATGATCTCATTCATGTCCAGAACTTTAATCACTCATGCGATTTCCAAATCTGTGGACCAGACATCCATTGGTGAATCTTTTGATCCATAAATGCCTTGAAATATATCAAAGATATTCAAATTCATCATTTACAAAACCAAACTTAGTGTCTCCTCTTTTGTACCCCTCTTGGTCTTCCTTATTTATGACACTTACTGCTATAGCTTCAGAGCTCTAGGAACCTGGTAAGGATCCCAAATGTAATCTTTTTTTCCCCAACTTCCATATCTAGTTACTAAATCTTGGAACTCGAGTTAAAAAGATTTTAAATATATCCTTGATTTTCAGCTCTATTATTTTTATAAATAAGGTGGTTAAGTCTTCTCATTATCTTTCATCTGGATAAAGGCATAGCTACCTATCTGGACTTCCTATCTCCACATTTTTCTCCTTCCATTCTCCTTGCAAATAATGCTGTAGCTATCGTTATTTAATGCAAACATGATCACATTATTTTCCTCATTAATGCCCTAAAATGGTCCCTTGTTAACTATAAGCTAACATGTAAATTCTTCAACATGGATACATGATTTAGTCTTGCCTACCTTTCCAGGATCATCCTCAAATACATCCTGCCTCACTCTGTGACACCACATTTCTTTCCATATTACATTCCCCTTTCAAATTGGAAAACTTCCATTTCCCCTGCAAGAGTTAGCTCTTTGAAACTATTCTTAACCTCCCTCACTGAGCTTTTTCCTGCTTTGTGTGTGTCCATGCTATGCTTCATGCCATCTCTATTGGCACTCATTTTATTATACACATGTCATTTTGGTTCTTTTCACACGTTAGTGTCCATACTGTTAACCATTGGAGGAAAAAGAAAAAGTCTTAATTCTTTATGAATCCCTAGTACCTATCATAATCTCAGTACATACAGTAAATGGTTTTAACTATGTATAATATTTGCTGAGTATGGTACCAGGTTTATAGTTTTTCTACAAGATGTGAAATATTTAAATGGGTAGAATCATTAGTGGATTTAAAAATCTATTGGCATGAAATTTTGAAGTGGAGCTGATCTCACCGAGTGCTGTTATTGACTTATGGACATGACTAGCATCCTTTTTTTTTTGTACCTGGGATCGAACTCAGGATCTTGCACTTGCGAGGCAGGTGGTGGTACCACTGAGCTAAATCCCCGGCCCTACCATCCATTTTTCAAGAATGCAGATACAAAAATGACCTATTTATAGACTGGATTTCTCCAAACTACCATAGCTGGTATTCTCTGGAAACCTCCTTTCCATATCCTTCCATCAGTCATTGTGCCAGCTCCACCCTCCCAAGTTAACAGAGTCCCAGTTGGATGCATAGTTGCTGCAATCTTGGATTTTTATGTGCCCTTCTTTTGGGGCCCCAGGTACTTGTGCTTCTGCTTACTCCACCACTATTGCAAATAGACCTTGAACCAACCATTTGGTTTGTTGTTCTTAGTTGATTTATTTCAGTGACCACATCAACTTCAAAAATGTGGGTGATATTAACTTATGCTTAAAGCTATGTACTAAAGAATTAATTCACTTTCACTTGAATTTCTTTCCTTCCCACTGAAGTATCCACATAATAATATTCACAAATAGACATCTAGCAAGGAGATAAAGAGAGGGTAAAGGGTAAGTAGTCCCTCATGTGTGTTAAATATATGAGAATTAGATCAGTGTGGCTTTCTAGGGTTTGAATGGACTGAAGAGATTTAGATTCTGAACTAGGCCTACTGTGCCCAGTGTTGAACACATTGAAACCACAGCTTTCCATGAAAATACTATTTGGCAGGCTTTAAGCAGGATATTTTCTCTGGCGGAACTGACTTGTCTGTGAGAAGAACAGTAGGACAAATCAATTTGTAGGTAAAGTTTTTGTTTTTAATGCTAAAGTTGGGTAGTTTTTCTCAACCACTGTATCCTTATTCTATATCTTGCTCAATGCTTCCAGTTTCTTTGGCATTGAGTTTTCTTATCTTCTTCTCTTTTCCTCAGATTCAAGTAAAGTTTTCCTGGTAAACTAGTATCAGTTCATACTAGTGTTTAGAATGTGAGGCTATGGAAAAAAAGAACTTTAAGAAAAAATGTTACATCAAACTTTCTCAATCAGCATTTCAGGCAATTTTAAGCTACTTCAATTATGTCTAGCACATAGTAGGTCCTCAAAACATTTGAGGGAATACATTTAGAAAGGAGGGATCATCATGATGGACCATTAGGGAAAATGTTTGGGAGCGGAAGACCATTTCTGTGTACCTATTCAGAGTAGGCTTTGTGTAAATGCTCACACCACTCCATTGGTCCTTCTCACAAAGTGATGGTCATTCAAGTTACAATTCTGTCTCTTGTCCACTTAGATCAGAGTGGCATAACTGCAGCCATTTCGGTTTAGTATGAGAACATAAACTTTCAGATTTCCTATTAATTATTTACAGATCTTATTCTCTTAGATGTTGTTTGTTTAATGTCATATTTCATGTCTTTGTAGTGGAATAAACCCTTCCCCTGGGTTCTAGACCTGTCTCTGCCATTTGCTTGTCATGTGATTTTAGGTAAGTAACTTACTCTTTATGAGCTCAGTTAATTAATCTGTGCAGTGGACACACACACACAACCTTCCAAACATCAGCTTACCTTTTTTGCTAAGTTGATGTGAGGTCCAACTAAAGTGCTAAAAAAGGTTTTTTTGCAAACAATGTGTTTTTAAAATATAAGATATTATTAATTGAGAAATTTCACGTATTGATTCCTAAAGTATTCATGACTCTATTCAAACAAGAAGTACCTTTATTCTCTGTATAAAAAATATACCTCAACCATATCAACTCCTCTCCTATTCACTATGAAGTGATATTAATTAATGGTGTGATCTTAGTATCTTTGCCATTTCCTTCATAAACTTCAGTGACACAATCTAGATATGCAAATATTTAATTTGTCAGGAGCCCCAGATGTCATGAGCACTAGAAATATCCACTGTTTTCCTTTTTATTGTTTCTCATTTTAACTTTTGTTTAGATTCTCATCTCTTCTTTTCTCTTTTTGCTAAATCTGTAGCTTGTCCCCACACCCACCCCCACTTTACCTCCAAACTGGGTTCTCAGCCCTAAGATTACCATGCATGCTGTGCTCACATCCATCACATGAGGGCCCAATCAGGCAGAAGAGAGGAGAGGGAGATAGGGCTGGTTAAGAGATTGAAAATGGAGATGCAGAGTGGGTGGAAGCATACTTCAAAAATTACCATCAGGGCACTATTTCAGCAACAACTTCAGGGTTCCTCAAGGCAACAGGAATAAACTGATTAAAAGAGGATACAATGCTGAACTTTGTAAATCTAGCTTTAAATACTGTAAATAATCTTTCAAGACATCAGGATCTCCACAAAAGATAGTTCAGTTCTTCTATGTCCCTGGTTATAATTGGAATAAATTACTAATTTATCATAACATAAATTATTAATTTTTCATATGAGGAATAGAATTCTGCAAACTAAAATTTAAATACATTGATAATATTTGGAAGTATTTTAAAGTATGATAATTGGATCAAATTAGTGCAAAGAGATTCTGGTTTTTTTCCTAGAAGCTAAATGTCTAACATTAAAAAAATAGTATCATACATATTTTGTAAAATTACTATTATATAGGACAATTATGTAGCCTGCAATAATAAAGTATGGTAAATAAAAATTTCAAAATAAACTGGTACCCAGGAGAAAATAATAATTTAATTTTATTTTAGTTGAGTATTGGTCAGTGCCACCTTTAATCCTTCATTCTAGCTGTTCCCCCTCCATACACTCCTATTAGTTATGTGCTCTTTTATTCAGCATAAAGAACAGAAACAGACTTTAAAGGATGACAAGAAGAACAATCAGCTGAAAGGAAACTAGAGAAATTAAGAAATTGAAGAAATTAAGATGTTGAGAAACTGAACAGCCAATCTATGGAAACCAGAGTAGATCCAAAAATTTCAACAAAAGCAATTCATAAATTTTCTGAGACCTTGCATTTAAAATATTTAGTTACTAACAACTCCAGATTCTGTTTCTAAATTCAGCATTGAGAGAGAGAGAGAGAGAGAGAGAGAGAGAGAGAGAGAGAGAATATGGTTAGATCTGCAGACCTGCTTGGGTCAGCTACTACTGCTGGAAAAAGTAATAACTTCTTCCTTTCTGACTGGAAGAAGAAGTAGGTCATAGTTTCTGAAAGCCGACACCTATAAATCTAGTGATAAAGTAAATTGGCTGAGAGAGTCCCTGTATATATTATAATTAGGTACCTATCCAGATCAGGAGGGACTTACCTCATATGTGGACTTACTTCAAAATTTTCCCTTTAGTTGTCTCAGGATTGGCTATACTACTTATTTTTATTATTAGTCAATGTTTCTAAAGGAAATAATAATCACACAGATAACTCAGCTTATATATGCGAAAGAAAGAAAGAAAGAAAGAAAGAAAGAAAGAAAGAAAGAAAGAAAGAAAGAAAGAAAGAAAGAAAAGAAAGGTAGGTTAGGGCAAATCTCTATACCTGGAGGTGACAAACACTAGCTTCTCATTGTCTTCCAGAAGACTGTGGCAGGTACCATCTGTCTAAGAGAAATTCTAGCTGTCATATATTCTTGCTAATTTGTCATAATGAAGCTTTGTTCTAATTTTTCTTTTTTTAGTTTGTAGGATCACCTTCTACAAAAGGATTGGGAAATGATGAGTGTAAAGCAGCTCCACTCAATTTTTATCAGAGAAATGCTACTCCTTGACATTAGTCATCTCATTTTGAATGTTCTTGAATTAATTCCAGGAATCATCACCATATTTATCTATTTTTAGCAAATTGGCACTTTCTAAAATATTGAGCTGTTGTCTCCATATGCACTAGTTTGCTCTAAATGTAGAACATTGGTAATTAGCCTTACTTCCATTATTTGTAATCTCAGTTCCAATAACTAACTATTCAAAATGTTGTTTTTAAACGAAAATTGGAAAAATCCTAATATCTTCCCATTACTGACTGCATAAAAGAGCTAGATGAGGCAAAGAAAAAAATAAATGGGATGATCTGCAAAGGTTAAGCAAACTTAGGAATTGATTGCTTTTCAAAATAGCTTTAGATTGCTCACTTCGGCACCACATATACTAAAATTGGAACGATACAGAGAAGATTAACATGGCCCCTGCGCAAGGATGACACACAAAATAGCTTTAGAACTACATAGTTAGCATAACTAGCCTAGAAACTAGGTTTGTCTCAAATCTGTCAGAATGCACAGCCTTGGCCCATTTTTACTTTTCTTTGATTTGGAAGCCAATTTACCTTCTTTGAGTATAAGCTAAGAATTAAACTTTCCTCTTAAAGTACAAACTAGATATTACAGCAGCTGTTTCCAAAGGATGTATTTTACAGTCCTATTGAAATTTCTTCATTAATTACAAGAAAAAGGGAGAGAAGAAAGAGATTTCTTTTTAAAAGTTTCAGTTTTAAGTAGTTGGCTTGCAGTTAGATTCATAAGCACATATGTTAGGGTAGCTTACTTTGGTTATCAAGACTCTTACCAGGGTTCTACTAGAGGAAAAAGAATAAGCATTGAGTATATTTTGGGTGGACATTACATTTCAAAATCCTTTCTCTTTAAATTAATGGAACAGTAATATTTTATTTAAGAGAGGGGAAAGAATACTGATCCACTGCAAACTCTCCTATTCATTGTCATAGGACATTTGTAGAATTTTTCTTCCAAAATCAAGTTTTATTGGACTAGTACTTCTAAAAAGTATGTGAGATTTTATAAAAAATAAAGATTGATATCATCTCATTTTACAAGTACCTTCTTTCTTTGGTAAAACTTGAGTTGGGGGTTTGATTTATTCAAATGCGTTTTTTTTTTTTTGAAGAGTACAATTTGCAATGTTTTCTTAATCGTTAAGGAATGTATAACCCTAATGAAAGAAAAGGGGATTGTTTTGTATTATCTAGAAAATCTACTCTGGAGAACTCAGGTGAGTATCATAAATTAATTTGGATGTCTTTCAGAGTAATCGGCATAATCCAACATTCCTTAGAGCTTTAATTGCCTTTAACTGAAAGATACAAGGTGATAGCCTTTTGATAACTTAGCTAGATTTGTGCTTCCAAACTGATGGACAGTGAACTGGAGAGCTGTAGAGAAAATCTAAGGACAAGCCTTAGTTTCTAGTAAATTCTTTCTTCCATCTTGAACTTTGTATTCTTAGGTGAAACCAGTAGAGAGGAGAAATTGAGAATTTTTGTAATTGAAAGGGGAGGAGAAGGCCACATTTATAAAATAGAATCACTCAGTTTGGAGCATTAATGACCAGGAGTAGCTCAGACTTCCCTTCAGAACATCATCTGGAAAACACAATATACCCAAGAGAAATAGGAGTTAGAAAATAACCCAAGAAGTTTGGGTGCTAGTATACTTAAAATTACTTAACCATACTTAAGGCTAAATTCAGTTGTTTTCCTCAGTTAGTAGGAAGAAACTTGATTCTTGGTTAAAAGAAGGAATGCCAATTTTGTCTTCATAGTTGTTATCTCATCTTAGGCTATACCACATCTTTTAATAACTAAGAGTTTTCCTGCAAGCTCCTATTGTTTTCCCACATTATCAGTCCAGTGTCACTGGAAACTGACTTGTTTGTGTACATATTGGAGTTTAATTTATTAAATGTATCTAACCAAAATTTTCACTTTTATCAACTTTGATAAATAGTAAAAATCCATCTGTAAAGAACTAAAGGAAAACCAGTAGCAAAATCTACTTTTCTATAATACAAAATTTTGTGATATTAAAAATAATACTTTTCCTTTTATTCTTTGTTATCTCAAAAAACTTCATATTAAACTATCTTCTTCCCAGATTCCACCTCTGACTTCCCTACTCTTGACAGTACCTTTTAGTTATGTCAACACATTCTCAGTTTCCTAGCTCTTACTATAGAAGTAACTAAGTTTTTTCTTCCTTTTTGAAGCCATACTATCAGTTAACAAGTGTCTTTCCACACCTGTCCTTTCTAAAATCTATAAGCCTTTCTCAGTCAGTATTTTAGATTGAGGTCCCAAGGCCCTAATGCCTATAATTGTCTAAAATGAATTAATCCATCTAGATGGGTAATAGTTATATACCACCCTTGGAAGAAGAGAAAACAGTTTTTCAATTTTTGTGTTCTGGTGGTTCTTCAGATAAGAAACTCCAGGTGAAAAACGAAAATGTCCTCTTTTCGGCACCACTTTCTGCTGGTTATTCTTACATTTATTTCCCCTTTCCCTAAAATTTCAGTAGTTTTACTTTGTTTATGGAGTTAACTCTAATGTATTTATTCATGATTGTTTGCAATGCTCCTCAGAATCCTTCACCAGTTTCCTAGTCTTGGCTTCTCTCTTCCGCTGTGTCTGGTATTGATTAAGCTTGTGAATTTAAACAAATTTAGTCCCTATTGGTTGTCATTTCCTTTTCCAGAGATCAAAAGTATGGAACAAAGTCATCTTTAAAGCTTTGAATTTGTAACATAACATGTTTTATAACAATATTCGTCTTTCTCTTAAACATTTTGTCCAGTCAGACTTAATATGAAGTTAAGTATATTTTTGTTCAGTCATTCCCACTAATTAAAAGTCCCTTTTTTTCCTTAGCTCAGTCTTACCCAACCACTGTGTCTTGAATAAAGAGTCTTCTCATTTGTGAAGACCTCTCATTTGTGAAGGGTTCTTTGTGACCTCTTTGCCTCCTAGATCTTCTGTAGCATATACAGTTTGTCCCCTTCACTTGCCATTCATCCAGCAAAGCCTTATCTAATCACCATTCATGTTTATTTGCACTTGATTCCCACAGCTAGTTTGCAGTCTTTGAAGATGAGGTATCCAGTTCCCTGCCTGGCTCAAGAAATATTGATTGATATTTACTCTGTGAGGAGCTCTGTATCAGTCTCTGAGAGGGATTCCACAAGACAAATAGAAGGCTCAATAAACTCTCAGAAAGTCCAATGGAGCTACCTTTCATGACTTCTCTGGGACATTTGATATCATGACCAATGTCTTCTCTACTAAAACTATTTTCTTGGCTGCCATATCATTCATTTCTGCAGGGCCTCTACTCCAATAGTTTTGGTTGTATATTCCCCTGCCAAATCCCAATTTGGATTATTTTCTTCCACTAGTCTCTGAAAAACTGGTGTGCTCAGGCTCTTGTCCTTATTTTCACAAATTCTTACTTAATGCAAGTTTCATGAATAATCTAATCCCTGGCCACAATATTCACATGGACTAGTGAGTCTCGATTCTCCAGGTTCTCCAGTCAAACCTGTTTACTGGGGTCTAGAACTTTATATTATAAACTGTCCACTAAAAATCTTTTTTGGATGACACTAAGGGACCCCAGTTTCAAAATGTCTTGGTTTCTTTTTTATGAATCCTCCCTGATCCTCCAGTCAGGTCTGATGGTCCTTTTTGTGCCATCACTGTATGGAGTATGTAATTGTACTACAGAATCCAGGAACTGTTTTAGGGTAAGAGCTATGTTTCATTACTGTCTCTGTATAGTGTTAGCTCAGTGTGTGGCATGTTTGAGCTGTCACTAAATAGGAGTGGAGTAAATGGAGACTATACAAATGAACAAATACCAGTGTCCAGTAGGTAGTATGTGATGGCAAAATTTGGTTAGGACTGAGACAGATGTTGTTCAATTCCCATTGTTCAATCATGGAAACTGTACACTCTGGCACAGTCCATAATTGGGCACTTCATAGATAACTCACAGAGGAAGACCATACAGCCTTTGGTTTCACCCAAGTAGTGGCAGCTGGTTGCTTCAGCAAATAACAGTCGCCATTTTGTGGACAAACACTTTATCGTGGTTCAGAAATATAGGCATACTTGATACCATAACTACCAACTGTCTGGCCTAAGGATAACTAGTCACTTTAAAATATACAGCTTTGTCTTCTTAGCCAATTATTCTGCCTGGCAAGCCAGGTACTGAACATTCAGCCTTTTCCTCACATCTAAAATTTCTATTTTTTGGTACTATTCTCACAGGAATCTTCATGAAGTGTTCTCTTTGTTAATAATGTGACTTGCATGTACATTCCCTCTTGACTTTTACTCTTTAATTTCTAATTATAATACATATGCAAAAAATGGTCAGTTGTTATTGCTTTACCTGGCCCTCCTGTACTGTAGCAACATTCCTCTGCTTGATGTTGTCCTTTCCCCCGACATGATAAAAAAATGAAAGATAACTAGTAAATTTTCCTAGAGGGGATGCAAAAAACAATTGGCTGGGAAATCAATGGCTTGCCAACAGTTAACTTATATCCCTTACAAATAATGTGATAGGAATTCCTGGGAAATGGAGCTGAGAAGAATTAGTCTCTCTCTTGGAATTCTGGTGGTAAAAAAATATAGCAATTTAATTTTTTTCCTTATAAGAATAGTTGTGAGATTCAAAAGGGGAAAAGAAAAGTTTATGATTATTAGGTATTTAGGTCTTTTTCAGCTCAAACTAAACAATGTAGAGATTAAATATGGGGTGGGTTTTTTTGTTTTTTTTTTTGGTTTGTTTTGTTTTGGGCCTGAATGGAAAACAAGCATTTTTAAAGATTTATTTATTCAGGAAATGGTAGTGTAAGTTTCAAAAAGGTAACTTGTAAGACACATTTTAGAAACATTTACTGAGTGGGATAGTATTCAGTCCAAAATCAAATTTGGGAAGGACCTAAAGAATATATATTCCTCTTACTCTTGTTTAGGGAATTGATGATCATAAGAAAAGCAAAATGAAGCAGACTTTAGCTGAAAATATGAGTCATATTTTTCAATTGTACCTTTTTTATTTTGGCAATTACGTGGGAGGTAGAGAAGATGTGCAAGTACTGTAGTTTGGACTGCTGAGAGGGTAGATAAGAGAGGCAGGTACTCAACACTGGAGAAATTGATTTGTTAGGATATGGCGGAACTTTGAGAGACCCACTAGTCATGAGTAAAACCACTTGAAGCTATTTCTAGAAGAGAATTCATTCTGTGTCTGCTGATCTTGACATACACTGCTCTGCTTCCAGTTTTCACAGACTTTCCCATGAGGCTATTTTATCAACAGAACCCTTCTGTAAGGCTGCAAAAACAAATCCACATCAAGACTCTGGATTCCTCCATTGATGTACACCTAGAGACATTGCAAGGTCAAGCCACTGTAAATTTTAAGTTGTCAATAATGATGTGGTCTTCCAGGAATAGCCAAAAATCTGAGTTACTCTGTTTAAATGACATTTAAACCAAGTTCTCTGGAACTAAGAAGGGAGTTTTCTTTGATTCTAGTATAATGTCAACAGGTGAGACCTATATTTGGATAAGAAGAACAGAGATTAGATTAGGGGATGACAGAGTTTTCTTAATCTTCTTACATATGAGCTATTACATCCTCCTTACATTAAAACTAGTACTCTTCTCTATCTGAAATGCTGAAATATTCTGCTCCTCAAAATTCCATTGATGTATCACCTCTTTCATTAAAAAAATCATTTCAGATATCTCCCCATTCCTTATTGTTCCACACTATATTCACTGTAGTAGTTGTCCCAGAAATTTCCCCTCTTCATATTGTTCCTCTCTCTTTCTTATTCCCTCCCTGTGTATATATATACTGATTTATCTATTCTTCATAGTTGGAAAGTTCTGTGCTTAAGATCACTGAACTTGGAAAGGGCAAAAGGTGGAATTCTAGCCTGCATCAGTGCTATTCCTTTGAGAGTGATAAAAGAGGATCCAAATCTTAATGAATATACACATATCCTTGAATTTTCTAAATTTAAGATGACATTTATGTGGTTCATTAATGAGAAGAGTTCTTTTGCAAATGAAGACTAAAAGTTATTTTTCTCTTGTTCTCCTTTTGGGCTCTTATTTCATATTAGTCTTTTCATCAAAACTAATTTCCCAAGACAGTATTTTTCTGAAATATTGTATAGAAATCATTTATTAATTCAACAAGCATTTATTAGTCATCTGTTATAACCCAAAGACTATGGCAAGTACTGGAAATTTAGAAATAATATTTTTAAAATTAGGTTTTACCCTACAGCCTGGTAGGCTGTGTGTCAATTTAAAAGAGTATGCTCTAGATAATTTTATTAATCTCAGGTGTTATTTTCTTAATTGTTCAGTGATGCTTCCCAGTATAGGTTAGTGTTTCTTCTTGTACAGATGGATTATTCAACCAGCCTTGGCAGTTTGGAGGGTGAGTTTTGTAAATAAAAAGAAATTCATAAGTACAGAGACTTAAACATCAGAACCCCAAAGGATTTTAAGGATTGAATGTGTTAATACATATACAGTGCTTAACTCTATACCTGGCATGTACTGAGCACTTAATATTAGCTCTTGTTTATCATTATTGATGCTGTTGATGAAATGAGGTTGTATCTATTTTAAATGAATCATACATCAAATATCTTTTTTATAGGGGTTCTTAAAAGACTAGTTTCTGGATTTAGAGTAGTAGGAGTGTGTGTGTGTGTGTGTGCGCACGCGTGCACATGAGTGCATACATCCCTGAAGTTCAATAAATATAAAATTGTTTAACTGAGAAGTGAGATAGTAATAATACTGACTTAAACTTTTCACATTCTGTGCTCATCAACGTAGATAATGTACACTGGGAGTTGGAGCCTGCAATGCAGGTATAATTGGCATTCCTTACAGATGCAGCTAATACAGGAGAAGTGGAAACTTGATCCTGCTTCAGCTTAGAGCTAGAGAGGCTCATCATTCTGCACAGCTGGAATATGGGCATCTCAAGGCCTAGATTTAGCCATTTTGAATCTTCAAGGAATGATGCAAAGATGCAATGGTTATTGCAAATGATCCTCAATGGTAGGGGGGTCCAGGGACCATGGACACATCCCCTCATGAGTTGGTAGTCTCTCCTTGGTTGTGTTTCCTGGGCCCATCTTTCTTTTTGGTTCCTGCCTGTTTTCTGTACCTGGTTATCTGAGCTTTCCATCAATAATGTTAACTCAGATATTATCCTAATACAAGCTAGGTCTGTTGTCCGCACTCAAGAACCTTACTGATACAACCCTGTGCAGGCCCAATGTACTGGAGAAGTCAGGTCCAAAGTGCTGGATTATTGCAGTAGCCTCAGGGCTTTTGCACTTGCTCTTCCCTCTACGTGAAATGCTTTCTTTGTGACAGATTCTCATGAATCACTCATGTACCTTCTCAGGGATCTACTCAAATCTCATCTGGTCAAATCTCATCAAGGAACTTTTTTCTCATTACCCTGTAGAAAACAATGCCCTGCCTTTACAACCCTATCTGTCTCCTTTTATTATCTTTCTAACCCTTGTATCCCTACATACTTATCATAATCTGTTCATTGTTCATACCTACCAGAGATATGTAATCTCCAAGAGGACCTAATAATGTTGGTGAGTTTATTTCCTGGAACCTACCTAGTACACTGCTTGTCACATATCAGGTGCTCAATAAATATTTATTGAATGATTGCCTGCATTTAAATTCTGCTCAGAGGTAATAAGAAAAAGCTAGCAATTTGGTATAGATAGTGAATCCATCTGACCTCCCCCCATGCCCTTCCTGATTTCTGTCCACACATGCTGACCTGCAGCATCTCATATATTGCATTCAGTCCATCAGTCTAAGCTACGTGATGCAGTGGCTTTCCAAAGAGTAATGAAAGAGGGGCTTGGTCCTGCCTACTACTATAAAATGCTTATTTATTTCTCCTTTTACATTTTAATTGTTTAAATATTTGGGGAGGATTTCCCTGCTGTGGTAAATTTATACTCATTAAATTGTCAAATGTGACTTTCTTATTTATTTATTTATTTACTTACTTATTTATTTATTTATTTATTGCAGGCACTGCAGGGAAAATGCTTGCTTTTGCCACTGGCACCAGCTGGCTTTGACTGATTATCGTTTTTTACCTGATAGTCTTTGGACACGACAGGAGTATCAGGGTGATAAATGGGTGAGAGTGGGAGGAGTTCAAACACTGGTTGAGAAAGGATAACAAACCTGAAGCAATAAGTCAGACAGGATGAGACATTCTAAACACTAAATTAGATGGAACATCCATTCCAGGTCCTATTTGCATTTCAGGTTAATCTTCAAAGAGTCAACATGGCAAAAACATTCCAAGATAAAACTAGCAAGATTTTCTAGAAAGGATTTAAGTATCAAAGCAAAAAGAAAAATCCCTGTGATTATTGAGTATGCCATGATTCTATTCAGTTGTCTTCACACCTAGAAGTTTGCATATTTCTTAGCATCTGTGACTTATAAAAGGAGATTTTATAAAGTGACTCAGTACATTTTGAGATATTTTGAAAGAAAGTTTGGGTTGTGGGAATTGAAAGATAAAATGTATGACACAACTGGCACAATGTGAGGCAGGCACTGAGCCCTGTGGCTACAACCTAATCACACATCAAAATCCAGTCTCCACCTGGAGATGTAGCTTAGTGGCACCATGCCTTCCTGGCAAGCATAAGATCCTGAGTTCAATCCCAGGTACCAAGAAAAAAAAAAAGAAAAAATATGCAGTCTCATAGGGATTCTCAAGCCCAATCTCCTTCAGAGACTTTCTTCCAGAAAGGAGTCAGGTGATAGCTCTGCTGATGTAGGGTTTCCTTGGCATATCTGAATCCATTTAACAGTCTTGTTGAAGCAAAAGAGCTAAAGATATTCATTCAGTCTTTCGTCTTTCCCCAGAGAGAGAGAGAGAGAGAGAGAGAGAGAAAGAGAGAGAGAGAGAAAGAGAGAGACATATTTTTAAAGTGTAGGTATTGTTGACCCTGATATTATCTTGTTTTATCATAGATCACCTAACACGTTCATGGCACCTCTGGTTTAGAAAAAATTTTACAAGTCACCTTGTCTATGAATCATTCATTTATTCATTAGGAAATATTTACCAAGTGTCTTATTATAAAGATATAGACTAAAATACCTGAACCAGATGTGGTGGTCTTCCCTCTGCAGGTTTAATTCATCTTCATGATATCTTTATTTATTAGGTTGGAGTTTAGCCTTTGATGCAGTGTCTCTATCATTTTGTGTTGTTGCTATTTATTTACTGCAGTACCCCACAAATCAGGTAAAGCATGAAGGATAGGTGAACCCCCAGACAAGTTTTGCTTATCCCTCATAATTCAAAAAGTCAGATACAGGGATCAAATAGGAATGCTAAATAGTTAATTTAGTAAACTCTTTCACTATTATTCTTGCCTTGACTCCTCTCAGACTTCACTGTATCTGGCCATTCTCCATGAAGCTTATCCAGAGACAGAAGTTATAAACCAAATTTGGATGTGTGTAGCCAAATCAGTATCAGTTTCCTGAAAAATATATACTAAAGTCACTTAATATATTTCAAAACACTTTTCCTTGTTGTTGAATGAAGTCTTAGTTTCATTTGCATAGAAATATCCAAGCTTTGAAATACATCTAAATTATTAAAATGAAATTCCTACATTTGTAAAATGCTTAGAAATTTCTCAAGAAAAATATTTCTTGAAGCTTTTCAGCACTGGTCATAGTTATACTTAAAGCATTATGAAGTCTCACAAAACAGAAGCAAAGTGGCATGCAAACATATGCACATACAGAATGTGGGCTATGGAATTTTAGAGAATTTTTGAGATTTCTACCTTGGGTTTTAAATGATCAATTGTTATTTATCAGAATTTTGGTTACTAATAATTGAAAAAAATTAAATATTAGACTCTTGTAATTGTAAATATGCTATTATAAACCAAAGTTTATTGAATTATGCCTCTTAATAACATTATTCTTAAGGTACAATCTAAGAGTGTCCTATTATTTACTCACTGTCAGGATCCAGAAACTTATTGCCAATGGTAAGTCAGCCTTAGATAAACAGATTGTCTGGCTTAGGCCACCAATCTGTCCAAAATTTGTGACCTATAAAGATTTTTTCTGCAAGCAGCTTTGCTTGTGTCAACTGTTTATATCCACAATGGAAACTTCCAAAGCTGTCATTTCCCAGGTCTGTTTTGCTTATACAACAAATTCAACAAATTACTACTACTGTGTTAGGAATCTCTCTCTCTCTCTCTCTCTCTCTCTCTCTCTCTCTCTCTCTCTCTCTCTCTCTCTCTCTCTCTCTCTCTCTCTCTCTCTCTCTCTCTTTCTCTCTCCCCCTTCCCTTTCTTCTCCCCACTCCTCCTCCCTCCTCTTCTTTCTTCTCCTTTTCCTCCTCCTCCTCTTTTGTCTTCTTCTTCAGCTATTTACTGGATTCAATAAATACTCAGTGAACCAGGACTTTTTTTAATATCAAGTACAAAAGCTAAAGGAGACCCCAAGATTATAACATTCAAGCTTTTCACAGTGTGCCTTGGTAATGTCAAAAGGACTTAGTCATGATTGTTTTAAATGGAAAAATTAGGGGAACCACACAGTATCCTGAATTAAATATAAGTCCTCAAAAATATGCACAGTGGCCCAAATTAGTATATTGCCAACTCCTTTAGATAATATACATTGAGGATAAACCTAAACAACAAGAGAGCTTTTCTTTTTTTTATGTTAAATGTTTTATTTAAAAGCTGTAAATGTGAAAAAAGAAGAACACAACACAGATTACATTAAGATGACCAAGGCAGTGTTCTACATGACAGAAATCAAAACAAAGCAAATTTATACAGTAAATATACCAGCGCGGAACACAGTACTTGAAATTTAACCCAAGCTGCATATCCATAACTGATCCGACCACAGGATTATGCAAAATAAAATTTTTTAGAACACCAGAATTCCAACCTTTCTGACTATAAACTGACTTAGTCCTCTAAAGAGTACTTTGAGACAATTTCTATATGACATGAAAAGAACTGACATAACACTTAAATATTACAAAAATAGTTTAAAACATATTTGTAATGCAGTTCTCTATAAAATATACAGTTAATCTTATTACTTAAAAAGTTGAAAAACAAAAGACCACTATGAATAATGGTGAAAACCTCATCAAAGAAAAATGCTCATCATTTGGATAACATTGGCAGAAAACTGATGAGATTTTGTTGAGGGGAGCAAGGAAGGTATCTAATGAAGTCATTCATGTAAAATTTGTTCAAAACCATTGATAAAGTTGTAAATTTATGCTTGCACCATCTTAAAATATTATGTCATGAACACACTTTCTACTATTTAACTGGAGGACAAAAGAATATCTTGAAGAAAGTGTTTCTCAAAATGAGGTTAAAAGTCCAAAAGAATTCTAATGTGGGCTCAGTAATAAACATGTTAAACACCCTGGGTAATTATTTTACATTCTGAATTCCCTATGGAAAAGAGCAACACTTAAAAGCAAGATCATAAACATATTTCTGACATGTTAGAATTCTCTATAAATTTATGTTGTGAATACTGCTTTTTGATTTAAAACAAGTTCCAGGCATTAAGAGAAATATACATGCCTAGGAAATGAATATGTAAATGTCCATAAACCTTTTCCTTTGATATCTTCATTAGATTCAAACTAAATTATATGAAGAAAAGACAATGCATGACTACAAGCTTTGGAAAAGTAATATTTCTCATGAAATGGGGCATCAGAAAAAGACCAAAAGATAATTTATTAAATGTTTACAAATTTTAAATTGTTCTAAATTCAAAAACAGATCGTTAACTAAAATTAAGTTAAACTAAGATTGTACCATTATAACTTATTTACATTTAGATGATGATGGCTACCTTTCAAATCCTTGGCATAAAAATGATACTAAAATAGAAGGATGCTATGTAGCGTCTTAATTTTAGTTAATGATTAAGTGCTAAATTCAGAAAGATCCAAAATTTGTAAACATTTAAGAAATCATCCTTCAACCATTGTCAGATGCCCCATTTCATGAGAACCATTACCTTTCCAAAGCTTGTAGTTGTACACTGTACCTTCTTCATATAAAAAAGATACAAGTATATGTATTTTTATTCAAAATTGTTGCTATTTTTTGGATTTTCCTGAAGACTACATAAACTGAGCCCAAAAGGTGCAGGTAAGGTGGTTAGAGAGGAACTAGCATAGGTAAGATATTTTACTGAAAAGACAAATTGTTTTCTTGTATCATAACTAAAAAGAAAAAATATTAGGCATTATGTCTCACTCAACAAATGGAATGCATATACAAATGTGGTTAACAAGTGATTGCCTCATTGTTATTCAGTTCATAAAAATCTAATCTATGAACAAAAAATTCCATATTCTCTACTATAGATATAAGAATTAAGTATTACATCTAAATATAACTTCAAAACAATAAATTAAAATTAGTTTCCATACAATTCTGAAATGGTTAATTCTATCCAGGCTGGTAACAAGTTTTTCCAAGCATTAAATGGCAACATAAGCAAAATGAATAGTTGAAAAATGAGGATCAGACCCCTTCTTCTTCATACATCGTAAGATGATTGATATACTCAAAACCTGCAAATTCATATGAAGCTCCCACATGATGTCATTATCATCTGGGGTGAGCCAGACAGGTTCATTAGTAAATTCAAGATCAAAGTTGTCCAAACCAAATCCCTCAGAGATATTTGGTTTAAAGGGAGGCACCACCTGCTTTCGCTCCATCATGTCTCAGTCCACATTTTGAAAGAATGGATGCTCCTGAACATCAGCAAAGCCCCTGTGAGGATGACAACCCAGTTGTTCTTTTGGGTCCCTGTTCAGAAAAGTCTCCAGGACACTTGTGGCTTTTACAGACAGACAATGAGGTATGAAAATGTCTCTTTCCAAAATTACTTGCAAGAGATTCTTGACTGAGTCTTCATGATGGTTATCAGAACTCTCATCAAGATGGAATAGAGACTCTCTGATCATCATCTCATATATCAGTACTCCAAGAGTCCACCAGTCCACACTGAAACTGTAATCTTCCACTCTTATAATCTCTGGAGCCATGAAATGAGGAGTGCCACAGACAATGCTGGTCATATCTCTTGGCTGTAAACCTTCCTTACACAAGCAATAATCTGTGAGTTTAATGTGCCCTTCTGAGTCCAGTAATGCATTTTCCAATTTTAAATTTCTGTGAAGTATTCCTTGCTGATGAAGATAGTTGACTGTTAAACTGATTTCTGTAGAGTAAAACCTGGCATGTTCTTCAGGAAGCATTATTTGTTGCTGCATATGAAACATCAGATCTCCACCATTTACATAGTCTAGAACAAGGAACAATCTGCTTTCTGTCTGGAAGCAAGAATGCAGTCCAACAAGAAAAGGACAATTGGATTCCTGCTGTAAAACGCACTTCTCTGTACCCAATCAGTGTAGACACACTCTTTTTTCACTGTTTTCATTGCATACATATGATTTTATTTTTTCAGTTGGACTAACAGAACTTTCCCATAACTTCCTCTGCCAATCACTTGGAGCAAATCAAAGTTCTCAAGACCTAAACCAGATGAAGCTTTTCTACTTGCCACAGTGTTCCCTGCCTCATTCTCTTCATCAACTTGTTCTAAAGCCTCATGAGTTGAAAGGTTATGTGGGATTGCTCACTGTGCAGGGTCTGAAGCCATGGATGATGGATTGACTGGCACCATGGTCTCTGGAGCCATGGTAAAGAATGCTGCCCATATTCAATTGTGACAAGTTTGTGGCACTTCTTGTGAACTGAGAGTTTACAGTTGGTGCACTTATATACCTGGCAGCCAACTCCCCCTACATTGTCTGTGCAGACAACATAGTGAGCACACCTGCTGAAGTGTTTGGCCTGAAAAGCATGGCCATTCACACAATACAGCTTTATTCAGCAGCCTGCAGCTCTGTGGTGGATGGATTTCTCTCCTCCTGGACAAGGCACTTTAGGATGTTCTGGTATACAAGGTGATGAATGAATTAACTCAGAATCCCCCTTTAGCTCAGAAAGCCTAAAGGCCTCTTCTAACTCCAACTGAGGTGACACAGTGTCTGGGTCTCCTTCCTCCTCTACCCAGTGTGTGGTGAAAAGCTGTTTATTGTCCAAACACCACACATCTCGATCTTTATCACACAGGCCCTCAAAGGGGATGGAATTCTCAAGTGACTTTGTCATGATGTCCCTTCCCCAAATCAGGGCTGATTGGGTAGAGGTGTGGGTGGTGGAGGTGCCTGGGAAGAAGGGACCATAGATAGGTTGGCTGCCCAGGGAAACAGGCAGGCAGGGCTCAGAGAATGAGAGTGGCCTGACTGCCTGCAGGGACTACACTGGCCAGAATTCTGCAAGGCTCTCTGTGAAGTTGTTTCCAATAGTGCCAGCCAGGCCTGGGTGGAAGGACACCAGGCTTCTCAGTGTCTCTTGGGGGCCAGTGGATATGACTTCAGTCTCCCTCCCTGGACTTTGATTCTCTAGGTTTTTTGTGCCCGGCTATGGGGAGACCTGCCCAGAGCTACTGGGTGTTTCTGGGCCTGGTGATACTTGCCCTGTGCTCTTCCCAGCTTCTGTGCCATTGGTATTTGGGCTTAGGGAGACTTCACTGGGGTACCTTGATTTTGGTAGGTCATTGTTGGTCACTCCCAGGAAGACCATCCCTGGGGTGTCTGTGACAGTCTTGCGGTTGGTACAGCATGGCCTGTGGTGTCTGGATGGAGTCAGCAGTCTTCTTAATCTTTCACAGATACTTTCCCTGCCTGGGGTCCTGAGGCTGCAGCCTCTCGAAGTGGAGAAGCAGCTCAGCATGTTCGCTGTTGACTGTCTCCAGCCAAGTGAGCTCAGCAGATGGCTGTTACTAGATTGTGATGCCTGTTAGCAAAGGTTCCAAGTTCTGTTTGGAGATGTTGCCAAGGAAGTGAGCTTGTGTCTTGGGGTTCCACAACCTGAGTCTCCATGTGATAGAAAACCCTATGGCCCATTTTTTTCTTCATAGTAAATAAGTCAGTGGCCAAATATTTTATTATTTTTAAGTATTTATGAATATTTTTATCTATCATCTATCTGTTAGTTTTTCACATTTGAAATCCTGGGGCTTGTACCTTGGATCTCCACAGTGTACTGTCAGTATATCCTCAGACATTTTTTTTTTTTTCAGATAAACAGCAAGAGTCTCTCTAAGTCACCAAATTGGTCAAGTAGGACTCTATCTTGTGATCTTACCTGAGATGCCCAGAGTCCTGGGACTACAGTCACACACCATCCTGCCTGATCCAGTGTGTTATTTAGAAACATCAATGCTAGGAAATCATTTGGTGATATTAGGTGTAGAGAACAGGGAAAGGGGACGTTACTAGAACCTCTGCAGTAAGTCCTAATCTCCTGGAGCCACAGCAGCACAAGGTGAATTACAGGAAAGGCAGAAAAAAGAGACTGAGAAGAAGCTGAGCTTTGGGTCTGATCAGTGCTGCTCTGGGCTGCAAAGACGAAAGCTCCCAGCTTACTGCACCTTTTATTCAGAACATCAGGAGAAGCAAATGTAACAAATGACTTGCAGAGAGTTCAGTACATCCATGTAAACAAGATGTAACAGAGCAAAAACAAGGAGGAACTGAGTAGATGTTTGCTCCTCCCAGGATGTTTTCAGCTCCCAAGATGTTTCTCGTCCTGGAGAATCACAGCATCACTGGATCATTGAGGTCTCAGTTGTGACCGGAGGCCAAAATGGAGTTATGTCTCGGAATTCCATTGCTGGTCTGTAGGCAGGAGAACTAGGTTAACCAAATAATTTTTCCCTAAAATTATAGAGCATTGCTCCTGACATATCTCCCTTTCTTTTTGTTTTATGTGGAGCTGTTTTTAGGAAAAGGAAGCACACCCAACAATGGCTTGTCCCATGTATTTTGAGGATCTATAGTGTGTTTGATTGGCTTAGCTGTCTATAATAAGCATAATTTCTCTTAATTGGGGGTGTAGAAGGATTAAAAATCTAATAACTTTTTTTAAACATTGTTGGATAAAAAACTTAAAACATTTGTTGAACTCAAATAAATATTGTCTTCAGTTATACTTTTCTACTGGGTGTTTGAGACCAAGTTACAGTGAGACCTATATTAAATAAAATCAACCTCTTGCTCTCTAACAAGGTCAATTGAATCTCCTCAGGCACTGTCTTGGAACCATGCATAGAGCCTCTTAGCTCCTCTGTCAGTGTCAGCCATCAGGATATGTTGCGGCCTTGCTTGACCATGTTATGTTGCCTTCTGAGAAAGCATGGGAGATTTTTTTCCTCCAGGTGGCATTCCTTCGGCACACTTTTTGTTGTATCTTTACTGTTTTGGTGTTTAGCAACCTCCCTGCTCAGGAGGTTGGGTGATTCACCAAAAATGCAGGATCTTGGAGATGGTTCCCTCATGACCTGGATCTTTTTGCTATTGTTGTTGACCTTGGAGGGCCAGGGCCAAAATATTGGCTGCCTTCTTACCCCAGATACCTCTTCAGTTTTGGTCTCTAAATTTTAGTTGTTGAACACCCAGAAGAGAAGATCAATAACATTAGCATTGTAAGAGGAGTAGTGAACTCAACTATTATAATTTTACCTGGATATTAAGCATTTTGGAATAAAAATATAGTTAAACTGTTGTTATTGCCAATTATGGTTGTTCTTGTGGTTGGATCCTTAAATAGCTACCTTTTTATAGGACGTCACCTAAGGAAAATAAATCAGCCTACAAGTGTGCTTATTATCAAAGGTGGCTGGAGAGTAAGAGAAAGGCAAATATCTGAATCAAAAGGTTATTACCATAAACAATATGTTGGAAGACCCATACAATTAGAGGGCATGAATACATTTTGTACACCAGAAAAGGAGCAGTATTAAATATTACAATTACAGAAAACCTGATGTTCTTCAATGTAGTTTGGTACCAAAAGCATCCTTCTAATAACACTCTCTTATTTATGCCACAGAAATTAATCTTTTGAAGATGACCAATGTAGACATATCACAATAACATTTTTAGAACTTAACCAATATAAACATTTTATAATAACATATTTAGAACTTAAACTTTAATGATAACCAAAGTAATCAATTTATAATAATATAGATAATATTTATTGCGGTGTGTCTCCCATAAGATTATGAAAATTACTAGGGGGTCCCTTTAGTGAATTAAGACCAGAATAATTATTACCTGGGTGGCCGCTTCTTTATTCATGAAAGGGAGTACCCACAGTCTCTATGTACTTTGACAAATAAATCTTGATGGCACTTTGATCAGTTAGCAACCTGGGGGGAAAAGGGCATGCCTTTAATTTAATAACATTTATCTCTAAGCCAATCCAATAATAGGTGCTTATCTTTTAAGGAAAAAAATTTTTTTTTCAAAAGGTCAAAAGGAAAAGAGAAAAAAAAATTTGAACTCAACTGTACAAAACAGACAACAGACAAACATATAAGACAATTTATGAAACTAGAGTGCACTCAAATATATTTGGCCAAATCTAATTATAATATCCCTTTTATGACTTTTAGGCTTATAATTGTATATAAGACTGGTCAAAAGCTTTTGTCATCAATTAACAGAGATCTCTTGAGATTAGAATCAGAAGGAATGCATGCGCTTTTATACCTATAAATGTAAAAAGAACATTTTCAAGTTGTGCCCTCCACCTTTTTTTTTAAATCTATATTTATTCTTCCTCTGGGGGCATCATCTCAATCCTGGACCCTGCTGTGGATGTGTTGGTCGTTGCTGGTGAGGTGGGTCGCTCAGGTGCAGCTGGCTCATTGCTCTCAGCCGAGGTGCTATCACCAATTCTCCAAGATGTTGGTGGTTCCACCAGTGTGACCCAGGGTCTCACATTCTGGGAGGGCAGCCACAAGGTTTTATCATTATCTGTTAGGACACAGGCAAAACCTCTCCCCCAAGTTATTAAGGTAGGAGCAAGTTTTTGACATATGGCTTTTTGTAATCTTAAAAACAAGTTTAATAATTTAGGTTCTAAGATAGAGCAGACCATAGCTCCTTCCAGTCTTTGAGTCAACCAAACTGCATAAGAGGAATCACTCAAAATATTAAGAGATTGGGGAGGGAAGTTTTCAATCACAAATAAAATGGCTAGCAACTCTGACCTCTGAGCAGAGTGGACTAAGGCCCAAGTGGGGAGCGTTCAGGGGGAGAGATGATCACCCCTTCACCAGGCCTCATGGTACCTACACGTTATTTAGTTGTCCCTTCCTGGGGAAAAGATGGGTCGTACATTTGTATGTCTTTTAACAAATCTATCACAGCATCCTTAGGTATTGAGTACATAGCTTGCTTTAACAGCAACTTAAGTAATTTGACAAAGTTACGCTGCTTTGATGACAGAGACTGACCCATAGTTGTAACTCAACAAAGACAGAAAATTACCCCCAGCTGGACACACCACCAGTGTCCCTCGTCCGAGTCCGGAAATCATCCTGGGAGATCCGTGTGCTGTCTCTTTTACTCTGAGTTTGTCTCACAGGTGAGTTCACCTCTGGGTCTGATTCACATCCAAGTTCGGCGCCAAATGTAGGGAACAGGGAAAGGGGATGTTACTAGAACCTCTGCAGTAAGTCCTAGTCTCCTGGAGCCACAGCAGCACAAGGTGAATTACAGGAAAGGCAGAAAAACGAGACTGAGAAGAAGCTGAGCTTTGGGTCTGATCAGTGCTGCTCTGGGCTGCAAAGACGAAAGCCCCCAGTTTACTGCACCTTTTATTCAGTACATCAGGAGAAATAAATGTAACAAATGACTTGCAGAGAGTTCAGTACATCCATGTAAACAAGATGTAACAGAGCAAGAACAAGGAGGAACTGAGTAGATGTTTGTTCCACCCAGGATGTTTTCAGCTCCCAGGATGTTTCTTGTCCTGGAGAATCACAGCTTCACTGGATCATTGAGGTCTCAGTTGTGACCGGAGGCCAAAATGGAGTTATGTCTCGGAATTCCATTGCTGGTCTGTAGGCAGGAGAACTCAGTTAACCAAATGATTTTTCCCTCAAATTATGGAGAATTGCTCCCGACAATTAGGCATTGGTGATATCTTCACTTTTAGAACAACATGCTTGCACTGATGCTTTGCATGTGGTGGGGACAGTGCTGAGGGTCTTTTCCATATAAAGGAGACATTTTTGTGAAAATACAGTGGTAGGGATTTACACTTACAGAGCCATGAAATTTTAGAATGGCTGTCTTTCTTAGCATCATTTCCACTTAATTAGGTCATACTGTGACTTTCTACAAATTTCCAGAATGATTTTCCTTCAGAGATACATATGTTTATTTCAAAGTGTAACTTGGGGGTGTTGGATTAATAGTAGGCTGTAGCTTTGAGGTGCAAACAAATGAGTAATTATTCATTCTTTGCTAATGATCTAAATACCAAAGTGTAGTATTCAGTATAGTAAGATACTGTGCTGCCCAGAAAATAAGACCTAAGTGAAAATATCTAGCTGGAACCAGCTCTAGCTGTTTGTTACTGTGGTGATGGCCAGTGTTATGCAGAAAATTGTACCTCACTATTGTCTTGCTCTATGGCTACTCTGTAATGGCAGGTAAAGCAAGATAGGCTGTCTGGGGTTGTCATTTTTTCTAGTTAGGTCTTATTTTTGGGAAAAGACAGCAGAGAGAGATAGGAGAGTATGTGGTGACTGCATGGCAGAGTCTTTGTACAGGGCTAGAAACCATCACTCCAGGGGTGGTGATGAACACATACATATAGCATTTGAAGCTTTCCTTTTGGCCACTTGCAATCACTTCCTATCCCCCTATCTCAATCAGCCCACGTATCTTGTGTCCCAAGTGGGTAATTCGCATTTTCTAGATCCAAGGAAGCTGTAACCATTCAGCATGTAGTTTTTTGGGTTTTTTTTTTTTTTTCTGCTACTGGGGGATCGAACTCAGATTCTTGTGCTTGCAAGGCAGGTGGCAGAATCACTGAGCTAAATACCTGGTCCTAGATTTTTGGTTTCTGATGAGCTTATAAAATCAGTATAACCATGTGGATGAGAGAGAATTGATCCAAAGTGGTGCTCCACCCCTCAACATAGGAAAGCTGACTTGTGAAATAGGAGCAGCATCTTCCCCAATGAGAGAGTCATTCTGTGATCAAGTAGTGTGCCCCAAAAAGATCATGAATGGGGCAGCAGAGACAAAGGCTAATCAATGGACCAGAGTCTGGCTGAAGACAGCACCTGGGACAAAAATGGCAAACTAGAACCCAGGGCTGTGGACATTAATTCCAAACACCTAATTGATGCCCCAACTTGTGGTCTACAGCCAGCAGAGAAAAAAGGGCTGAACATGTTTCCCATCTACCAAAGGAGCAGGACACACTTTGGCATGAATTGGAACCACAGTCTGGGGAAGAATAAACAGCCAGGCCTCCAGTGCCAGGGGAGCACCTCAAAGCCCCATAGACCCTAAAGCTAGGCATATGAAATCATGTCTGTCTGGATCCCCAAACTGCAATTCATGGAAAGAAACCACTCATGCAATAACACAGTAATGTTTTCCTCAACTCAATTCTTTTTGTTTTTCCTATTTTGTATTATTTTTATTTTTCCTTTTTTTTAAGGATTTGGGTTTTTTTTTCTCACTTTCTTTCTCTTCTTTTTATCTATTATTTTTGCCTTTCATCTTTTCCATCTTTTTTCTCTTCCTTTTTCTTTATTTCTGTTCTTGCTTTTTTCTTCTTTTTCTTGTTTCTTGTTTTCAATGACTGTTCTCTATCACTATTAACTTTCTTTTACTCCTTAATAGGACTTCCTATCATACTTTCTTTCCTCCTTCATATACTACCAATTAACTTTTCAAATGTTACTTTTAAAACTTTTTCCACTCCCTCTATTCTTACTAGAGTAACTACTAAGCTTTATGAATTTCTAGATAAATAGTTAACTTTACACTATTGCTGTTGTGTAATACTATACTATTGTTAGTAGAGGTAAAGTTGATTCATTTAGTAGATATCTACTGCAGGTCAGTAGTAGGACAATATTTGGTTTATCTGAGTGCTCATACTATAATTATACATTTCTTCTCTATAGACAAGTCTGTTACTTTATTAGTCATTAGATTTCCCAATATTCAGTTTGTATTTAATGCTATATTGATGCTGATTTTAATATTATGCCCAAAGTGTCATAGCTGTGTGATTAATTGACTTTCTTATGGGGCCAACATGTAGTTTGTTGAGGGTCCATTAACAATACTGTGTCCCATTCTGGAAGAGCTGGGTCCTGGGCCAAAATGCTGCAACCTTTCATCTCATGTAAATGGAAGTGGTTGGACCCTTTTCATCAGGAGAATCTCCATCAAGTGCAACATGATGTTTCTGAACAATGCCCTCAAGGCAACAGGAGCAAAAATTCACTCTAGGTCTCAGCAAATGCTAACTCAACAAATATCATCACCATGATACAGGATGTAATGTAGATACAGAGGATACATTGTGTTGTCATGGCATCTTAAGTTCCTTTAAACCAAAAGGGTTGCTCCGTTGATCTTTGCCTTTCATAACCCTCACATTTTTGAAGCACACTTTCCCCCACAGTATACAAGCTATCTTCTTCAGGTTCTCCTCTTTGCAGATCCTGTCATCCCCGAACTTGTGGTTTGTTGCCAAAGTCAAAATGACCTGACAGTCCCCTTCGGAGCACTGTTTGTTTACCCTTCATGACTGCGTCAGGCTGGGAGCAGTAGCGTTTATCAGGAAGAGTACCAGGTCATGTGTTGCCAGCAGTTTGTAGAGGTTTCAGTCCATAATTGGCTGGCTCCAAGGCAGGGAGGGGAAACAGGCATGGCAGAGGAAAGACAATATGACACGCACAAGGCAGCAAAGGCAACAAGAGCAAGAGAGCTTTCCATTGAGACTCTTTTACATGCTGGGGCCATACTATGTGTTGGAAAATGTCTCTCCCTGTTTTATCTATTAGGTATCTCTTTCCAGAGAAATAAACAACTCCCTTGTACTACCTGAAGCCTTAAGATAGGCCCCAAAGTCTCTGAGATGCTATGGTATAGGACATGGTGTGATGGGGAGAGTGAGAGAAAATCTCCATCACCAAGGAGAGTACTATGCTCTTAATGTTTATGTTCCCTGAACATTCCTCTGTTGAAATACTAGCCAACTTCCCCAAGGTGATGGTATTAAGAGGTAAGGGCTTTTAGAGGTGATTAGCTCATGAAGGGGGATTAGTACTCACATAAAAAGATCTCATAAATCTGCCCTGCCTCATATGAGAACACAATGAGAAGGTTCAGTGATCCAAAAATCAGACCCTCATTAGATACAAAATCTACCAGCCCTATTATCTGGGATATCCTAGCCTCAATAATCGCAAGAAATAAATTCCTGCTGTTTATAATCCACACAGTATATTGCTACAGCTGCACAAACTAAGAAGGAAAACAAGGCTGATATTCACAAAATATGTACAAACTGAGAAATAACATTCAAGAAAATAACAAAAGGAGGCTTGTAAATAAAGAATACAGAGGCTGTGAGGACTCAGTAATGAAGTTACTGGAGGAGGCAGAAAAACCTGAAGGCTCTAAAGATGAAGAAACAGGGAGATTGAGTGCACAATATGAGGGGGAGAAGAGAAGGTGCTTTGGTGAGTAGGCAATGACTGGGAAGGTGCTCATGGAGACAGAAGAGACCACCCTGAAACAAGTGAAGAGTGACTGGTGGTAAGATCTGGGAGAGGAAATGGGTATGTAGGATAAGGCTTAGGCAAAAAATTTTGCCTGAAGTGGCAAGAAATTTCTGCCACTACCAGCTTTTGGTTAAGGGAGCAATGTGATGAAAAAAGTATTTATGGTGGTTATTTGTCCAGGATTGCATGGAAAGACAGGAAGGCAAGTTAAGAGGCTATTATTTTAAATGTATATGGATGAGTATATATTATTTATAATCTGTATATGGATGAGGAAGTGAAGCCTTAGACTAGAATGTTCACAATTAAAATTTAAATATAAAGCTAATTGCAGATCCTTTGAAGAAAAAATGGGCCACTTTCAGTGCTTACAAGATATGAAGAAAAGACTGCCCATACATGCAGCCTATGGCTATTTCAATTTGGTTTACCAGTTGGCATATGATATAGGGTAGGACAAGGTAACTCATGAAAACAGTCTTTGTGTTAGGCAATTATTTTGGGCCCTTGTGCAGATCTGCTTGTTTTTTTGTTTTCATTTTCCTAGTTCTTATATGACTAGTTCTCCATCCTAATCTTATTTTCTGCTTCTGACTCTTCCATGTGTGCCCTATCAGACAGTCCCACTTAGTTTGAGATTGGGAATTCCCCGCCTCTAGACTCTGCTCTGCTTCCACCCTTGGACACTATCTCTAGCATTGACTCCATTACCCCATTTCAAACCTGCTAAACACTATAAACCATTTCAATTCCCCCAATTTGCCCTGTGATGGGAAGGAAATCAATATGATCACAAGATTTCTAGCTTACATTTTGTAGCATATAAGTATTATTGACAGAATTGATAATCTTGAAAGGAAAAGCTGATTTGATAAGGAAAATGATTGTTTTGATTTCCAGCATGGCAAGTATGAATGGAACATCCAGACAGAAATGTTTGCTTGGAGATTTAGAAGAGAAGACAGGGACGATAAGGTGCAAATGACTCAAAGAGTGATGGAGAACACCTTCATGGCTTCAGTTTAGGAAGACTTAGAGGAAGCCTGAGAGAATGATTTACTCTCCTTTCAAGGGCATAAAACACTGCATTAAAAAGATAGAAAAGTAGTTAACAAAGCCACTAGAATATGGAATCAGAGGAGCCAGTAATGAGAAACTTCAAATTAGAGTGGTCAACACTGTTAAATCAGAGTGGTTGAGAATAATGGGTATGGAGAACAAGACTGGGAATAGGAACAAGGAGACCATTGTTAGCCTCTGGGTGGGCAATTTAAGGATAAAAGCTAGATTTTAGGGGTTTGGAAAGAAATTAAATGGAAGAAATAGAAGCATCATGGTGGAGATCTGGAATGTCTTCCCAGAGCCTCACGTGTTCAGAGGTGGCTTTTGGAAGATGACTGGATCATGGGAACCCCGTGTCCATTGGTGAACTGATCCATGGATGAATTCCTGGTTAAGCATGCTATTAGGAGGTGGGGCAGGGTCAGAAGCAGTGAGTCACTGGAGTGTGACCTGGGTGTAATCTCTCTCCCTGCTTTGCCTTTCTTTCTCTGCTTCCTGGCTACCATGACATGAGCAGCTGTCCTCCACTTGGGCCCTTTGCGGAGTCCTCTAAGAACTGTAAGCAAAAATAAATCTCTCCTCCTCTGAGTTGCAGGTGCCAGGTATTGTGTCTAGTGATGGGAGAGTGATAAAGTCAAAATACAACTGGCATAAGCCACACATGTAGAAATTTGGTGTTTGTCTGTATGCTGCTGCTGTCACAAAATATCACATATTGAGCACTGAGAAATAATAAAAATTTATTTCTTACAATTCTTGAAGCTGAGAATTCCAAGACAATGACACGAGTAGATTTGGTATCTAGCAAGGGCCTAGTCTCTGACCTCAAGTTGGCACCTTGTTGCTGTATCTTCACACACAGGGCAGAAGGGTGAAAAGACACAAAGTTACCCCCTTCAAACTTTTTGAGTAGGATATGAACTTCTCCATGAGACCTGAACCATTGTGACCTAATCCTCTCCTAAAGCCCCAATCTCTTAAGCCTATTCCACTGGGGATTAAGTTTTGACATGAATTTGCAGAAACACAAACATTCAGTGTTGAATGTGGGAAGAGAAACAAAAATTTACAAAAAGGGTTGTGCCGGAACCTGTTCTGTCCTTGAAAACTGACCCCAAGTTATCGCAGAACTCAAGAAAAAGGTAGATCCAAAATTGCAGAGTACAATTTATTGGAAAGTTAGTGATCAAAACTATGGTCCTGGAAGGCAGCAAGACTGGTGGAGCCCCATGATTTGAGTCAGAAATAAGGGACTTATGAGGGGGTCGGGAAAGAGGGATTCCAAGATGGAATATACTAGTTTATCTTAAACTAATATAAAGGACTTCAGGTATATCATTGGCATCGATGGCACCAGGTACGGGGTTGTAACATTCCTCTTGGCACTCTAAAGATTTTGTTTATTTATAGTATCCTAGGAATGTGTATATGGTGGGAGCAACCTGTCAAACTGAATCCCTACAGGGGTGCTATTTTTCAAGCTAGGGAGAGATTTATGTTAAAGCAGACAGCAGAATAAAGAAGTAAAGCCTGAAAGTCAAAAAAGGGATAGATTCTATGCTTAGACATCAAAGAAGGGATAGGTTCAAATGCTTGGATTTCAAGAAGCTACTTACGGAGAAATCATGTAAGTTTGAGACATAAGGGAAAAAGAGAAGGATGAGAAATGTGTTGAATTGGAATGGTGTATATTTGGGGGGCCCTATCAAAACCTCAAATTCCCATTTTTTTCTCCAGGGAATTTTGGTCCGCTGTTCAGAGTGAAAATGAAAAAAGAAAAACCTTCAGTTTATTAAGTGACAAGAGTGACTTAAGCAACATTTACTTGAGTGTTGTTTAGATCACTTGGCTACATCATCTGAAGATATTTTCAGAAATGATTTCTGAAGGAGAGATTTTATTTATGAGCACCTCAGATGTTTCTTATGCATGAAAGGTCCAGAAGTCACTACCTTGGTGAGAGGTAGAGTCATCTGAAACCACTGATTAATTCATTTACTTTATTTTTTTCTTTTGGTAGCAGGGATCGAACTTGGGACCTTGCACTTTCGAGGCAGGAGGTGGAGCTACTGAGCTAAATCGCCAGCCCACCACTGATTAATCTGAGAGTATAATAGAAAGCGTCACGTCCTTACATTTTGTGGTCCCTTTAACCATCACATCCCTCGCAATATTCCCTTTCCTGGGAATATTTCCAAGGGAAAGAATAAAATCCATCCCAGTATGTGCTGGCATGGGTTTTTGGTTAGGTCTACTGTATTTGAGAAAGCACTAGAATATATCTTCAACCAAAAATAAAAGTTCAATACTGATCATGTATATACATGAAATTTAGATATGATGTAAACCACATATTTTTTGTACTGAAATACTTTCAGTTTATAAAGAGTTTACTTTAGGTAGCACCTGAAATTCCCTTCCTTTCTGCGCTCCATTTTCCCCTTTCCTTCATATCCCTATTTTCTATCCCTCTGTCCCTCCTCTGTTCCTTCTGTAGTTCCATATTAGACTTGGGATGGAACGTTTGACTATTATGGTTCTATCCTTTGCCCTGAATTCTACTTTAAGAAGTCAGCATTAGAACCTTTAAGTATTTGGTTCCTAGAACCTGCAAAGGTACACATGGAGAAGATATCCAGACACTTGTTAACCTGACTGTCTCCCCAAGCATAACTCTCATACACAGTATTGTGATTTTTTTTTTTTGTACCAGAGATCCAACTCAGGACCTTGCACTTGTGAGGTACAGTATTGTGATTTTTAAAAAGTCACTGTTTTTAATCTAGTCTTACTCCTTCATAAAGAGTAAAGGCAAAAGAAAAATGTATGAAAAGAGATAAAATCCAGTTTTGTCACACTGAGGCATCTTTTAATATTTGGAATCTATGTTCTAGGATGTCCTCACTCTGATAAAAGTATAGACTTTGATAGCAGAGTTCTGGAAATCCCCAATGTCCTCCTCTCTGTCTCCGTGTCTCTGTCTCTCTCTGACTCTCTCTCTCTCTCTCACACACACATATACAATCACACATGAACAACAACAAAAAGAGTTGTTTTATTTTGTTTGAAATCTCTCTAGTTTCTACTTTGATTGGTTGATTGGTTAATCATTTGCTTGAGTACTTTTTAATTTGTTTGGCAAGAAAAAACAGTACCAGTTACCCAAGGTAAGATAGAGTCAGAGATCAACGCCAAAATGTTAAGTTGAACTCTGTCACGATAAACATTTCCCAAACTCATTTCATATTTCATTTTTAAAATGTTTTTCTGGTTTATGCATTCCTTTTTATGAACACACAAACAACCAGGTTTTTAAAAAATTTTCTTCCCCTAATAAACATCTGGAAGGATTATTGTAATCTCTTCCATTTTTGTTCAGGCTGTGCTTTCTCATGCAAATGAAGTCTGTCCTACCCTCCCTCCTATTCTAAATTGCTCTCCCTTGGGTCCCCAGTGGCCCCTTCATTTCCATTTCCAATGACACTTTCTCAGCCTGCACTCCACATATTCACTACACTTGACTTGGTGGACAGCATTTCTTATGATTCTCTATCCTCTTGGGTCCTGTTATGCCCCCTTTTAATTCTCTGGTCTGACTTTCATTGGATCAGTTTTGTTCTTTTGGCTTTTAAATATAAATATTTTTCAGAAATAGATCTTAGTCTTTCTGTCCTCTAATTTCTAATTATCTTCATTACAAATCACAACTTTAACAATCACACTTTCATAATATTCTCAAGTTTCTATTTTTGGTGCCAACATACTTCTAATTGTTTACTAATTGTGTGTACTTATAGACACCCTGCCAGATGTGTAGTCTTCCAAGCTTTCATAAATGAAACAGCCTATTGCTGTTTTCTTCAAAACCTAGCGTTTACTTTGAATTTCCTGATTTTCTCTCATTTTTCCAATCTCAGTGATGAATCTCTCTTAAATCACTAAACCACATATTAACTGTACCACTCATTTAATTCTGAGTACATGTGACTTTGTGTTACTTATTTCTTTCAATTTATTTGTTGTTTCATGTCTAAATGGTTACTATTTTGTGTTTTACACTCCCATTAACAATTTTATCATGTTATATAAATAAATACTTGTTAAGATATTTGAACTGAGTCGCTAATATTTTGCATCTATTTCTCTCACTGTAGTAATTTTGGAAAGGATTGACAGATTTTGTTGAAAATTTGTAGATATGAGCATTTAATTTGGGTTCAGGTCACCATCTTGAGACAAAATGGTAGCTAATAAGTTTACTGATAGGAGAGTTTCTGTAACACCATTAACAGAGGATTCTGTACAATTTTATACACTTTATATTGAATGCCTTCTGCTACTCAAAAGCTCTGAAAAGAAACTGCCAAACAAAAAAATTATGAGGCAAATTGTAGGACCTAGATGTTGTTTGGGTCACGTGGACCACCAAAAGAGTGATAGAGCTAAGCTGAAAATCTGAGCATGGATTTTTACACCTCATTTTGGGAAATATTGAATATTAGCAAGCTTCTTTCTTTACTTTCTCTTTCTTTCTCCTTCCTTCCTTCCTTCCTTCCTTCTTTCCTTTTCTTTGACTAAAGTATAAGGCAGCTTTTCCAATGTCAAAGAAGGCTAGAAAAAGTTTTGAGGACTGGTTTCTGCTCCCACTTTGTGTCATACACAATTATTTTACAAAGGGTAACTTCTGATTCCTAAACTCCTATTGTTCCCTGAATTGGGTTTCCAGATTCCTGAATTTAAAAGTTGTGAAGAACTTGAGTGTCTAGTTTAAACATCTTATGCTACTTCCATTATGCTACTAATTTTGGTTGTATGTTAGGTTTTCCAACCTTGCCTCTGGGTTTTATATCTGAATCACCACTCTACTAGTTCCAAAGTTTTCATAACTTCATCTAAATGTAAATACTGCTGTTATATTAAAATAACATTTTCCTTGTTTATGTTTAATGGATTTGCTCATAAAAAATCACTCAATTCCAACTTTTCAAATACTTAGTACCTGAAATTTTAAAAGTTATTACCAGTTTATATTCTTACCAACAATGTAGAAAGGCTCCTTTTTTCCTGCACAACTCATATATCAAAATCTTGAAAGTGGCCTATATGTCCATCAACAGAAGAATGGATAAAAAACATTGTGACATTTAAACACAAGGCAGTACTACTCTGCCATAAAGGATAAACTTGAGTCTTTTGTAGGAAAATTGATGTCCCTTGAGACCATGATGTTAAGCAAAAAAAAAAAAAAAAAAAATCAGACACACAAACTTAAGTATTGGATGATCTATCTTATTTGAGAAACCCAAAATATAACTAAAAATGGATAATATAGATAATAGGAAACCGGGAGACAGATAGTTTCCAAAAGGGAAGGTGACTGAGATATGGAGGGAGGAGGGAGAAGGGATGAAAAATGAATTAAGACGTGTTATATATATGTACCAACTCCCCGCAAGGAATATAACCATCATGTACTGCAAATATGCACTAATAAAAAATAATTACTGAAGAATATTAAATATATGAAACAACAATAGGGTGGAAGTACTGGTTTTCTTCTTCTCCTGTCCATTCTTCTTATAATCAAATCTGCAGTATCAAGGCATTTATGTATTACTTTTGTGATCAGATAATTCTGCCTTTTGTTAAAGCAGGGAATCTCAGTTTAATTTACCATCAAAGGTCTGAAATTTGCTGCTTTGGTATAAAATAGTATTTAAAGTATTTGGTTTTCTTTAGCAATTGGCTACTATATGTAAAAACTGAATTGGTTGGTGCTCAGAATGAAGTACCAAGTGATTCAAATACTACAATGTTGCTATTATATTCATTTTTATTGTGACTTTACCACATTTACCCACCTGTTCACCTATGGTAGATGAAAGAGCAAAAACAAGAGTTTACCTTAAAAGGTGTTCTCCAGAGAAAGACACTTAAGAAATACAAACTATCCTTACTGAAGAGCTCAGCTCTTTCCAGGAAGATCCAAAGAAATGATGAGTAAACCCAATACTCCAGCAGCACATTTCTTTTACAGTCTGTTTGTTAAAAGCCTGTTCTACTTGAACACTATGTTCCTGAGTCAAAAGAGTGTGTCAGCAAAATCTGCCTCCCTGGGGGCAAAACCAATCTCACACAGTTACACTTTCAGAAAGGCAGATACTGCTAAACATTGACTGGACAAAAGAATTTTTCCCCTCCAGTAAAAATTGGTCAAATTGCTTCAGAAAGAGATGCAACATGATGTTTATCCCTGTTTACAGATGTTTAACCAGTGCCCCTTCAGAGGGTCATATGACTATAAACAGCATCATGGTAATTATATCCATTGCAGCAAAGAACAGATGTGTAAATTGGTGGTTTCTTGGGGGAAAATAATACCAAGTCCACTTTTCAGAAATGTACACAGCGCAGTGCAGCTGTAACATTCAGAGCAGAGGTTTCTTTAACGTCTGTAACTAAATGTGATTACACTTAAAAGAACATAGAATTCAGTGGTACATCTAGTAGGAAAGTAAAGGGGCATCCAGAAAATGATTCAGATGGTTTCATGGGTGTCCCGGCCCGCGGGTAAGTCAACGGAGACCCTAGAGGGGGAGCGAGGATGAGAGGGGACAGGGGACACGAGAGATGGAGACAAGACAGGTTTCTGATCAAGTCT
>NW_004624731.1:32651628-32700602 GCF_000247695.1 Heterocephalus glaber | reverse complement strand
TCCTTGTTGCCGGGTAGATTTGCAGCAGGCCCGGATATGTCCGTAAAAGGCACTCAAGAGTTCTAGCGGGGGGGCAAGGCCCCCCACACATGGGTTTAAAATTTTCTCATGATATTGGACAAATTTCTACATCCAAAGAAAGTGGTAACAAAGTTTTGATTCTACGGTTTTCCAGGCAAGAGGATGAAATTAGGGGCCTTTGATTCCCCATATGGCTCTGAGTTCACTACATCTAAAATATAAACAAGACTTCAATAAGGACAGATTGTATCAAGATGATAATACATCTGATCTGTGAACACCAGAATATTTCTAACCTCAATACTGAAAGGGATGGCAGAGATCAGAGTTCCCAAAAACTTCAATCCAATGGCTTCACATTTTTAAAGCCTGTGTTACCTTGGAAACAAAAATAATTAGATAAAATAACTTCTAATGAATGTATTGTGTTGTAGATACTTGTTTTCCTCAGGATGTATGTTCATATGTTCGTATAACTATCCGGTAATCAGTATTACCCCTGAGAGTCAAAACAACACCAACCAGCTTATTGTATTAGCATAGCTTATTAAACAGGTCTGTTATCACTAATAAGCACATCACCATAAATTTCACTATCTTCTCTCTGTATAAATTCTTTTGTTCCTAAAGTATGTCAAATAGTATATGCAAAATGTTATACAGTATTCTAGTATATGCCTAAAGGATGGGATTTCTTCTGGATCGAGGCTATCAGTATGTTACATATACTGAAACTTTGCGGAAGACTAATATGTATCCTACAATTTAATAAGTGTGATAAACACTGAAAGTTAATTTGCATTTACATTGCATATTACAATATTCCATGACATTATGCAAAACTTGGGAGTTTTGCTTCTGGGACAGAAAAGCACAATCTGTTTTTTTCAGGCTTACTTTCAGTTTTTATAATCCCACATTAGCTAACCACACAGAAGCATCAAACCATGTCTCTATGATTGAAATGTAGCAGAGGAACAATCTAGTCTGCTAATCTGGGTCTTTCAGGCCCAGAATGGAAGGATAATAAATTGAGACCTGCCAAATGCCTTAAGCTAAAGCATGCCTTTTGACACTAATGATATAATTCAGTTATCTACTTTGTTCCAAACTCAGCCTTCTGATTTTCTGTGGCCCTGGGCACTTAAGGGAAAACAGAGGAGGTGATGAGAGGTAGTGGCAGCTTTATCACCGATCAGTTCACGCTCTAGGTCTGTTTTCATGGGTGTGAAATAACAGGATGTGATGGTCTCTTGTAGGCCTCATGTCTCATGTTCAGCGGGTTTGTGCATGCTGGAATTTAGAATAGGGTTCTTGGTTATTTGTGTGGGATGTCTGCCACTGGGTAGCCATTGACTCTAAAGTTGGGAGGCAGTGGGGTGGGAACTGAAAAATCTGACTTGCTCAATACAGACATTCTCAATAAAATCAAAGAAGTTATTTCCAAACAGAAATGTGGAACATGGCAAGCAACACATTCCTGTTGTCTCTGCGGTCTACAGAGCACTTAGAGGACCCCACTGGCCAACAATCACAGTGCACCTTGAACACTTTATATCAGTTTCCCTCCATCCTCATCACTGGACTTGAGGCCATGAACCTGTTCTAAACCAGTACCGCGGGAGTAAATACTTACATGAAGGATTGCACCACTGATGCAGATGAAAGAGCAGCTTCCTGCTAATCTGAAATTTAGTTGAGAAAAAAAAAAATCATTTAATCTACCTAAACCTCAAATTTATAACAATGGAAATGGTATCTGTCTTCCTCCGTTTCCCAGAAAGTAGGTGTTGATACTTTAGTGGAACAGCCTCTTTGCAAACAGTTTCTTAGAAAAGCAGGCCATTTCAGAGTTACACATTTATTGTATTTCAAAATAAATGGTTAAACTTTAAACTTAGAATGCATTTCCCACAGAAGCCACATAAGAGTACTAAATTTCCAGAACTGTCTATAAAACTCAAATTGACTCAAGCTGTGGTTGAAATTCTGTACGTTTGCCATAGAAATATGGGAGGAAATAATGTTACTGCTTTTTGGAAAGTAATAGAGCCATTTCTTTATTTCAATTTAACTTGGAAAAAATATATAAAATCACATGCACTCATTTCCCTTTCCTGATCTACAGGTGTAATGCTAGCCAGGTGTAATTCTCACAGTAGTGAGAATGAAAATTATAACAAAACTCTTTGTTTATTAGGTACCTTTGTCATAAGGAAATTCTCAACAGGAATGAAAACAGGAATGGATAAAAAGGAAATTTCCCGTATTAACTGGGCAATAATTAGAGGAAATATTATTAGGTAGGGGCAGAGGGCAAGGAGAAAACAGAAAAAAAAAAAAAAGGAGGGTAAAAAAGGAAATTAGTGGTTTATTTGAGCAGGCGATGAGCTGAAGTGGACGTGTAGGAGGGTAGGTTGCTCAGGTCTAAGCAGAAAGATGCCCAGGGAGCAGAAAGCGAAGAGATTTTTTCCATTATGCATAGTCACCGCCAGATGGTGAAACCGATCAGAGCCTCTTTGGTACTGGTCAGTCTATGGGGAGGAGAGGAGAATATGTGAATCATTTGGTAGTTCACTTATTTCTTCCACAAATATTTATTGAGTGCCCACTAAGTCCATGAACTATGGTAGGAACTAATGTTAAAACACTAAGCAGCTGGGCATGGCAGTGGGTACCTGTAATTACTTTTCTTTTCCATAATGCTGAAGCCTAGTAACACATAAACCTTTTTTGGGGGGAGTAGGGGGTAATGTATACCTCTGACATTCTCAGCAATGCCATGGATGCTCAGCAGAAATTAATCATCAACTAAATATATTGCTTGCTTCTTCAGACTCAGGGGCACTCAGCGTTACAAAGCATTTGTATACGAAGAACTGACACAAAGCGTAGGAGTTTGGGAGAACAACTTGACGGGAAGAAGGAGTGACGATTTAAGCAAACTTTCTTTGCCCTCTAAGTAGGGCTGGTTTTGAGCTCCCGCCCCCGTTTCCGCTCTTGCGCACAAACTGACTCCAAGCCGGTCCTTAGGCTTCTCGGCCGCGGTTTCCGCGCCCTGCCCCTTGCATTTTGACCCGGGTCTCTACGTCAGCCCCTATTCTAGCTACCTCTCGGTCCCTTTCGCACTTTTGCTCCTGCCTCTTGCCGGTGATCTCATCCCTTTGTTTCCACCGCCCTGCGCCCCCAACTGCTTCTTCCGGGCCGGGCTGAGGGGCGTGGTCTGGGCTGCGGGGACCCGGGGAGCGCAGGGCGTGGTGCGGGCTGCCAGGGCTGGCTCTCCCTTCCCGCGTCACCCGGAGGCGGCGACTCCACGCCTGCATCCCGCAGAGCCCTTCCTCCAACTTCCCAAGCTAACAGCGGTTCCTTGCTCTCGCAGAGAGAGCACTGGGAAGTCTTTTTTTCGATTTTTATTTTTAATTAGTATATGTTTGCAGAACATAATGATTACATTCTTCGTGTGTAGTTGGTACATGTACATAACACATCTCGATTCTTTTTTCTTCCCCTTCCCCCCACCTCATCTCTTGGACCCCTTCTCTTTTGCAAAAGATCTATATCTCCCTATTTCCTACTATCTATCTTTAATTTTGCTCTTTATTTATATTTTGGGTTTCTCATATAAGAGAAACCATGCGATATTTAAACTTGTTTGTTTGATTTTATTTTAAAGAACCTCCACAAACTTGTTTGGGAGATAATTGCTTCTTTCAATGGCTTGAAGAACAAAAGCAGCAGTCTACCCCAGGGGCCCTCTGCGTGGTGGAAAAGCAGCGAGGGCCAAGCTCAGGGCTCCCTCCTCCGCCCTTCGTTAGTCATTCGGCTTGCAAGCACCTCCCACCTGCAGCAACCTTCTTGGGGACTGAGACCTGTGTCCTTACACAGCCAGTGGGAAGGGAGGAAAGAAGAGAGAAAGCTGGGTCATTTGGGAGTCGTCTTGTCCCTGGAACTTTTCCTTGCCTGGAGGCTGCAAAACACATTATACTTCCTCGGGCCCGTTTGCATCCTTTTCTCCAGCAGAGTAAAGGGTGGAAAGAGAGGCTGGAGCAGCAGGCAGAAGGTTGTCAGCGGGAGAGATCTTTGAAAACTATAGGAACACCTGGTCATTCATTAAAGGAGAGGAAGGACCAGCCCTGTAAGGACTCAAAGCCAGAGATTTCCTATGGGAAACAATGGCTCTTCATTATTATTACTACAGTATTTTAAGATTCCCAGACGTCTTCATTTTCCACTATGAAATGCAGGCTGCAAAGACAATTACAAGCATGTTTCTATTTTCCAGGAAGGACAGTACCCGAAGCAGGTGGGGGGGGGCAGTGAAATGATTATAGATGGATGTAGCCAAATTTAGATTTGGTGTGAGATTTTCTCCTAGCTTGAAAAAGTGCGACACCAGTATGTATTTGCTAATTCATTCAGAATTATAAGTGAGCATGGGACAGTCATGATGTTACAGGATGGGCTTTGTCACTGATTAGAAATGGCTTAAGGTCCACACAAGGCAGGACATCAGCCAGTGTGCTTTTATAGACCCCTGCCCTGGAAGCTGATGCTATGAACAAGCAGACATAGTGTGAAGCTTAAAGAAAGACAATACTGACTGAGTTTGCTTGTGAAGAATGTAGAAAGCTGATGGGAGTTAGACTTTTTTCTCCCTGTTTTCTGACCCCATCTTGTTGGTTAAATAGGTTGAAACTAATTGTGGCAGAGGGTAGCAGTGATATGCATATCTTATTTATTTATTTTTAGCAGACTCCCTCTCCTCCTCCAACTAGAGCAGTAGATTTCATTCAGATTTTCCACACAGAATGATGATGTGGCTTTAAAAATTGTCAAATAAGGTGTTCATTTAGAATCTTTCACTCTTTCATCATAGAGGTATACTTTTTGCTAACTAGTGAATGATGTGATCCTACATTCAGAGACAGTTGGAATTTGTTGCTTAATGGAGGCTAGTGTCTGCCTTCATATGAGATGTGTCATTTATGAGTTCACAGGAGCTTGTGAGTAAGGGCATCCCAAGCTATATAGAGTCAAGCATCTCACTGCATAGGAGGCAGGCCCAACAGACAAGTTTTCACTCTCAATTTGGTGATCCATTTTGGACTGTCTATCATCTATCTATCTATCTATCTATCTGTCTATCAGAAAGCAAGTGACAGTAGAGACCAAAGTCTATGAAGGAGACTGTCCACTCCAGATGCAGGGATTAGACCATAGATAAGTTCTTGGATTTCTTTTCTGGGGAAATAGGAAATCAGAACACATATATGTATACTTGTACACAGTTAGAACTATGATAACTTTGAACATTTGGGCCTTCAACATCCTAGCCAACTTTCTTCATGTACAGACAAATAAACTGGGGCCGAGGAAAGTAAAGAGACTTCCATAGTTTTCAGTCAGGTGGGTGTGTTAGGTCTACAGCCCTGGTCTTCTGATTATTGATCCAGAACTTTTTCTAATTATCTGCTACTTCTTATTTCTCTGAAGAGGAATTGTGGATTTCCTAGAACAGATGCGCTTATTCTGAGTGATGCAGTCAGTACATTTCACACATGGTGTGCAAAGAAGATGTTAAAATGCAGGTTCTGACTCACTCAGCTGGGACTGGGTGAAAGTCTGCCTTGCCAGCATGACCTGCTCTTGGTGGTGCAGATGCTTTGGGTCTGCATGGGAAGCAGGAAGTCTGGGGGGAGCACCTTTTCTCCTTGATGTTCCCTTCTCACTGACACAAGAGCCCTGGGATTTAAGAACATTTTGTTCCTCTTGCCAGATCACTGTGCTGCCTTTCTTACTCTGGATGCCTTTCATTGCCTTGAAATCACTGACTTGAAATTGTTAGAAATAGTCTCTAGAGATTTGAGCTGGAGGGTGTGATCTTTTGTCTAGTGACTTAGCATCACTTAACTTGGTTTCAGAAAACCTTTCACACATAAGCAATTTGCTCAACTCTGATGGTTAAAAAAAGTCTTTTTTTTTTTAATTGCACAAGTGTCCTCCCAGCTGCAGCTCCTCTCTCTCCTTCTGGGAGTACAGCTGGCAAGCTGCTAGCTCACAGGCCTGGCTCTTCCACTGGGGCTCAGCAAGTCTTTTGTGCATTTCACCACCGCTCACTCTTGTCTGCTCTTCTGCATGTGACATCTAGATTCAGGTCTGAGTGTCTTTCCACATCATCTGAGCTGAGTAGTTTTCTAAGAGATAACAGGCAAAGGCGCCCATAAGGCAGGAAAACTTCTGTATCACACATTTCTCAGTTTGCTGATGTTTCCCACTTGAAAGTGCCTCTGCCATGGTGGTAAGTTGTTCTGTGAGTTAATTTTCAGTCTTTCTTATTCTTAAGGAGAAAAAAAGCAGTTTAGTCCAAAGTATAATGTACATTTTCCAGGTATTTATTAAGGTGTTAATATGTGAAACAGAGATAGAAAATTTGGGCTGTGGAGTCAGGCTTCTGTAGTAGCCAAATCCTAGCTCTACCACATATTAAATACAGAACCTCCCCAAGCAGTTCCTCATCAGCAATAATAATACCAGTACAAACCTCATACATTTTAATTATAATAATACCTACCTCATACATTTGTCATGAGATTTTCTGTGCAAAACAGTTCAGTGCCTGGCACAAAGTGATGAGTAAATATTAGCTTCTGTTATTGTTATTGATAAGACAATATTCCTCCCTTCAAAGAACTTATAGAAAATCAGAGTGTTTGGGAGATAGCCACATGAATAACTATAACACAAAAACACATACAACTAAGAGTGAAGTGAAAATTTAACAAAAAGTTATGCTCTGTTCCAGAGGTTGCCAAACTATGATGTGCAAGCCAAGGATTTTAAAAAAAATTTTAATAGTTGAAAGCAAAAGAAAAGAACATATTTTTATGGCACCTTAAAATTATCTGAAATTAAAATTTCAATATTCACAAATAAAATTCTATCAACACACTGTCATGTTCATTCATTAAGTATTGTCTATACCTTTTTCACACTATCCTATCATGTTGAGTAGTTGTGATAGAGACCATAGGCTTAAAAAAAACAAAAAATGTTTACAATTTGGTTCTTTGCAGAAAAATGTTGCTGACACCTGCTCTACCCAATCCAGGCAAAGTAAGAAAACTGTCTAACCCAGGAGGAGATGGGCCTGGGGTGAGGCAGGATTGATGTGTGAGTCTTCAGTAGACACATAAGACAGAGATGTTTGAGTAAGGCTGCTTCCAGTGAGATCACAGACCCACAGCTGTAGAGCATGAGCAGTGTGTAGCTTCACTTGGCTAACACTCCAGACACACTCATGAGAGAAGTGGGAAGGGCAGATTGTATCTAACCCATGAGCTTCTCAGATGCCTAAGCTATACTTCCTAGCTTGACTAGCAATGGGCATATTGAAAGTCTTTTTTGAGGAAGGGGTATGTTATGACCCACAACTCTATTTTAGCTTAATCTGATAAAATAAGTAGCATAGAGGACAAGCCAAGTAAAAATGTTTCTCAAATTAAGTATTATCATCTCAATTGTCAGTGTCAGTTGAATTGAACATTAAAATACAGGGAAAATGCTCCATGTTAGAAGTACAAGCTTTTGGTAAAAGGAGACTCTTTTATTAAGTCCTCCCTGCACATCCTTTTTAGTATGGTCATGAACCACATTGACTATTGTCATGGTGATTTAAACCTTGTATGGTATGTTTCTGGGTACTTCTATATTGTGGCACAGTCAAATTTTTGCACCTGCTTATCAGAGGCTGCAGAAGTATTAGGCAGCTTTGGTTTTTTCAGCTCACTGGACTCTAAATTACTTCTAATTTAAGTTTGGCTTGGGAAGAAACTAAGGAATTATTCTAGCTAGGAGCTCTTGTGTTGTCTCACCCACAGGGAGGGGTAGCTATTGGAGTCCCCAGCAATCTTCTTCCTAGTCTTGGGTCTAGTCCTGAGCTGACCCAAGAATATGAGGAATTAGCCATTCCTGATGATTAAATCTGAATTGAGGAAAGAGTGGTGGCTCAAACCTAACTTCTTGGAGCTCTAGAGCTCAGCAGAGCCTCCAGATTTTCCATGTATGACACACTTGTGAAGCTACCCATTTTCTGGAGGTACACTGTGCCAGGCACAGACTCTGTACATTGTACATCTCTTTGGTTCATGTGACATCACTTATAAGAAGGTTATGGCTTGTCTCATCATTTTCTATACATCAAGTAGAATGGAAAATAACTCTAATTTGACTTCAAGACTCCAAAATCAGGCAATATGTCCCTATTTTATCCAATTCAGCCTAATTGTTCTGCTCAAAGACTGGATTATCACAAATCCACAGAAGTTAGGTTCATGTGAATTAATTCAGAAGCTGTAAAATTAACTTATATAATTTCAAAGATAGACAAGAAGGAATTTCCTATCATTGATGGTATCATAAACTGCAGTGTTTCTCCCTGAAGAATGACAGAGCGGGTGGTATCCTAGCACTTTGTGCCATATGGAACAGTCACAAAACAAGTAGTGCATTGCACCAAGGAAGTACATGGCAGCAGTGGTGTGACACCTTTGGGGAATGTATCAGGGCTGGTATGGCATCCAGAAAATACTTTTAGGTGGATTTCCCTATCTGCCTCATGAAAATTGTGAGAAAACAAATAGTTAACTCAAGGAAAGGACAATGTTTAATTCAAGATCGCAGGCTGCATTTAAATTCTCACATTCAGGATTAAATCACAGAACCTACTCTACCATCTGCTCAATACTTTTCTTCTGAGAAGAATGCATGAGTGACTCTAGTTCATCTATTTGCCATTCTCATTTGAATGAATACCTGATCAGAGACCCCCCTCCACTCTTCTCTCAGTATTGCTTTCTCTGCCCTCTGATAATTTCTCTCTCCTGCTTTCAGAATTAATAGGAAAGCTAGTTTCTGAGCTGTTCTCAACTTCTCAAGTATGCACTGTCCCCATCAAAATTTTCACAAAGAAAATGAGTCATGGCACCGCCTGGGTGATGAGGTCATAATGTCATAGCCTCTGCTTTGAAAATTTCTTTCTACTTTTGTAAAGAGATTTTGTAAGAGAAAGGTGAAATTAGAGTGATAACTCAGATGTCTGGTCCTTTGCAGTGGCAGGTGCTGGCAGTGACAAAGTCCTGCTCTGAATGATCCCATCTTTTTTTCTGCTTTTTACCTTCCCTGGAAGTGTGATAAGAACTTGCAGAGGTTAGATCTGTCCTGGTTTCTTGACTGCCTATAAGACTTGGTTTATTACAGTCATTCTACCTTGTACATAACCTATGGAAATGTTCTGAGTTCAAACTCTCACTGCAACTTACTAGCTATGTGATTTTTAGCAAGTTCATTAATGTCCCTGTGTCTTAGTCCCTTCTTCTGTAAAATAACAGTATCTAACACATAACATTACTATTAGTATTAAATTAGTTATTATATAAAATATATTTAATTAAATGCTTTGGCATATATACATATATATAAAACACAATTAAGCGCTTAGAAGAGTGCTTGATATATAAACCTATAGATTTTTTCATTTTGTTATTAGTATTGTTATATTTTCCAAAGATATTTTATAATCTTTATCTTTAACATTCTTTTGGAGTGACACTTTTTTTTAGTGTGTATACCCATGGAACATCCCTCCATGTACAAAGACAGAAAACTATAAAATATTTGTGAAAAATTCACCCCTCCCCAGTCTCTAGATAGTAGCGATTTTCACTTCATTTGTGCTGTCTTGTTCCAGGTATTTTACAAATGCTAAAGAAAATTCTGCATGCTATGTGTTAGTATCCAATTAGGAGAGATGAAGAAACTGAATTATAAAGAAATTAAGTATTTTAACTCTGGACATACATTTCAGCAGTGACTGAGCCAGGTTTTTAATTCAAATTGTTTGACTTCAAAGTCATGCCAGAGGCCATTTAATCAATGAGTACTAATGACTTACGACCAAGAGGACATAGAATTCCAGAAATTCCAGAATGGAATTCCTGGGAAGAAGGGAAGAATAGTAAGCACAATAACAACATGAGCAACTATAATAAACTTAGATTCATAGCTGTGATTTACTTACTCACCTAGGATCTCTGTGTTTGCCCTTAAATAGTCCAGCTACTTGGGGAAAGCAATCCAGGGTGGGAGCCTATTCATACTCAGAACCTGACAACATCCACCACCCACCACCACCACCACCATTGCCTCGGCTTCACAACAAAACATTCATAGAACAATATAATGTATCTCCTAGAATCATAGAACATACTCATTTTTTTTGAGATTTTTCAAGTATTGTTCTAAAAAGACAATCACTTACCTGGTGATTAGAATATCAAGGCATGTATGAAATTATTGCTGATGAAGAGCAGTTTCTCTGTAAAATTATCCTACCAGCCACCTCAAGTACATAGGCACACTTTAAAAACCCGTGAATTTTCAAGGAATATAATAATCAATGTCTTCCTTCCAAACATGTTCTTGTCCCTAATCCTTGCTACATAGAGACTCTGGAGCATTCTTTTTTGTAAGGTCTGAAATACAGACCAATTCTGATAGTTAAAATGTACTTCCAGTCTTAGGACTGATATTAGGGTTACTACTCAATGATACTTTCTGTATTAGTCAGCTTTTTCTTTGCTGAGGCACAATACCTGACTCCCACTATTTAAAGGAGAAGATATTTAATTTGGCTCATGGTTTCTGGGGACTCAGTCCCTAGTCAGCTAGCTTCAAGGCAGACAGCCATGGCAGGCAAAGATGCTTAGTTCTTGGCAGCCAGGCAGCAGAGCAGGAGAAGAGTGCCAGCCCAGAAACGGGCATGAAATCATACACAATACCCAAAGTCATACTTCCATGACCCACCCAGCAGCACTCAGAAGTGTGTGCCACCAATCCCTGGGTAGATCCCAAGGTCAATCAATTGACACTCCACTCTAACCACCATAATTTCTGAATGGGTAATTTTAGATTCTTGGGTTGATTTTCTGTTAGGTTCTTTAAAATGTAAGAGATTAGAAGCCTAGTGTTAAGACCTATCTTAACTATTAAGGGGGCCCAGGGATTTACCTCAGTGGTTCCACCGGCTGCCTCACAAGTGCAAGAACCCAAGTTCGATCCCTGGTACCAAAAAAATAAACAAACAAACAAACAATTAAGGGACTTTCTAACAGTTTATTTAGTCATTTTGTAAAGGGGATAATACATTTACTTAATCTACTTCACTGTAATTCCTTGAAGAAAATATTTTAAGTTGAAAGTATTTTCATGGTATGCAATACACAAGTTCTAGCCATTATCTTTTTTTTTTTTTTTTTTTTGGTACTGGGGATCGAACTTGGGTCCTTCTGCTTGCAAGGCAGGTGGTGGAACCACTGAGCTAAATCCCAGGCTCTAGCCATTATCTTTTTCACTTTTGCTGTTTTTGCAAAGGAAATCTCAAGTTCTTTTCCACCTTTCACCAACTAGACTTAATAATAACATGCACTTTGATATCAGATGATACGTAGCCTTCCTAGATACTAGGTTACTGATATTTGGGTATCATTAAATATCCTGTGGGTCTGGATTAGACAGAGCTGGAAATCTGAAATTATAATTATCTTTTCTTCTCAGGAACAGATACTACTAAGCTAGTCCTTTACAAAATGTCTGGAATCAGCTCATAACTTTTACCAGATATAAATACATATAGTAGCTCTTAAAACCAGCATGGGCAATTGTTTGGGTGTGTGAGAGAATATAGCTGGATCAGTGTGATAGATAAGTGGAGTAGTAGTTAAATGAGTTTTTCTTGGGATGAAGGTATGTCAGGTAAAGGTCATATATTTTGAAAATTAATAGACTTCATCACTAAGCTGCACATATGGAGTTTGGGGGGGGGTGGATAAAGTTAGAAAACACTGAGAGAAAAGTAGTTGGTGTGTGTCAATTGGTAGACAAGTGGAATTTTGACAATGCAAACAGATCTCCTCCCTAAGGATAGGAAAGACTTCAATTGTATATAGTGGCTCACTTTAGACAGTTTTCTGCTTACTTTTATGAGAATAGATGGCTAAGTAGAACTGTAGAGTTAAGCAATGGCTTCTCCCTTCCCTGGGAAAGCAATAATGGGGATGAAAAAGATAAAATGCCCAATCCTCTGTTGGTATTTATCTTAAGTTCACATGTCTTAACTTAGTCTCATGATGATGGAGGCTTTACTAGAGAGGATATTGATGATAACAGTGATTATGATGAGAAGCATAATGAGCACATACAATGTGTCAGAAACTGTGGTAAGGACTTTATGTACATTAACTCATTTTATCTTCACAACAACCCAGTGGGATTGTTCTCTTATTCCTCTGGCTTACAGATGAGGAACATGAAGCTGACTTACTCAAGGGCAAGAGCTGATAAGTGGCAGAGGTTGATTCAAACCCATACCTATCTAACTCCACAGACTGCTCTTATACACTAAGAAATATGGGTTATTTACATTCTATTTTTAAAAGCACTGGACAAAGACAATGATGAAGACCAAGGTTGGGCTCTGACATTTAGAAGCTGGATAATAATGGATCCTTTCCTAGTCTTTCATTGCCTTCATTACAAAGCAGGTCCAGTGATGTGTTCTTTACATGGTTGTAATGAGGATTAAATTGAAATACTAAATATGTTGGGCCAGGGATTTAGCTCAGTGGTTCTGCTGCCTGCCTCACAAGCACAAGGTCCTGAGTTCAATTCCTGATACAAAAAAAAAAAAGAAATACTATACTGTCCATTCATTATAAGTGTAAGAGGATAGAAAGAAATGATGCAGAGAGTGGTCTGATGATGGTCCCCAGCATTTGTGACCAGGAGCTTCCCACAACAGAGCAAGGATCTCCTGCCAGTTAGCTGAGCTCTGCCTATTTATACGTTCTGTGGTTCCTAGCACAGTGCAACACATAAATATTTTTCATAAAGATACCTATAAATACTTTTCAAAGATCAATTGTGCTGGCCACCTTTTAACTATTGGGGCTTTAAAGGTTATACAAAACTGACAAGGTTCTTTCTTCAAAGAGTTTATAATTTAAGGGAAAATTTAATAATATGATGAAAATATATGTCAGGTGATTATAAGCATTAGAAGGAAAAGAAAAGTAAGTAGACAGAATGGCAGTATTTGGGGAAGGATATATGTTACAGTAGGTCAGAAAGGTGTCTGTCATTTATTTATTGGACCAATTGCATCAAGTGCAGCTGACTCAGAATATAATGTATGAAGAGGGTTTAATTAACAAAAAATTCACTAGTTGATATAGTAGGAAGACCATAGTAATTTAAATAAATATCAATCTCATTGTGCCTTGATTTCCTGAGTGTCCAACAAGAGACATTCTGCAGTGTCTTACCTGGAAAGATGTTTGTTTTATGTTAATTTCTGTGGGCTTTGAGTTTACTTCCTGCTGGTCAGCTCCCACCATCTTCTACATTAGCTCAGGGTACAGTTTGCTTTCAAGGCCCCTCACTCTGGGGAGGATTCACTTCTGGTAGTGGTGCAGGTGCCTGTCTGCTGGTAGGCTATTTGTCTGGTTTTCCCCAGATGCTTGGCTCCCCACTGTTCTCCCTCTCAGTCCAGCTGTGAGCAGAAGAAGCCTCACCATTACTCTCATGGTCTGGTCTGTGATGTCCAGGTTTTCAGCAGCCTGATGGCAAGTTCTTCACTTCCGTTTCCAGCTCAGTGGCCACTGCAGGCATAGAGACCTCTCTGAGAGCAGAGTTTAGTGTCTCCCTCACCTTCTCTGCCCTTCTTGTCTTTGAGTATGGCCCTTCCGTAAGTCATCAACACAAACTTCAGCCACAGGCTGTGTTCATCAGAGGGCTGCTCCCACTGCTCAGATGGAGCCCCTTTCTCCCAGGGCTGACTTTGACCCTTGATTGAGTTAGGAAACTTAGGTCCATGTCTGACATACCCAAAGTTTTCAGTACAAATAACTAAGTTTTTTTTCAGTTAGTCAATAATTGTCCTGTCAACTTATTATGACCAGAAATGTAGCAATCTGCTATATCTTCAATTAAAGGTGAAAAGAGGCTCCCTTACTACCACTCTGCCAGGATTTTAAGATCATTCTTCATGTCGCACATTACCTTGGAGAATTGCTCAGTCATCATGGTATATGTTCTCCTACCTGTTCAGTAACTAAAAATGGACTTTTTACTGCACTTAAAACCAAAGTTTGAACAAGTTATAACAATTGTTAGCAAAGGCCTAAAAGTTTCATTGCTTCTACCTACATCCTGCTCTCCATTGCCCTCATGCTCTTAGACCTTCAAGTCAGACTTAGCATTGATGGAACCCTGTATATCCCTGCTGTGAGTAAATATGTTTTAATAACACATGTTTTAAATAACACATTTTCCCTTCATCTGCCCAGAAACATGCAAAGGCATTTTATCTGAAGAACTGGAGGGGCCTATTCATCCCACTTCCTCTCATTTATAAGAGGCATTTCACTATATTCTTGATCTTTGAGTACATTCAAAGGAAGTACCAAAGCTCCAGTGTAAGCTATTTTAATACTTAGATATTTTCACTGAAGTATATTAACAAAATATTAATAATATAAAAATGTTAATAATGTAAAATACAGTAGAAATTTATTACATGAATTTCAACTCAATAAATTATTAGTAAAAAACAGAATAGGCCATAAGTAGGTATTTGCCAGATTTCATATATATATATATATATATATATATATTTATTTATTTATTTATATTTCTCATATATACATATACAGCAATACTTTATTCTGGTATTTTGGAAGTTAAACAGGATTTTGGAAAGCATAAAACCTATAGTGCATAAAGAAAACATTGCTCAGGGTATCGCCTACCCTTCAATTTTGCTTCTCAAAAATATCTTTTGCTCAATAAATAGGCTCAATAAATTTTGGTTTACTAAAGAGGTCCTCAGAATGAAGAACTAGTACATCAATAATTTTTAAATTACTTAAAAATCAATCATTCACAGAAGATGTGAAGTATTATAAAGTACTATTTATAGCCAGCACAAGTAGATACTAGGCTTAGTATTTATTTTTTTGCTCTGAAAGTTGAGATAACCCTATGATAATTGAAAATGTTGAATGCATTGAACTGTTCTGTAAAAATGCATGGTGTTATTTTTAGTTCTGAAAGCTAGGCATTCATGGAAATTTATGTAGCCATCCCCTCACTAATGTAAGTGTGTGTAGTGCTTAGCACAGAAATTCAGTATTGTTAGTGATTAAGTGAATGAGAATGCTGTCATGATGCTTTACGGATTATCTGCTATGAGAAACTCCAAGCTGTTCTAGGTCAATGAAACAAAAACACTGGACTTGGGGTTAGGCGGACTTGGAGGAAGGGACTTAAATTCAAATATAAGCCAGACCACTGACTCACTCACTCAATTAATTTGTGCAAATATCTTAATTTTTCAGAGCCATGGCTTTCCCTTTTAGAAATTGAAAGGATTTTGCTGAATATGCTGAGTGATTCTTAATTCCTCTGGGCTCAAATATCCTTTGTCTTAGGTAAATTAACTTATTTCATCTTGAAAAAGTTCTAAGCAGCCTGACACCTTGGGCTACAGCAGCATTCATTTGGTTCTTTTCTCCTCCCTCAACAAAATACTCTTAGTCCAGTTATTCTAAATAGGAAAAGGGACTTTTACAGGAAAATAACCTGTAGCTTGAGCCAGTTTAAAGCCAGTTACAAAACTAAACAACGACATATACACCCAATTCAGCACTGTCTAGTTTATTTTATTTTATTTTTAAGTAGGGAGACATTTATTGATAGGAAAGCTCCTGAGGGGCAGGAGGGGTCCCAAGTGGGTAGCCCAAGGACCCCACTTTACAGAGAAGTTTTATAGGGTGAAACCCATGTGGGTACAATGTGGGCCACAACCGTGAACATCCAGTAAGGTTACAAATATAGTCACTTAGGTAATGGTGGTCCAATTGGGAAGCGAGTCACATAGCAAGAGTTGATGGAAAGAACAAGGATTCTCCTAGGAAGGCAGTGGGTCCAAAAGTCTCTGGTCACCCCCAGGGTGGTTGATGCCTATCTATACCTCACTAAGCCCAGTTCTTTGGAGAAGTATGTGGATCTGGTCATCTTGTTTCCATCCTGAGGCCTGGTTTTCAGCCAATGTGCAGCTGTGGTATGTTCCACCTTTGTCCTGGCCCTCTCAAGGACTTAGCCCTATCTGACTGCCTATATAGTATTTTTACCTAGCTCATCTATCTATACTATTCCCCCTTCTGAAGAACTATCCTGAACTGCCATGAGGGGGCAAGGGGTGATGATCGCTCTAGCTACTTCAGGCTGAAGGGGGTCGTAGTTGTGGTTGCCAGTCAAGGATACCCTTCAGAAGACCTATCTAAAGGCATCAGTAGGCATCAATAGGCATCAGGTGTTTCCATCATGGGTAGGCTTATAGCTTTGAGTCTGGAGGAGACAAGGCCAGAAAGACAGTTAAGTATACATGGGCCAAACAATAAGATCAACAGGAATATTGTGAGTATAGGCAACAGATGTTTCCACCAGGAAGAGCTAGTAATAGCCTTCCACAGGGAGGATAAGGAGAAGTCCCAGGAAATCTCAGAATCTGACATGGCCTTAAACTGTTGTTTAATATCTTGAACAGCCATCGAGATATTACCAGAAGTATCAGGAATGTATACACAACATTCAGCTTTTACAATTGCACAGGTACCTCCTGCACTGTTGTTAAGATATCTAGTGCCATTCGATTCTGGAGAACCAGCATTGTCTAGTTTAAAATCCAAGCTTTACACCTATCTTCTACCCTCCCCTCTCCATTTCCTTCTTTTCCTCCCTTGTCCACCCCCTGCTTTTCTATTTTTCCCTTTATTTGGAAAGTTTTTATAATACTGGTTGTGTTTCTTCCAAAAAACCCCCAATATCCAGTTTCCCTAAATCTCTGTGGTGTTAAGAGGTCCAGCAATTTCTCCAGGACCAGGTCCATGCCTATGAAGTTCTTTGACTATAACTTTGAGTTCCTCTACTGGGTGAAATATCTGGTTCTTGTGTCATTAATTTTATTTCTTTCTCTTAACTCTGGTCTTTACTTGTTCTCTTGCCTCTTGCCCACATATTCCCCTCTTGCATCCCTTTACTCCTGGATTGTTCATGTGAGGTTAGTCCCACAATCTAGGCACCTGAGTCTAGTCTGAGGCTTTCTAGATAATCTATTTAACATAGATGTTGTGTAGCGAAGTTTAAATCCTGGTCATCTGAAATGTCAAAGTAGTAGATGCTCTGTGAAATGAGAGAGAGAGAGAGAGAGAGAGAGAGAGAGTAGAAAATTCTTTATTCTTGTAATCTTTATAATCTATAAACCTTCAGTTTTCTAATTTTTGTTTTCCAACTTTTTAAAGAGTTTTATCCACTATGCTTTGTTTTCTAAAAGGGAAAACAGGGCTCTAAAGTGGTAGTTTTCTTGAGTCACTAGGGGGTCTTTCTTGCACACCTGCCCACTCTGATCAGTTTTTTTTCTTTCATAAGGAGCAACATTCATATTAAAGATCTACTTGGCATCGGTGCCCAAGTACAGCTGTTCTATCATATAAGAAAAATGTCTCATTCAGAAAATCAAGATTGAGTAAAATAAGTAACATCTTGGCTTTGTGCTCCCTTTGCAACTGTTAATTTTACAGGGTTATGATTCCATCTCTGAGGGGAGAGCTCCTGGCAGGGACAGCTGCTCCCATGCCCCAGATTGTGGTTGGAGTCATCAAGAACAGCAGGGTGGTGGGAAGATGGGATGGGTGGGGGAGGGTGGGAGGGAGAGAGAGAAAGAAATAGAAAGCAGTTGCATCACGGCACTGGGAGGCTGAAACAGATGGGCCCTCGCCAAAGTGCTTTTCAGTTATTCCTTCCTTCTTTGTATGGATACATGCATGGCAAACTGAGGAAAAAGAAAGACTTGTCTTGAAGTTTGGTGAGAAAATTGTCAGTGCTGCTTTTACTCTCTTGTATATCTTGCTTTAAAAAATATATTTGTGTATCCATTGGCATGGTGATGGGCGTAAGCAATGGCAGGTCTGTGTGCTTGTCCGAAGAATGTCAAATAGTACTATGTCATGATTAGCAGAATCTGGGTCACTGGGACAGGGCTGGTATGACAGGTGCAAAACATACTGGCTGCTGGCTGCTGTGGCTTACCTCTTAAACTGGAGCAAGGCCAAGGTCAAGGACATGGGCAGATTTGGACCAAGCATGGGACATGGTACATGACAAATACTCTTTTATTAGTGGGCTTTTCAACAAAGTTGTTGCATTGCTCCCTGTTCACTGTTATGTATTTCCCAGGTCTAGAACCGTACTCACAAATGTGAACAAAAGTTAAATGCTCAAAAGTTGAAGCAAGGAAGGAATGGGGACCATCAGTAGCCAGTTGGAGCACCCTACTGAACAATAGAGCTGTCTAGAATTTTCTCTACTTGCCTATTTCTTATAGTTCTATCTTGTAATTTAATTTCCAAGCAAATAAATGTTACTTTCAGCACATATGAAGCTGTAAATATTGCCTTCAAAAACTAAAAATTTTGTCTTCTCATCTCTTTTTTTTAGTACCAGGACTACTTTATTGATGATACTAGAAAACTAATTTTAGGTTTAAATTGCTTTGGAAATAAGAAATTTAATTTACTAACTATATATCACTTGAAAAAATGGAAATAGTATTTTTCACTTTTTATAGAAGATTCTATTTCTATGGAAATAGAATAATGAGTATTTTTAATGCCTGAAATGTACAGACCTAGTATGCTTCATATTGATGTTGGCCCACACTTAGGAGGAAGTTAGACATAATTTTGTGACCAGCATTCTGAGTTGTCAATTTCTGTACAAATTCCTCAAAGCAGTGGAATTCATTTAGATTTTGTCTACACTTTTACCATATTGTTTTTCTTGAACATATTAATTTCTTTACTAATTTTGAAATATTAGTGGAGAATGTAGACTTTTACATAATGTTTTTTTAAATTATAAAGTTTTACAGAGTTTCCACAAATCCTGAAAACACAGTATCATTCAGAATGCTCTGACTAAAACCTAGAACATATTGAATTGTAATGATACATTTTTTTTTAAATTGGTACATTTAGATATACATAATGATCACATTCATCTTAGGGAATTTATACCTGTACACGATATGCCTTGCTTCTTCTTTTTTTTTCATTCCCCTCCCCTCCCTTCAACCCCTCTTCCTCTCCTTATTTACAAAAGTTTGTTTCCATTTTTTCTTCTATTCTCTTTTCTTTTTCTTGTTCCTTCATCTTTTAAAAAGGATGGCTAAAATCTGGCAGTAGAGCAACTGAGCTAGGGAATGGAAATACATGTGAAATAGCAGTACTTCGGAATGTCAGAAAGACCATAGTTTTCTCTATAGAATACCATGGGAGAGATAGCAGGCTTGATTTGAACTTCCAGGGTATTGTGGATTCCTAACTCCAATTAAGGTGCTTTGCACCTCATAAATTGCTCAATAGGTAAGGTTAAATGCTGTGATTTGAAGGAAAAGAACACCAAGAGAGCTTTCCTTTGTGTCCCTCTTTTCTCCACGAAGGTTGAAAAAAATGACGAGGACCAAAAGATTGAACAAGATGGCATCAAACCCGAAGACAAAGCTCATAAAGCCGCGACCAAAATTCAGGCGAGCTTCCGTGGACACATAACGAGGAAAAAGCTCAAAGGAGAGAAGAAGGGCGAGGCCCAGGCTGCCGAGGCTGAGGAGCAGGAGAAGAAGGAAGACGCCCCTGTAGCTGATGGAGTGGCCAAGAAGGAGGGAGAAGGCCCGGCGACCGCCGAGGTCACCAAGGGCGTCGGCCCCAAGTCCGAGCAGCCAGGCAAGGCCGGGGACGCCGCCTCGGAGGAGAAGGGCAAGGGCGAGGGCGCCCCAGACGCGGCCCCGGGGCAGGCGGCCCCCCAGGCTGCCGAGGAGAAGGCCGGTTCCGTGGAGACAGAAAGTGCCGCGAAAGCTTCCCCCGACAACTTGCCGTCCTCCAAGGCCGAAGACGGCCCCGCCAAGGAGGAGCCTAAACAAGCCGATGTGCCTGCTGCTGTCACTGCTGCTGCTGCTGCCACCACCCCTGCTGCAGAGGATGCTGCCGCCAAGGCGACCGCCCAGCCTCCCACGGATACTGCGGAGAGCAGCCAAGCCGAAGAGAAGCTAGGTGAGCGCCCGAGGCAGGGCGGGGTGCAGGGGCAGAGGGGCCAAGCGGGCCAGGCCACCGGGGCAACCTGAGAGCAATTCTGAATGGTATTTTCTGGAAATGGAAGGGACTTGTGCTTCATTGTCCAGACATCCCCATGCTTAAGAAAGGCCTGTAGCAGCCAGTACTAGAGGGACCTGGCAATCATCTTTATTGGATTGCTATCAACACTCAAACTAGGTAATCCTGGTTCAGAGAAAATATTCTTATGCCATAGACTTAGTTTAATAAGCAATTACTTAGGTTACATATATTTTATGGATCAGAACTGGCTCATGTGATTATTTGGCTCTGAGAAGAACTTAGTATAAATATAGCCAACTCTTTATTGATTCAGATAATCTAGTGTGTGAATTGCTGGCAGCCAAAATCCAATCTCAGATCACCTTCCCCTAGTCTACAATATGTTTCTGGGCATTCCACCCACCATCATTTGGTGAGTAGTATGTGTTTGTGTGTGTATGCTTAGCGAATGTTAATTGTGACACTAAGTAAGGTCAAGCATAATTAGGAAAGTAAGTCTGTTGATGTTGCCAAAAACAAAAGAAAAACTCCAAATATGCATATTAAAGTTAAACATAAATAGTCATTTTATTATTGAAGACACTATTTTCTTTCATATGCATAAATAATTAAGGGCTGGCTATAATTACATAAAGGTCCTGGATTCTCTTTGGTTTGGAGCTCTAACTCAAGTTAGAGTATTTTCACTATTATTGGCGAAAATGCCTGTGCAGAATTGGGATAGAACATGCTGAGAGCAAGAAAAAGTTAACAAACTTTCAGCTCTAGAGACTAGGTTTGTCTCTCAGCCTGGTATACGCAGAGTGATGAAGGAGCCCAACAGCTTCGAGGTCTTTCTCTGATGTGGTATGTCTCATGGATATCTTCTAACTCCAAAGATCCTTAAAGTTGCTTCTGTGCCAACTTAAAAGTTGGGGTTTACTTATACCTTCAGAATCCCATAGATTTAACCCACACTATGCATACAGGTCCGAATAGAGACTGAGTCACACCATGAGCTTGGGAGAGGACCTACTCCATGAAAGTGGTCTGGGATGTACTCCAACATCTCCCCATCAGGCCGAGAAGATAATCATGGAACACTTCCCTCAATACACAGTTCTCCAAATTAGATACTACAGGAGGGCAGATGATTATCCTAGACATGTTCAGGTGTACTGCTTCATCTTGCCCCTAAAATTCTAAGTAAGAATTTACACTACACTATCATTGTTATACACTCCAGCTGCACATAAATCATGTTTCTTTCTATCCGTGACTTATTTTAAATATTTATTGAAACTACAAACCTACCCCAGGGGGCTGACCTTGATGTCCAGAAGCTGGGAATTTTCCCCAGGAAAAGTAAGGTATATGATAAAGACTGAGGTGTTAATTATAATTTTCTTAGCAAAACAAATCATGCTAACTCCTTTTCTTTGGGTTTACTGTTCAAACCTCAGATAAGATGTTTGGAAATGACTTTGGGTAGGGACAAACTATCATGGCATTCTCTAAATCTTGAAATTAATCATGCTTTTAAATGCAGAACATAATTAATATTGTTCATACCATAATTTTTTAACTGGGATTTCTAAAATTTTCAGTATAGACACAAAGACATGATATGATTTTAACTATAGACTCATTATTTAGATTAACAGAAAAATAGAACTTATTGAATTCATGTAAAGCTTAAAGAAAATTCCATTTTGTTATTTTTGAAATTATGTTTAGTAAATAAATTATTAAAATATTTTATGTGGTAAGTGCTTAACAAATATCAAATGTTAAGTGAACCATAATTGGCTAGGCTTAATTTATAGATAATAATTTATTCACCCATTCATGTGTTTTTCCTGCAACTTTTCTAACTCCATTTATTTAATTAAAAATGTGTCTAGTCACTCAAAGTAAATAGAGGTTATACTCTGACCTAAATTTCACAAATTCCATCTGAAAAATGTCTCAACTAAAAAGACTGTACACCGTGCATTGAAAGGTGATTAGAAGTGGAGGTGACGTCCTGCCTGAAATTTATAACTAGGGGCGATTTACTTTCTACTTTTTTTCAGCTTTGGATAGCTTCCTACTTTTCTCAGTTTTCTCAGTTTTGTCCTCTTGATTCAGTTTTGACATGCTGGCTGTAGTTATTTTGTTTTTTGTTTTTAGTTTTAACCGGGGATCCAGCTTGAGTCCTTGCGCTTGTGCAGCAGGCAGCGAAACCACTGAGCTAAATCCCCGGCCCTTTGTAGTTTGTTTCTGAACCTAGTTGTCTATTAGCTTCACTTGCTGTATGTTACAAGCACAAATTATTGAGTTGTGGTGAATCTCATGGAATCACAGAAACCAAAGATGACAAGGAAATCTATCACATCCTATCAGTCCCAAATTCCCAGAGGCTCTATCTATATACTGCATTTCCTCCATCTCCCGGTGGGTTTCATTCTAATCCAGGTTAAAATAGCAGAATTTTCAATTGTGCTGTTCTCTTTGGAAATTGTTGGTTACCATGGCCTTGATTTAGGATTTTGTGGCTGCCTAGAGGGGATAGGAGATGAGCTGAGATTCAGGCTGGGGTGCAGATATAAAATAAGTCAAAGGAGAGAATCCAGAAAAATAGGTTTTTTGAAAAAGAGGGTCAAAACATTTGGCCTTAATATGATCACTGATTTAATACTCATGGAAATGATTTATAAATATAAAGTATCTTATTCTTTTCCTTTTTAAATTTATTATTATTATTATTATTATTATTATTATATGGGTTTGTTGCTGGTAGACATCACTTGCATTAGGACCTTAGAAGTTAATTTTCTTTCTTTTTTTAATTCTCTGACTTTATATCCTTGTCCCTGTTTCTCCACTCTGCCTGCCTAGCTCTCAATGTGCTGATGACCACAAATTTTTCATCATATTTCTGATGTAAATTTCTTTATAGAAAGAGGAATGTTTAAAACAGCTATAGAATGCTGCCCCCTTCATCCATTAGGAGAGAATTTTCAAGCTCCCTTTAATGACTATGTCCTTGAGTCTCCTGCTGAGCAGTGTGCTCATTTGCTCTCATAGAAGGAATTCTCTGCTATTCTTCTCCCACTCCAGGGTAGCCCACTGACTTTCACTCATAAAGACATCAAACATTCTGCTATAGCCATGTTCAGTGATGTAGCATCACTACAGTTACCCATCCAGGTGGCTGTCGACCACTGACATTGACTGGGTGGCTGCCACAGGGTATGTGACAGTGCCAATAAGAAGTGGAATTCTGAGTCACCCTAGATCTGTGTATTGACTGTGGCTGAATTTTATTCTCATGGTTTCATTATAACTTTCAAATTGGGGTCATTGTGTTAGTTACTTTTTTGTTGTTGAGACAAAATACCCAACACTCAAAGTTAAAGGGGAAAAGGTTTATTTGACTTACAGTTCACAGAGTTCTCAGTCCATAGTTGGCTGTATCCAAGGCACAGGCACATGGCAGAAGGGCAACAGTTCATGGCAGGGGAAGACAGCAAAAGCAACAAGGGAGCAAGGGACCTGACAAACCTTTTCCAGTCCCTTCTATTGCATCCAGGCTACCAGGATTAGGGCAATGCCCAACCTATCAGTGGGCTGATTCAATAATCACCCACCCTTAATCCTAGCATTGCACCAGGAATCAATCACACACTCTAGATTCAGCCACCTCTAAAAAAGCCCCACCTAAGACTGCATGAGGCTTTGGGGGGACATCTAGACACAACCATAACAGTCATTAACAGTGATCTGGAGAAGAGAAGTTTCTATTTGCCATTCTCTGAACAGAAAATTTAACTGCACTCCCCCATCTCTCCCCTTCTTTCCTTTTTATTTCCCTCTTGTTCCCTCTCCCTTTATTGTTTCCTTCCATTCTTCTTTCCTTTTTCTTTCCATTTACAGTAACTGTGTTATGGTAGGTATCAGGATCACAAAGATGAATAAGACACAGTCCTTTGATCTTAGGAAGTTTACACTTGGAAATGGGGTGAGATGAAATTCAGGTAGTAGCATTTAAAATTATTACATTAATGAAATAATATAATATTTCAGTGAAATTCTGCAACTGAGTGTGGAATACATTGATATGCCAAAATACTTTGAGACAAAATATGAATGAGACAGTCCTTTAGTGGCCAAGATGAAGTTTGATCCATGCTCTAGAATAAGTTTTATATAATATATATTCAGTAGCCAAATTATTAGCAAAAAGAACAGATACAACACATAATTTCCAGAATGATAATTATGTATAAGAAAATAAAATACCCAGCCTAAATTTCTGGATTTACAGAAATTCTTTATGTTTCCCAGAACAATGTTTACTTAAATCCCAAGGAAAACATCCAATTTTTAGCTATTCAAAAGATGGATCCATTTCCACAGAGCTGTGAGATTTCCCAAGGATATTTACACTTATTTGGCAGGGTGCCTCATGAGGGGTTTAGATGTGAAATGTGGTTTCAACCACTTCCCAAATTTATACACAGCTCATAAAGAGTGAAAATTTGAGTTGTGAAAGTCCATAAATGCTGTTTATATAACATGGGCACCTTGTCAGATACTCTGTGGTATGCTGTTTAATACCGTTGATTATTACACTTTTGTGGAGCACTTTTATATTGCTAAAGTAATCATTTTTGTTGGTTTTCCTTGACAACAATCCAGTGGCATTTGATAATATTTTTCTTTCTATTTTTGCATTCTGAGAAAAAAATATATGAGTATTCTGCCCAGGCGTAATCAAACCGATAGATCTCTAAATCTTTTCCTTAATTTTAGCCCTACAGTTTTTAGACTTTTAAAGTTTTATTTTATTTATTTTAATTCTTGCATTTTATTCATTAGCTTAGCAGTTGCAACAATTTCTAATTGTTTTGGGGGAAATATCAACTAGGACATTTCTAGGGCATTCACTCTTTCATATGTTCTATAACATATGTAGGAAAAATAATATTGGACTGGAATAAAAAGACCAGGATTCTAATCTCAGTAATTCTGCTGACCAGGTATGAAAGCTTAATCAAGTTATTGCTTCTCTGGGCTGCAGTTGTCTTGTCTTTGAAAGAATAGGCCAAGATAACGATTGTTAAGGTTTTTCTTTTTTTGAAGGTTAAAATATAAACCTCCTACAAGTATCATTTAATGAGCATTTATTAAGTGGCCCTATATGAAGGGTCATGTGGGAATTATCCCATCTAATCATTGTAACAATCTGTGGTATAAGTAATTTCCCCTTCCCCTTTTGCAGATAAGGAATCTGGGTTTTAGCCATTATAGCATTTAATCCTTGTCAACTGCTAGCAAGTATTGAACCAGAACCTGAATTCTGACAGTCTCATTGTAGAGGTCAATTGCTGAATCCAGACTCTCATTCAAGGATTACACTGGAACAAACAAAGAGAAGAATGATGTTTAAGGACCCTCAACATGGTATTTTAACCTAAGAATTCATCTTATTTTTATAATTGGATGCTCTAGACTATTGTCTGGGATTATTAGTGGTCACATTTAAAGATGAGTATCCAATAGCTACCATAATTCCTGATCATAATTCCCTCATTATTCCATCACCCCAGAATTTAAAGGAATATGAAAGTAGCTTGGAGCCTTAGGTTCTCATTTCAAAAATGCTTCAAGGTGCCATTTCACTGGACATGAGAGAGCTATAAAGATCAGTTGAAAATGATTGTTCTTAATAGGAGTAAGTATTAACTGAATCCATCAAAGACTGTAAATTAAAAATTGAAAACTTCAGATCTTAACTGGATGAAAGTTGTTGTATTTTTTTGTAGAAAATTTCTACCCTAATTGTGGCTCATCAAAATTAGTATCATTTTTACACTCTTATGTAGATCCCCTCACCACTTAGGCAAGTGAATTTTAAAAGGAACTGGTAGTTTATTGTATCTATAACTAAAAGAGTAAAGAACATATCAAGAAAGATAAACTGAAGAGCAATCTCTATTTTTCAGTTTTAAAAGAAGCAAGCAAAAGATTAGAGGGAGAAAAGGGTTAAACAAAAAAGTCAATTGCTGATGCCTTTTTTATTCATTTCTTCACTATTTATATAAAATTATTATTTTCACTTTATAAAAGAAGGTAATAAACAGAAATTCATTCTCTATTTTAAAATTGTAAAATTTTATTTGGCACAAAATATCAAACAGTATTTCTAAAACAAGAGAATACTTTTCAGATATTAATATATATTCATAAAGTACTTTTCCTTTTTTCTCTACACACATTTGCACACACACAATCCCAGAAATATTAAAAAGAGAAAGGAGAAATGAGCAGCAAGTGTTACACAGTGAGTCCATTTGGCTAACCATGGAGACAGAGCATCCCACTCAATCTAATGGACTAGAAAGCTTTGAGTGGTCCTCACACCCATTTTGTCTTCACAATCATAGCTTCATTAAATAAGGAGAGCTTCCTAGAACCACACATGAGTGGAAAAGAGGAAGGAAACAAACCAGTGATGCTTCTTAAAGCTACAAGAGCTCTGCCTTTAAGGATTTTTCAAGGTTATGTGGCTTATAGCATAAAGAGGTGAAGAAGGTTGGAAAGGACATGAAATGTTTGCCATCTTTCTTAATTACACTCTAATTTTATGTTAAAAATAAATAAATTAGGTGCTAAGCTTCTTTCCAATTCATAATCAAGAAATTTTGAACTGTTATCTTTCTCAAAAGAAGTTTAACCAGTTATTGATCTCACAGCAATAAATCTTGGCTCTCTAGGCAAACATTTATTTTTGGATTTAATGAACTGCCACAGATTGTTTTCAGAAGGATGATGAATAGTATTATATTTGTAATGGGTCCAATAAATTACAAGTTGTATATGTATAAAGTTCTGTATTTTTAGCATAATAGGTTAAACACCAACTAAAATCAAGACAGATGAGTTCTTGTCCAGTGTGTATGAATGGTTTTAGGCCAGCCTGTCTATTCTTTGGATTTAGTTCAGATATCTGGAAAGTAAATGTGTTTGAGTAGGTCTTCTCTCCCATCCAGGTCCGAAACACAAGTTCACAGTGGTAGACCAGAAAGGCATCTTTGAAATGTGGACCATATGGCCTCAGACACACAGCCATCTTGACTTTCCTGTACTCCCTAATTTTCTTATCTATTAGATAGTAGGTTTGGAGGGGCTGAAGAAGCTGCCAGTAGAGAGGTTTGAGTAGAGGGGAAAGGAATGTAGGGTAAGTCCGTCCTAAGAAAGTTTATGATTACACTAGAGGCCAAGCAGACAATGAAGTTTTCTAGCCTCATATGTACTTGAGGTTGAAAATGTTTTCACATATGATCAAACTCCTGCTTTATAGGCTTCCTAACCTTCTGAGATAGAAAGCTATAGCTATGTTGACCATAATTTGCTGTCAATAGTTTCACTTTCCTCCTAGACTTAATTTAGTATTACCTTACTTTAATACCACTTTATTTCCCTAAGTAGCTAAAACATTAAGTAATTAAAGCAGCTTTGAGAGTTCATAAAAGCTTGGATTTTTGTGTAGAGCGCAGGACACATCCCATAAGCTTGTTAAAATTTTGTCAGTAGACTCATTATAACACTAGATACATTAATACAACGATCTTTTAATCTTTTTAAAACTTCTATTCACAGTAGTGGAATCTTTGATCATAGGAGAATTGGCAAACAGGCCTAAGTGTTTGGAAATGTGCTACCAAACATCCTGAGAAAACATAGCTTAGATCAGTGGTGGTGAACCTATGGCATGCATGGCTCAGCAGGCTGTGGCATTGAAAAACTCTAAAAGGTTTACCAGCACTGGCTTAAATGATATACAAGTTAGGTGTGATTCTCACACTTACTTTCAATCTTCAGATGACAAATGCAGATGTTTTGGAAGATAAAATATTTCAGTTTGATCATCTCACATTGTTCTGTTAGCGAAGAAGGGAAATTCTAGCTCTTAATGTATATTTAGGGAAAAGAGATACACTAGGGAGGCCAGGGAGGCTATTTTTCTTTCATATAAATCATGCAATATATAAAAGTTCTTTCCTGGAGGCATATGTACAGTAAAGTAGTTAATGAAGTTTATTTTTTCTTTTGCCCCAGTGTGAGTTAGGTAGACTCTCTGGGAAATTCTCCTAAAATGGTCTCTTCTTACCGGTGCATGTTGAGTATGTGTGACTTTTAGAGAAAGTAGAGGTGAACCCAACAAAACAAATCTACAAAAAAGTCCTTTTTTACCCCGGGGTATGAGAAAATGAAGACTACAACTTGAAGATGCTTAAGCATTGTATTCGTGTCTGTGGTGTACTCTTCTACCAGTCCAGATACATATGGACACTCACGCACACATAAGCATGGACACACACACATATTTAATATGTAGGGAAAGGTCTTCTCAAGAACTTAGGCTGTCAGAGCATATGTAAAAGAATAATGAATTATACATTTTCTTCACCCTTTAGACAAAAAGAAGTGGGATTGGCTCTAGAAACATCTCTCCATCTCTTTCAGGGTGTGTGGAGAGTAACGATCCTTTTCCTGTCACTTGCCTCTATAATAGCATGCGAGAATTAATAGTTGGGATGAAATTCATAGTGTCTAAAAATTACAGTTGTGTTTAATCTAATTAAAATGTTACTTCTTGATGTAGAAGCACCCTCATCTAAGTTCTGAAGGACAAAAATGTATCTAATAAAAAGGGATAAAGCCACCTTTAATTTAAATAAACACAAATATTTTTTAAATTTTTTTATTAGAATGTGTTTGCACTACATGATGTATTAATACAACTAATTAAATCGTATTTCATCAACAACTACTTAAAAATTAACCCTCAGTAGAAAAGTAGCTCCACAATCTGTTTCATTGATTGCATCTATGACAATGATTTAGAGATAGGAAAGCTGTTAACAAGTATTTGATGAATGAGTTAAAAATGAGTGAATAGTATTATGCACTAGCAAAAGTCTTTAAGTGACCTAGAAGACCAATTTTAACCTCAAAGCTTTGGGCAGGCAAATTCTTTAGGTACTTCGGATGTGAGTTTACTCTGATAAAACAACAATGCAGGACAAAGGATCTCAAAATCACTATTTCTAGAGGAGTTTGGCAATGCAGATTCTAATAAGAAAGGGAGGTACACTTGCTCATACTAAAAGCTGTGGTGCCATTAACCTTCCTGCTAATTTGGAAACCGAATACAGAAGCTTACTGGAAAGTATTGTTGTTGCTCGGGGTCATAAGTCTTCCCTGTGCTTGCCAGAATTCAAATCATTCAGGATTTTGTAGACCAATGTGAGCATTTTGCATTAAGCTTAGAAACATATTGAGAACTAGAGGAAGGCAAGGCTGCTCTCTTTTGAAAGAAGGTGATTAATTTCATTCTAGCCCCATGAGTAACCTGGGGTTGGCTCTTGCCAGTGTGTGACAGGTACACCCAGGGAAAGCATAATCTGCCAGATCTTTTGGCTCCTTTCCTTCATCTGACACATTTAAGTAATCTTTTCAAAGTGTGTCTGAATCTACTGAACCTGCTGCTGGCCCACTATAGGATGCGGTGTTAGTGCCTTCCCAAGCTAAGAGTGCTGGGACAGAGACCAGAACACAGCCTTTCCCACTTGTGTTGCTTATTATGCACAGCCTGTGAGCCGTTCAGGATATAGACCACAAGGGAATGGCAAATTAAGCAGATTATTCCCCAAACATAAACTTCAATTTAAAGTAATTCTCATGTATTTGATAAAAAGAGCCTCACTTTGTAAAACTCTACATTTTAATTTAAAGAGTTAAGAAAGCCCAAACTTTTGGTAATGTGGATGCAGTATGTTCCTCATTTATGTAATTTTATATTTTTCAAGAAAAGTGGCAGTAGAAGATTTTTTTCTTCCTTTCTCTTCTTTTAACTTATGATTTAAATAGCACCAAGTTCATAGAAGAACCTGACATCTCTTTACTCTTGTCTTGTACTCATTTTAGTTATGACCTGGCCATTTTCTCTGATGTGTATGATGATCACATATATAATGTAGAAAACAAGCCACCAAAACAAAAATTATTCATGAAGATTTTATCACACATCTGCAGTGGCATACTGGTAAACTGGGCCTCCAAATCACAAAACTCAAAAAGCCTGTTATTTGCAGAGTTCACCAATTCCTATAATGTAAACACTCATCACAATTGATTTCAGGCCATTGGTGTATTGCCACAGAGCAAGCAGTTGGGAAGATAGGTTAACCACTTTCTCTCAGTAGCCAATGTCAGCCAGAACCAGCATATCTCAAATCAATACATTTAAACAATTTAATTTATTTTACTTTGGGTAACTCTAGGATACTAGAACAGTGTCAACTCTCAAAGAATGTTTCAGTATAGAAGCAGACAAATATCATTTATAAAAACACATAACAGTGTATATCCGTATATGATGTTGTGAGAACTAGTTTCCACATTTGGATTTCATTTCTGTAAGGTAAAAGTTAGAGTTGTAGCTGGTATTCAGCTAGAAATATAATAGCTCCTGGAGGGATGGGTACCTTGTCCTCAAAAGTGTGACCTGAGCTACATCTTTTGAATGAACTGAAAAGCTTTTTGCTTTTCAGAGATAAATTCAGGGTTCAGATGAATTGCAGCCCCTACTAGCTTTTCTGACCTCTAATGTATAGAGTTACCTCTTTTCACCTCTCATACTAATTTTAGTGCTACAAGGAAGATTGTAAAATAATGTATTCACAGAGTATAGGGTAGGATTAATGAGTAATTATTAAAGGCAGAAGTTATATTCTAAATTGTTAGCCTGGGTACCATTTATTACAATGAGTTTAAAAAATACACACTAAACCCCAAAGTAGAGCTGTTAGAGTTGGGGATGGTGGGAGCGGGAGTGGAATTGGCTAAAGATAGACAGAGCCTTCTTCCCTTTTCCTCTGCTTTTACCCCTTTCCTCCAAGTGAATCATCTGTAGTTTCTGAAGTACATTTTGAAAAATGCAAATTGAAGAACTTTCTCTGCTACTGTCTACATGTGGCCAGAAAAACAGTCAGTTTCACTCAGTCCTATAAGTGGTCTTCAAAATGAGTATGGGTAACTGCAGTCATGCTGGTTATAGAGTGGATTGTGTGTATTATTTAGAGGGTCAACAAAAATTGACCCATAATATATTCGTTTTGTTTAGTCTCAGAAAGGATTGGTCATAGTCATCTCTAAGGATTGTATTAAGTAATGAGGCAATGTTCTATTTTAGTTTAGTTCCAAAATTTTTAAAGCCATGCAACATTTATCTTCTAAATGATACTTTACAAATAATATATCCATGAGTAATTTAGTTTCTAAACCCTATTTTGAAATGCCACAATTTGAAACAGGTTTCTGGAGCCTCAGGTTCAGTGGATAGCACCTCAGAGTGGCTTCTGGAAACTGGGCAGTTTTATAAAGCTTTATAAAGGTCTGGTTAGCAGGGATCTGTATCTCCACCATCTCACAACCCCCTATCCCCCCACTAAACTATTTCTCGATCTTGATAAAACTTTGAAATTTTAACCAATAATAGTTAAAAATTGCTATATTTAAGTCTAATTTCAAAAGATCTTTAATTTTGGAATGACTAAATTCCATTAGACATAATTCCAAACACCTCTTTTCATACATCCATCCACTCTGTACTTAAGTTGAATTGTTTGTTTTAAAAACAGTATCAATATCTTCCAAGATATTGTATAAAAATTATTCAGGTTCTAAGAATTTGCTTATAGTGCAAATCAGGAATAATTGGAATGTAGGTGACCCATCAGGGTTACTAACCGCACTAAGGAAAATTATTATATCTGTGGTTTCTAGGTCTTTTAAATAAAGAAATAGCATAATGATGCAATAATATTTTTAATTATCTTCCAATCTGCAACATAATTTATAAACAAAGCATTCTTCTGATGAGAATTACTTAAGAAATTCTAGATAATTTTGAAATAGCCATAAAAATTTTTTTTGGAAAGTTAAAACCATAAATCTGTCTTAAATTTTAAAAAAAAATCTATCACCTTTCTTTCTCTCTCTCCTCAGTCCCAGTGGAAGATAGCTGTTTATGTCTCTGTCTAAAAGGATGTCCCAAAGGGAAACACTCCAGATAATGGGGCCAATTGCATTTAACTCCAAGGATTGATATCCTATGTCACTTCAGTGACTCAAAACAGGACAGCACCTATCTGGGTAAAAGGAGTAGGTCCAATTTCAGGTTTAGAATTTGAGGGCCTTTGGTTTCTTATAATTTTTAATAGACTCCTCTGGAAACAACTCAACCAAAGCTACAAATCAATACCTGTCTCTACTAAAAACCAATATAAAGCCTCCAGTGCCAAACTTTGCAACCTGAATAAAATCAGAATTATTACCATGGCCTACAAGGCCTCTTATGATCTGACTTCTGCTTGTGTTTCTGACCTTATATCCTTCTACTCTGCCTTTCTTCACTCTTCTCTAGCTTTACGAGCTTTCTTAATGTCTAACTTATTCTGTCACAGGGTGTTTACATGTGCTTTCTCTCTTGATCTTCTCATGTCTACCTCTTAGCACTTAGAGCTCCATTTGAGTGCCAAATACTATAGGAAGACTTCCCTGACCTTTGGGTTAGAGTAGCACCATGCCTGTTGGCCTAATCAGTTCTGTTAACCAATTCATTTTCTCTATGACATTCTTGGTGCCTAAAGTGACTATGTTCATCCTTCTGTGTTGTATTTATTATCACTTCCTGTCACTAGACTTTACATTCCTTGAAGGCAGGGACTTGGCATCCTTTAACACAATATCCCCGTATGTAGGCTTTATCATGTAGAAGGTGGGTATCCACTGGTTAAAGAGTCATATGAATTTTGCCCATGGAGATACTTCTCTTTGTAAATAGCTTGAAATAGAAAAAAATTATTTTTAGTTTTTCAGATTTAAAGTTCCATCAAAATAACAATAACAACCATAATAATAAGCTAAGAACTTTTTAGGCAAATGTCCATTTTTATTGTTTGCAGCCTAACCTCTTTAAAAATTATAAATCAGCAACATCCTTTTCATGGCCTGTTTTTGAATATTTCCCAGGCACCCAGACATTCTGGGTCTGGAAGAGGGCATTTGACTCAAAAGAAATCAGCCAGAATGTACAAATAAGGGTGGGTCTGCAGAAGTAAGTAGGAGGAGGTGTGGGAGAAAACTCTAATTAATAATGAGAAAAAGGAAAGAAAAGAGAGTAGAATACAGCATAGGAGAAGAAAAGTAAAAGAGGACTAGAAATGGAAGGATTAGAGGAAGTAAGCAAAACAAGAAAGTGAGATATAGAGAACAAAGCATAGAAGAGGAAGTGGGGACAAGAGGAAGAAAGCAGGAGGCTTGGGAGAAGCAGGACCCAAGGGGCAGTGCGGAGCAGAAAGAAGGCACTGAGCCAAGTACCAAGATACACATGGAAAGCACCACTGCTACAAAACTCCCTGGCCATGGTCAGGGCAAGTTACCTTCCTTGCTGATTCGAGAGATGATTTTTAAAGCATCATCCATCCCCAGTACTCACTTTGCTTTACAAACAGAAGGCTTTAAAGGGCTCCCCGGCAAACGGATTTTCTGTCTCTGAGCAAATCTAAGTGGCAGATGGGCCCTGGCTCCCCAAGGAGAACAGCCCCCCCCCCCACTATTGTCTGAGCCCTTCTGCAGTGTGAGTGCTCAGCCATTGCCTCTGCTCGGTCAGGCAGGAAGGAAGGCTTTGAACTTGATCGACCTCCTATTTTAAATGGAGGCCTATTCTCACATTCATCCATTACAGATTCCAAGGTGTGTTTCAGAGACTTTTTTCACTGGAATATTTCCTGGAAAAACAGTCTTGGAAGTGGACATTCTTAAGGTCAATTCCAGGTTTCTCACTTCATGGCTTTAATGGTTTGTCTGTAAGATGGAAATAGAGACTCTACCCTCATCCTGTTGTTGTGAGGGTTAAATAATGTAACATGTCTAAAGAATTACATACAGAGTAGGCCCTCAATTAATACCCTCTGCCTTCTCTTCTGATAATCAGAAATCTTATCTTCTCCTGTCATACTCTCCTTTCCCAATATGGGATCCCCTGGCAGATTTTCACATTGGAGATGGTTAAAGCAAGGATCATCTATCATTTTCTTACAGGTAAAATAGGGGAAGGTATTCTTTCACCCAGTAAAGAGTTTCTTTTTTATTTTTTGGTGTATCAAAATAAAGTACTTTCCAAACCGTACAAAATAGTCATTTTCTGCAAAATAACAGCATATCATTCAATGCATACTACAGCAACACATAGAGCATTGCAACAGCTGCGGATTTAGCCAAATCCTTCTTTGGCTGCAGTGCAAAAGGAAGATCACAGGTCTTGGAACTGGAACAATGTATGTTTGAAGCAAAGGCACAACTCCTCACCAGCAGTGTGCCAGCTCTGCACCAGTTCTATGTCAGCTCAGTGTCAGTTCCATCAGTGTGAAATGATATCATATCTTTTGTTGCTGATTTGGTGGTTGTTGGCATTAAGTCGACTACACGAAAGTGCCTACTGTGGCATTATATTGAACACATAGTGAGTACCTAATAGAAAGTTACACTGGTTTCTGTTTCTTTCAGTGGAAGCTATTGGAAAACTTTATGCTTCTTCTTCCTTGGAACTACACCTTTAATTTTATAAAGAAAAGTAATGTGCAAATATGACTTGATTTATGGCCAATAAGAGAGACACATAATGATTTGCAGTCTCTTCTGGGAGAAAGGGACTATTCTGTTTAGGAACATCACCAAGTCCTTACATTATCAGTAATGATTGAGCCTGGAAATTAGCCAAGGATACCAGGTAGTGATGTTAGGATTAATTTAGGCTTCATGTAATTGGTCCCTGAGAAACTGCAATCTAGAGATTTGATAGAAAATGTTGGGAATCCTTAAGGGAAATAACCAGTATACTTTCTAGGTAAATATTGGTCACATCTTGGACTTCAATCTTAGAGTCTTAGACCTAAAGGGGAAGTTTGAAATTGCCTAGACTGGGAATTAGAGGGCTTGGGAAGGTTTCTTTCATCTCCTGAAATTATTTGCAACATGTTATATTGTATGTACATATCAACGATATTCTCAGGAGAACATCATCTTTCATCACATGCTCAGCTGGGAACATTATTCAAAAAGGTTAAATCCACTGTATTTGAATAACCTCCAGAAAAGTGATAGAAACCTTTTAGAGCTTTCAATTCAGGCAGCCCGCTGTGGCATGCATGGCATAAGTTCGCCACCTCTGCTCTAGAAGTTATGTGTATATATTTTCAAAGAAAGATAAAACATGTTCCAGGATTCATGTTGCATGTTCTGTCCACAGTCACAGTGAGTTAGTATCAGCACAGAGGAGATAAATCAAGTTGTCCCAGTGACTATTTCTCTGTCATTCAAATGATTTGTATTTATTAATGTGTATAATTTCCATAGTGCATTAGGCATTATGAAGGCTGTAGATGTATAAAAGTATCTGTTGTAATGGAAGTTTTAATCTGGTTGGAGAATTTTTTGTAAAGTCCTTAGAAAAAGACTAGGGTTAGTCAAGAACAATGTAAGCAAGTACCTGCTTGCAAGGTACAGCCTGTAATTGCAGAGAAGGGGTTCAGAGGCCAGGCTGGTGGGTGGTGTCTGAAGAAAAGAAATGGATGTCATTATGGAACATTGGTGAGGAGACTGGCCTCAGTAGCTTATGTTGGACCTTGAAGTGGCTGGAGGCTTCACAACGAGGGTGGTTGAAGTTTTTATTCTATTACATTATTTTTATTCCAAAATGACTCTCATATTTCTACAAAGTCTACACAAAGCACAACCTACATTTATTTATTTTTTATTTTTTTATTTTTTTTGGTACCAGGGATTGAACTCGGGTCCTTGCACTTGTGTAGCAGACGGCAAAACCACTGAGCTAAATCCCCGGCCCTCAACCTACATTTATTAATTCAGTTCAAAGGTTAATAATCTTATTCACTCTGGTGGCTTGAGTAAATACTATTTCTAGAGTTAGTTTTGATACATTTCCACACTGAAAATAAAAGTTAACTTCAGATCAGCTTAAGAATGACATAATAAGTTGTTCTTACCCTGTCATATCACTGTATCTTTTGCCTGGCATTCTCTGTGTGTGTGTGTGGTGCTTTGTTTTAAAATTTGACTTTATTTTTTCTTTCAATTATTAATTTTTATTAGCATATGTTAGCAGTACGCGATGCTAGCTAGCATTTATTGTGGAGAATTCGTACATGTGCCTAACACATCTTAATTCTTTGTACATCCCCCTCTCTCCCTCCCTCCATCTCTTGGTCTGTTCTCTTGCCATTTGCAAAAGATCTGGAGAGTCCTGCTGAAGGCGCCACAGCTGGAAACGGAATTACACTGGTGCCCTCTGCTGGTAAGAGATGGGAAGTTCAGCAGGAAACAATGGTACCCTAGTCTTTTCAATGTAGGGACTGAATCTGTGATTCTCAGCCCTCAGGGGCCTTCAGGCAGGATTTATTTAGTACAGTGTGCAGGCCTCCCAATCAGGTATGCTCTGACATCATGCCTGAATTCATTAACTGGAAGGAGTAATTGGGTTTTTATTGTAAGAAGCTTGTCAGCTAATTTTTAAAAGTAATTCAGAAAACGACCCCCCACCTTTACTTTGGCAGTTTGAGAGACGGACACTCCTTTCATAGCACACTGTACTGTGACTCATCGTGGGTGGTGGCTGTATTGCTACAATCCCTCTTGGGAGGCCAGGGGGAGACACTGAGGCTATTTTTAATCCTGTTCATTTTTTTTTTTAATGGTGAAGAAAGCACATTGATATTCATTGCTGATTTTCTTGGCTCAAATAATCAGAATTAATGCCACTGTGTTAAATTAGATTTAGAGTGTTCCTTTAGTTCCCTGCTCAGCTGCTTTTTCTGCTAGAGGTGAAAAAACATTCAGCTGTAATTAAGAAAGAGGAGTGTGCTGAGAAGGGAACCAAAAGAGAGAGGAGTTGTGAAATTTCATTTGTTCAAATTGGTGATAAACTTCTAAAATAAAATGATGGGAGCTGGAGTAGGGTAGAGAGAGGTTGGAATGAAGTGATCTTTTTCAACTCTCTACTTTTATTTTGTTTATTGTTTTAAAGATCAATAATAGGGACATGGAGGTCTGCCTTTGGTTTCCATAACAACCTGGCTTATTGAAAGCCTGCAGTCACCACAGATCCCCAATTATCAGCCTTCCAGGGCTTATTAGTGGAGCTGAGGATCCCAGTGAGCGGGCAGCTCATTGTTGGCACGTGCCTGGTGGGCTAGCGGGAGGGTGCAGGCAGGCAGAAGTGGAGCTGTTAGGTGAGACAGCAGCCATTTGTCCCCCTGTCACTTCAGGGCAGTGTAGTCACTCAGGAGGCTTCCGAGCACCTCCTGAAGCTCAAGAAGCTGCCGCTGCCACTGCAAGCAGCTCAGAAATCAGACATCGAAGTGGAGATTGCTTTTTCAGCTTCACCTCAAAGCCACCCATCTGGAATAAAGCCATATGAATATATCACAAGCCCTGTATGTTTGTTGAGCTCCTATAATTAATCGGCACTTCTTCCTCACAAAAAACAATGGTGACTCTACACTTCTAATATTAACTCAAGGCTTAATTAAAATGTGAAGCCAACCTAATGCATATTTGATAGCTTTGAATCACCCAGTCTTTGGTCTGGTGTTCGCTTATTAGATCCTAGCATTGAGTAATCATAATTGCAACAATAATACTGATGATAATAAGAATACAGGTAACATTTATTTTTGCCAGGCTTTCTGCTGAACGCTCTAGATGTGATTTCTTATTGCAATCCAATGGGCCTATAACAAGAGGTGTCACTGTTCCTTTTTTACAGATGAGAAAACAAAAACAAGAAAATTTAAATGACTTAAACATAGGCCAAATGGCTGGGGAGTGTAACTATGACATTGTCTCATGTCTGCTTCCTCCATGTCGTTGCTTTTAATCTTCCCTAATTATTTAACTTGAATGCTCTCAAAATAGAAAAGAAACATATTTACAATAAATCCTTTGTTGTCTAAAGTGACTGGGGAAGTGGAATGTCCTGCCTAATCAAATGTTTTGATTAAAAATTACCATCTATGTCATTATTGGATTTCCAATTGGGAAAGGTTTGGGATATAATAAAACAAATACAACATTAGAGGTATAGTAATCACTGTTGAACAAAGTCATAAAATGCTTTGGAATCATTATGTAAATGTCAGTTTTTGTTGTAAAGGAGAAGTGTTAGTTGATAAAGACTTCTGTTTGACAGACTATCAGATAAACTGTTTTTATAACATGGAAATATCTGCCTTAAAATTTTGAACTTTCTTTATTTTGAGTTACTTTATGTACCACTGAAGTTCAATGTGATCAGAAAAAACTATTTTGAAGTCTTCTGGAAATAAGAATTATTAGTGCAAGGAAAACCTGAAATTCATTAAGTATTCTGGATCACTGGACTGTGCTTTTTAAAACTTGGTCTTCATACTGTGTAGGAAATTAATATGACAATCCCTTGAGGTGGTTCTATCTGAAACTGTTGTAAAGCACCAAGAGAGTGGATCAACATTGGTAGAATTTTCATTATAGTTACTCAAACTATGATTTGAACTATGATATGAAACTTTTATGATTTTTAGTTTCCAGTATTCTTGCAGGCCTTGTTTACAAGGACCTCATCTTGCTAAGGATTAAGAGAAAATATAATAAGAATAATACATACTAAGCATATATATTTAAGCATCTTACAAATGCCATATTTTATAACAGCCATGAGATGGGCACTATACCTTTAATTTATAGATGGAGAAATCAAAATACAGAGAGGTTGCATAAAGTGCCTAAGGTATCACGTTGGGAAGTGACAGGTTTCAGATTCACACTCAGGTGACCTAGCTCTGGAATCTGTGTTCTCAACTAGTGTTGTTTATACTATCTCTGGCTTCTTTCTATTATCTCTTACACCTCAAACAATCACATCTAGATTCCCACCCTCATCTGAAAGAACTTTAGCTGAAGTCACAAATAACCTCCACATTACTACAATTCAGTGGTCAATTTTAAGGGCTCATTTTCTTTACCCAGCATTACTTCTATCCTTTGAGCCATTTTCATTGCTGTTTCTTTATCTCCCTAATTACTAAATATTGGAGTAACTACAGCTCAGTTCTTGGTTCTCCTCTTCTCTTTTCTGTCCACATTCTTTGGTGAACCCTTAGTTCATGGCTTTAAGTGTTTTCTACAATGTGATCAATCCCAGTATTCCACCTGTAGCCTAGACTTCTGTCCAACTACAAACAACTGTTTACTCTGCAAGTCACCTTCTGTATGCAATAGACATCTGAAACTAAATGTTTTCAAAACCAGACTCTGGTCTTTTCCCCTTGAACCTGCTCTTCCTCCAGTCTTCTTCATCTCAGAAATAAACAAATCCATCTCTTCCTGAGACTTAGGCCATAGATATTTGAATTTTCCTTGATTCTTTTTTCTTTGACAATATTCCATCTATAAGCAAATCAAAATATCTAGAATCTCAGCATCTGCATTATCTACTATCCATCTCGCTTCAATAAAAGCCACGTTTTTAACATGTCCTCAACGTTTCATATGATTAACATCCCACCTAGTCACTACTCAGATTTTGTGTACTTTGATCCTCTCTCAGTCCACTCCAGAAATACTGATTTTCTTTTTCTTCTTATCAACAAGGCACGCTTACATTCTAGAGCATTTGCATCTACTGTTTGTTCTGCCTCAAACCTTCCTTCTCAAGGTGCTCCTGTACTTCACTCTCTAACCTTCTTCAGCTCTATGTTCAAATGACCAAATGCCTTTCTCCCACACTGAACTATCAAATTGAAGTCAGAGAAACTTTAATGTCTAATAAAGAATCTTCGGTGGGTTAAAATTATAGTTAACTCAGAATTTACCTATCAATAGTCCTTTTATAGCAGGTTCAATTTGCTTATGTATTGATTCAATGTAATTGGAACATTTTTCATATAAGAATTTCTTCAAAGGAGTACTGTATAAAATCTTAGGTATTATATATTGTATTTATATATTATACATTATATACACATATGGGCAGCTCTGTTAATGATCAGAGTTCAAGGATTAAGTCTTTTGTCAGCTATTAGCTTGATCCACTTGGAAAACTGTTAGTGACCCAGAAAACACCACTAAAAACCAGTGCATCTTCTCTTATATTCTAATTGTGATTGGTAAGTTTGCCTGAATAAAGGCAAAATACTGTGAGCCAAACAATAAATCTCATGTGTGTAACTAGACAGACTTTGATGAGAAAGGGCTATTATTCATTACCTAAGAGCCTGGAGGTCCATGAGGGGAATGTGTATGTGTGTTGGCATTTAGGGAGTGGCCAGAAGGATGTGGTAAGAGTGGTAATCGACATAAAACCTTGTGATGAGAAAAGTAAGGAGATGGAGGTGTCAGTGCTACCTACAAATCCCATCCAAAAGGAAGATGTGGTCAGAGAGAACCAAGACAACAATGAACAACTGTGAAGCTTTAAAATCTGTTGACTAGAAACCTTTAATGATAAGAATCTGTATATGAATAAGAGTATGTACGTATGCTTCATGATCCGTACCTAAACTGGTAACCCTTCGTCGCTTACTCAATATTCTCATCATTCTGCTTATTTGAATAGCTGCCCAACATAGTAGGAAGAAAAGGGAGGATCAACAAAAGGAGGAAAGAGCTGTGATTTTTCTCCATTGCCAAATGCTTGGAACAGTGGCAGGCATTCTCTGGGATTAGAATTTCCTGCTCCTGAAGTGGTGCTTGTTTACCACGGAAAGCCTTGGTTTATGGAGGAGTACTTTGACACTGGCAGGAGAGAGATGGGAATATAATCATTCCAGCTCTGCTATTTATCCTTAGCAACCTGTGTGCTGACACCTGCTGGGTATGGCAGATCTGTACCTTGTCACCACATGTGTAATGTGTGTGAGAGAACAGTAATAGGGTTAATGTCACTCCTTCACGAAGAGAATTTTGTTTATTCCTATTGCTTCCCGTATTACTCCAACACCCTCTGTGCCATCACTCCCAACCTTCTTTCCTTATCCGCCATCACCATGCTCCCACCCAGATCTCCTGAGAGTCATTACTACTGAGCCCATCAGCCAAAGTTAGTGGGTTTCCATGGTAACCAGGCAGCTGGTGTCTAGACACTCTGAGAGATGCTTTGCAATTGAGCTGCTGCAAATCTAGCTTCTATCACACACTCCCTTCTCTTCCCTCCTCCTTTTTTTCTCCCATTTCCTTTTTATTTACAGCAGACATTAATGCCAACACTGGATAGAGTTTTCTTTTGACAGACCGTTAAAGGAAGGGGGAGAGAGAGAGGATGCAAACCCCGAACTGACTGTCTCACCATATCAGTGCAGTGAGAAGACAACTGAGGTGACAGACTCCGATCTGGTTTGCCCTTTCCTCCTCACGAAGGATTTTATTTAATTAAAATATTTTAAATTAGAAAACAGTGCCACTAGTCCACTGGGAGGCATAAGCATCTTTAAGAGCCTATAAAAGCATTTTCAGTATAGGGCTCCAGCTGATGGCACTGACTTGGGGTAGAATTTCTTCAGTCTTCAATCGATGTGATTTCTCTTTCTGTGTTGCTCAGGGGAATCACATGTCTTTGGTATCTATAAGGAGGTGTATAGGCAAATATAAAACAGAGCCTTAAGTGACATCTGTGATCTGAAGAAGTAAATTTTAAACTTCCTTCATTTCTCCTGAAAAAGAGAAAAGGGGCCCCTAACACTTGGGACCTGGCATGGTGCTTACAAGTCTGCCTTAAGAGTTCTCCTATGAACATACAAAGTTCCACAGAACATCAGCACCAGAGAATGGCATCGTGACAGCAATAATACCACCACAATCATATGTGAGCACAGGCTAAATAAGAACACTGCCCAAACCACACAATCATCAGATATTGTCTCAGACTGGATAATATGAATAATGATTCCTCCTTATTTCTAGATGATATTTATTGAGATGCCCAATCATAAAATTACCCTATTTCTTCAAGCCACCTAACACAAACTCAAATAAGTCCTTTCCAGTTCCTTCTGATATATTTCATGGTTCTCCATAGAATATGCCCTCCCTGGAAAATGAATGTTGATAAACTCAACTATGTTCTACCCTGTATGTGTTCCAGACATGTGTTGTATATGTGTTTGGCTATATTGACACCCCATAGAATTTATGCATTATTACGTATTCTCAAATTAACTTTAATGAAAATTTTTTTTCTCATTTTCTCCTACATCTGAATATTTTCTGTATTATCTTTACCCCCAATTTATTACCATGCTTTCCTGAATTCACTGATTTCTCTTCTAAAAACACATAAAACCTCACTTAGAAAATAAAATTACCTCATTTATTTTTATGTCTACTATTTTTCCATTTTTAGTCTCAATAATTAGATGTGATGGCTTAAGGCATTGGATGAGTTTGAAAACCTCCTATTGCTCTTTTTTGAGCCAAGTCAGCAGTGACCATCAGAACATGGGAATTAGATAGATAGCAGGCCTCAAAACCCCAAACATACCCCCAAGTAAAATTATATGGGGGACTATGACTTTATTTGAATTTGGTATCCTTTTATTTAAATCAGGAGGAAAATTACGCCTCTTTTTTCAGACTCAATGTTGTGAGAAAATTATTGGGACAACAACCATCTCCTCTCTTTCGCTTTATTATCTGTCAGTTTTAAATGACTAGTTTAGCTACCACTATCCACAACAGAGAAAAACTTTTGAGGAAGACCACCTTGAGAGAAGAAAGACAAGTTGAGAAGTGACTGCACCGTTTGGTTATTAGTGTCTTCTCAAGCATGACCTGAAGTTCCAACTTGGGGCAATATGGTCATGTATCCCTCCAGGCCAATAGCTGAAGTCCATTGTCATCTCTCTTTGAAGTCAGTTATCATTTTGATAATTTAAAGAGCCCTACTCACAATTGATTTAGATCAAATCAGCTCATTGGTCTCTTACTTGGGAACAATTCTACTAATCAGACTTTTGCATAGTTTGTATTACCTAAGTCCCTGTTTCACTTATTTCTTTCTTAACTGGGTTCTCTGAGACTGAAGTCCAGACTTAGTTTCACCCGTCTTCTTAGAAATGGAAATCTTTTTTTTTTTTTCTTAAATTTTTTTATTGGTACATTTTAGGTATACAACACATTTACATTTCTCTTTGGGAACTTGTACCTTTACATGATGCATCTTGGTTCTTTTTTTTTCCCCCTTCCTAGCCCTCCCTCCCCCTCTCCACCCTTCCCTATATACAAAGACTTTATTTCCATTTTTTCGATTTCTCAGCATTTTTCCTTTCCCTTCTTTCCTTTCCCCTGACCCTCCCACTACCACTACCCTTTGGATCTTTTCTTCTTATTTTGCATTTTCAATTCTTCATTCTAATCATTGATACATTTTAGGTATAAAATATAATGACATTCATCATTGGAAATTTGCACCTTTACATAATCTCTCTTGGTTCTTATTTTTCACCCTTGCCCAGCCCTCCCTTCAACCCCTGCAGTCCTCCCTATTTACAAAGATTTTGTTCTTATTTTTCCATTTTCTCATATTAATTCCATTCCCTTCTTTCCTTTCTCCTGCCCCTCCCACTTCCTTTCCCTTTGCCCCTTTTCTTCCTATTTCACATTACTTATTATATGTTTTAGTCCTTATTTACACTTTCAGTTTCTCACACCAGAGAAACTATTTGGTATTTATACATGTGTGTCCTATTTATTTCACTTAAGAGTATCACCTCAATGTGCATCCACTTAGCTATAAATGTCTCTAATTTCTCAAGAAATGGAAATCTTGTTCTTAGACCTTACTGCTTAGGCCTTACTGCTCCCTGGTAGATTTCCCTAGAGTGCATGATCTATCTGAATTGGCCTCTTCCTAGTTTCTGAACTCTACAGCCTCCAGGGCTTATTAACCACCTTTGCTGTGTACCTCTTATCAGAATATTTCCCTTAACCACATACTTCAGATTTTGTGTCACTCCACATCAACCTTCGCCTCCTCTCATTGCCTACTACTGCCCTCATGCCCAAGAATTAGTTGCATGGATAATCTCCATTCTCTTTGAATCTGGCATATTATTTTATTGACTGTATCAGTATAGTTATTTTTTTCTCTTTCCATTTCATGGCCTCAATTCAAGAGAGATGTATCTCTGAGAAAGAAGAATCAATAAATATAGGTGCACTTGGTGAGAGGATTTTAAACTTGGATCACTGAAAAGTAAGGCCAATCAGGTTATAGCTGAAGTGATAGTCATCAGCTGTTTAGAATAAAATATAGGATGGAAGCTAGGCATAAAGTCAAAGATACACTGAAATATTTGACTGTAGTATCTAGAATTTGGTGGATCAGATACAAGAAGTCATTGAAGTTTGTGGTATAAAAAATAAACAGTACGCTTAGGGTGATATTTAAGGATTAAGAATATGACAGTGCTAAAATAAATCTGGTGATTGATTACCTGGGTAAGTTCAGGATTGAAGGCATTAGATGCAAAGACTACAAAATTGATGTAGAAATGCATCCTAGGTTGTTCTCATGTTAGGAACTAGGAGAGAAAAACTAGTTCCAGAATGGCAAAACAGACTCTAACACAAGGCAGCGATAAATCTAGAGCATTGTCCTCACTGAAGTCAAGAAAAGAAAATATTAAGATTTCAAGGCAGGGGTGGGGGAAGAGGGAGGGAAAAAGGATGATAAAAATATCAAGATGTGTTATGTACATGAATCTCCACAAGGAATGTAATCATTGTCTAATAAAAATATGTACTAATAAAAAATGAAAACTGAAAAGAAAGAAGCTTTCAAAGTCTAAATGTACCAATAATTAAGGAGATAATTTTCTTTCAGGCTTTACAAGAGAAACCCAGGTCTTGTGTCTTGGCTGGGTAGTTTCTATTTGGCATATTTAAGGAAGGGAAAGAAAAGAATGAGAAAAGAAGAAGAAAATGGAAACAAAGCTTTTGTAAATAAGGAGGGGTGGAGGAGTTGAAGGGAGGGAAAGGAATGGGGGAAAAATAAGAACCAAGATATATCACATACATGTGCAAATTCCTTATGATTAATGTGATCATTAGTATACCTAAAATATACCAATAAACTTAATTAATTAACAAAGGAGGAGTAGACAAATTATAGTTAGGGTGATTTACAGCTGAGGTTGTTTGCAATAAGAAGAAGTTTATTCAACTAAATAGGATTTGTTTTTCTGCATGTCTAGCTTATTTGAAAGGTACAAATCTAATGTCAGCTAAACATTTTAGAGACAAAGAAAGGGAATTTGGAGGATCTATATCTGGTTTTGTCAGCAATTCGGGGGGGAGGAAGGGGGAAAGGTCAATGTTTGGCTTTGTTATAGGTAAAAATGGGTGTCAGCCTTGAGTCTTAGGAAGGTCCTAATTAGAGTGGACAGCAGATTTTGTGGAGAAGAGTATTCTTTGGGGTAAATGCACTTCAGGGAATACAAAATGATGGGGGAATTTCAGAAAGTAACAAGATTGGGTGAATTTTTTTTTTAACAGTTGTTACTTTCTGGAGTGTAACCTAAGTAAAGGTCATTATTCAACAAAAGCAATCAGGAAAGATCCAGGACAATGGCAAATGAGCTAACCTTAAAGTTTGGAGTATAATTTTATTTTATTTATGTTAATTCAAGGATAGCATGGTTAGAAAAATGGTATATTGAAAGTCAAATCAGAGAAATAAGGAGAGTGAGATGAAGAAAAGATGGTGCAATTAATAGTGATTCTTTCATGAAATTTGTTGATGAAAGAGGAAAAGAACGGGCTTGTAAACTTCAAGAAGTCTATCTTTGCATTTTTGAAAGGCTATCTTGTACAAGAAAGAATATATGGATACCTTTGTTCTATGTTATTCTAGACAACAGAACTTCATAAATTTTAGGGGAAGTAGATTCCAGTTGGAATTAGAGTTGGTGTCAAGAGGGATTCCTGTATTAGACTGGTGGTTCCTGAAGGGTCTCCTAGCCCCTTTTCTACTCTACAGTTTCTGCTACATCTGATTTCTTTCAAATAGGGTTTTGAAAGAAGGTAAGTAATAGGAAGTCTAACACCTAGACATATGATACATTTTGGAAATGGTTTTATTAGAAAAAGAGACATTGGGTGGAGCAAAAAAGGGATGATTTTTCAAATGGCAGTTTTATAACATGGTCATTTATAAATCTATAGTTCCATCCCAAATAAGATGCATATTCATCTTTATGAATCTTTATTCTTTCAGTTATTGTCCCAATGTCCCCAAATAACCAAATCTGTAATATTCTTTGTTATAAAATATAAGTAAAGAGCTTGGAGAGCTTGACTGAAAAGAGAACAATCAGTACAAATACTAATATTACTTTTCCAATATAGTTCTGATTGTATCCCAGTGAGTGCTATTGATTTTTAAAGTAATTTTTTTACTCAAAGGCAGCACCATAATTTGACAGGCTCCAGGAAGCCAACACATACAATGAATGTATATAATGAATTTTCCTGGTAAGAGATGGAGATTGCATTTATTTATCCATGTGCAAGTATGTAATACAACCACCTTTTATGGGGCTTTTTTGTTACAATGTTATTTTTTAAATTAACTTAAAATCTGAGTTAAACCTTCACAGTTGGCTTTTTAACATTCTGTTAGCACTGGGACATGGAAGGGGGTGGTTAATGGGGGAATGATGTATATTTTTATCTCCTTTTCTTTAGGACATGGAAATTATCTCTTGTGGATTCCTAGATATGACAGCATTTGTAGTGCATTTAGATATTTCTAAACTTTTATTATCCAGTAATTCTTTTATAATTTAATTTATGAAATCTACCATAATCAATGATAACTATTAAGGATCAAGTTACTGATTTTATTTTTCTTTAATGTAGGAAAATTTATTGGGGAATAGGAATGGGGACTAGGAATAGCTCCTAAGAAATGGGGAGGGTCTCAAATGGTTTGACCCAAGTTACTGATTTTAGAGGTCCTGTGTAGAATATCCACTTCACCTACCATAATCTGAACATAACACATTGATATCTGAAAAAACAATGTTCTTCAACCCTGATTCTGCAAGTCTCCAGAGTAAGTAAAATTATTTCTGGTAACCCTTAAAGTAAAATTATATTGAATTACCTTGTATTTCAGAAAAGAAAATAGGAATAGAGAGAGAGAGAGAAAGGAAGGGAAGAAGAGAGGAAGTAATTCTACAGTACGTGTAGGACCACTGGTGAGAGACAAGGGCTAAAATCAAACAGTGGAAACCATTCATCCCTGAAGGCTGTGAAAGTCTAGTATGCTGTGTGACTCTGGGCAGGTCACAGAATCTCTGTCTTCAGTTTTTCTCAAAGGGAATGAGAGACTGAAATCAAATCATCTCAAAGGTCTTCTTCAACCTCCACTAATTACATCAACAATTTTATGAACAATTGCAAGCCAAGTCTGTAACAAACATACAAATTTAGAAATTTTGTACATTTGAATTCTGGAGTTTACCCATTTGCATCGATAAAATTAGCAAGACAACTGCCAAGTCTCTAGTTTTCTTTGTGCTGTGTAGAAAAAGCCATAAGGGAAAATTAAACAACAAAGATAAATAATTGCCTAATCTCAACTTCTACCCAAATACATCTTGGCGAGTCATGGAAAGACATGAGTTGAATATGACTCATGAATGCAGTGCTTTTATTTTAAAAATTTAAATGTTACCCAAACAATAGAGATTTACAAGTAGGAAATATTTTTAGGCAGCTATAGCCACTATTGGAAAGACTTTTAAAAAGCTGGAATTATGTCTAGCTTTTGTTTGCGAATTTTTTATCTGAAATTCAATAATCAAAATCATTTAATCCAATATTAGATTGGAGAATTTAGTAATCCCAGATTTGCTTTTTCTTTTAAAGATGTGGTATAAATAATGACTGTAGAGACGCTGAATCAGCCTGCTGCAGACAGACAGGTCAGCGCACTCCCTACCGAGGTCCCGAGTCCCACGGAACATGACGAATCAGCACGCACCCTGGCAACAATCCACTGGATCCCCCCCATGCTCCTCTATACAGCCACTTGGTTCCACACTACAAAGATGCAGAGGACACCAGACCACCGGAGCACTGTACTGAGTCCCGCTGCTCCTGGCCCAGAGGTAGGGGCTTCTGAGCCACCATCCCACTGCTCCTGGTCCAGAGGAAGGGGCTTCCCGGTCACCATCCCTCCCGCTGTTCCCAGCCCACAGGAAAGGGCTTTTGGGCCACCATGCCTACTACTGCTCCCAGCCCCTGCCCCACCTCTCCCAGCTCAGAGGAGGTAATCCCTGCAGACGCTAACAGAACCCCCCACCCCCGTCAAAATGAGAAAACAAGTAAATAAGTCTTAAAACCAGACTTCCAGATCACCTACAACCACCCCAAAGGAAAATGAGATGGAACACTCTGATACTCAACCACCTGGACCCACTGAACTGGAAACAAAAGGGGATCTGGAAAAAATGAAATCAGAAATAATTTCTCAGATAACAGGAGAAATTGTGCCCCTAGTGCAAGACATGATTAATAAAT
>NW_004624731.1:32634043-32646453 GCF_000247695.1 Heterocephalus glaber | reverse complement strand
AGGGCTAGGAATGGGGAAAAAATAAGAACCAAGATGCATTATGTAAAGGTACAATTCCCAATGAGATATGTAAATGTGTTGTATACCTACAATGTACCAATAAAATAATTTAATTTTTAAAAATGACTGTAATTGGATACTGAATCAATGTATAATAAAAAACAAATGATTAATTGAATTTTAAAATGAAAATCAGTATAACCTAGAAGATAGTTCATTAACTTTCTCAAAGTCTGACATACATACATAAATACATAATACATATATATATTTACACTTTTGTAACTGGTCACTAGATAAGGTCTAGGCTGATACAGTGGAATGGCTAGATAATACTTAAACAATCTAGTTCAATAAATTTAAAAAATTGTGAGGAAGAAGAACTAAGAGAGTAGCTCCAATGAAAACTAACTGACAGACACAAGTAGCCTGTTTAACTTTTTCTCTTCTCCTAAGTACAAAACTAAATAATGAATATCATATACATAATGTCTGATTTTTTGTAAATTATTAACTTTCTCCAAAATGCAGCACTAAGAATTATAGAGAAACCTTTGGCGGGGTGGGGGATGAGGTAGAGAGAGCAAGATGCTACCTTCAAAGAAAAATAACAAGACTGCACAAGTATGACATTTCTTTGCCTGGAAATATTTTAAGAGGATAGCCACTTTGCTACCTTGTCCTGACTGTTCTTCAAAATCTGCTGAGATTCTTTGCTTGAGAAAACCTGGAAATGATGGAGTGTTGTGTATATGTAGAAAAAATAACACCTAGAAATCTGTCCCTCATCATATGCCCTGTCTCCAGATGACTGCAAGATATCATGGAAATGAAAAAGTCCTTCTTACAATAAATACACTTGAGCTTGGGGTGGTGCACTCCTATAGTCCCAGCACTGAGGAGGCTGAAGGCAGAGCGATTGCCATGAGTTCAAGGCCAGCCTGAACTACATAGTGAGAACTTGTCCAAAAAATAAATAAATAAAATAAAATAAAAACACCTGAAAAATCTCAAAGTCTATGATGTTTTAAAAGCTTATGAAATTCATTATTTTTCAAATTCATATACCAGAAGCCTTAAGTCATTTCCAAGTGTAGACTTCTATAGGTATAATCAAATAAAATAATTTTTCTTGAGATTGTATGTAATATCTGAAGCCTGGAGAGTTATCATTGTCTATGTAATTTGACTGGATTCAAGGTTTACTGCACAGCTAGGGGTGGGAGTGACGTGGCTCTTGATCATTCAGTATGGTAAGCACACTTTTCCTCACGTTGAGCTAAGCCTGAGGATAAGGGGTTTTTTTTGTGTTTTTTTTTAAAGAAATAACTATTGTTTGGGTGTGAAATAGATTGTTCTCTCTTTAAGTGGAGGCACCAGTAAGAAATGTTTTTGCCTCTTATACATTGCTGTGTGGCAGCCCTGTTTCTTGTACCATAAGAACCCTAACTTTCTTTCTTTTGTTGTCCCTCAAGGGTGGTCCACCTTTTCCTTTGAAATCATTTCTGGACTTTGGAACCTGACTTCAAAGCCTCTCTCAAAGAACTACTTTTTGTTTTTTCATTCTGCAAGGCAAAACTTCATAAGTCACAGCTTTTTCTCACCTTTTGTTGGATATGTGGAAAAAATTTCTTTTGCTGTGGAATGAGATTGGATAAGCAGAAACTTGGGGAGGAGAAAGAAGATAATACTCATCTTTTAGGCACTCATAGGAGCAAGGACGTGACATTGTTTTAGGTTTCTCAGTTTTGTTTTTCATTTAATGTGCATTTTTCTTCATTAATTACAAATTTGTGAAATAGGTATTATTATTCCTATATATGAAAATTAGAAAAACAGAGCAGATATATGTCCAATACCAGTGTGTGAAACTCTTCAGCACAATCTGGCAAACAATAAATATTAAATCAACATCAGTGTTATTCTAGTCATAAAAAGCAACACATGAGCCTTTACCTAAACATGTCTGTTGTCGGTAAGGGCTTTAAATCAACACATTTAATTATCACAACAACTCCATGAGGTGGGAACCAATAAAAAGATGAAAAAAGAAAAAAAAAAGTGAGTTTAAAAAGTGAGTTAATAACAGGTTATATAACTCACTCATAGTAAGTGTCAGGGACAGAATTTAAATGTAAATAGTCTGGTTGTAGAATCAGCTCTTTTAACCACTCATTACTCTATGATTTCTAAAAATAATTATGCTTAAACTAAAATATCAGTTTTACCTTCTTTAATACCTTTATAGTTTGTTATAAAGTTAGTAGTTATAAAATTAAAATTAGCAATCAGATAAAGATATTGGGATAATGTTTCCCATGGCCATGAACTGGAAGAACATTAGGGTTCATTTTCTAACTCAGTCTTTTGAAATTCAGATCAACCTTTGACCTTGCCTTTCCTCATAGTAATATTATAGGTCTACACTCTGCCTGAAGTTATTGAAGTGTTATTTACATGTCAAAAGCATTCTTGAGATTTTCCTAGTTTTCACTATTTCAGTATTTTTATGGGCCTAAACATTAAATGTCCATTTTATGATAAATATGATACCAGGAGTGGAAGCTAATATAATTGCAGTGATACATGTGTATTTTTTCCAGGCATATTTTAGGCATTTGTGATGCATCAGTAGACAAAATTTAAAACTCTCTGCCTTTGTGTGGTTTAAATTCTAGTAAATGTACTGTTTTCCTTAGAGGCATTGGTTCAGAGTGAACTGAAGAAAACTAGGATGGGCACCACAAGCTAGCACCTAATTCCACAATGCAAGGCATATAATTTCCATATAAAGAAAAAGATGTGATTATTCTCCCTAGGGTAGGTCTGGCGGTTGGAAATAAGCTAGGTCACGAGGGATAGGCGTGAAGATTTACTGTATACATTGACTAAAGTAATGAGCTGATCTGCCCCCTCAGTCCAAATCCTTAATTTTTGGTTAAAGGAGTGAGTATCTTTGGCCCAGATCACTAGAATGAGCCCGTGAAAAGGGAAGTCTTGTGCAAATAATGTATTGGATGAAATCATTCAGGGAGTCAGAAAAAGGATGGGGTAGAGAAAGTAAAGCCAGGCAAAGATGAGAGTTCAGAAATAGACTCATCTCATCCCATAGAGATCTCAGAAACATAAATTGTACCACAGAGGTTGATTTGTCCAAAAGCAAATAGGACATGATTTGACTGATCCTGGGTTGTAGTGGCTACCCTGTCCAAAGGGTCCAGGGTAGGTTGTCAGACCTCCAGCAGTGAGGGAAAGAGTGCTTAGGCTTAGTAAAGATCCAACTGAATTGTCAATAACATCTCCCGGGGGAATGGATGTGTGGAAGGTATAGGTGGGGATATAGAAATGCAGAGAATATTTGAATGGCAGGTGAAGAAAAAGAATATTGAAAATTGACTTCTTGAAAATTGAATATTGCCTTCAATATTCTTTCAATATTGAAAATTGATCTCTTTTTGCTTTGGGAGGTTGTTTATGAAATCTGAGATTGTATTTATTTTTTTTTCATTCACTCAAAAATCTTAAAGGTAGATAATTTAAATTTAGCAAAATATAAAACTTAGCGCTGTACTTTAAAGACTATTCTGAGTTCTTAAAGGAAAAAATTACTATCTTTAACTGATTTAATTTAATTTAATTTAATAAGGAAATCTCTTATATTTTGAAGTCAGAATATACAGATTTTCCTCGCAGGTATAATTTAAGTATCTTATCCCAAACACTCTGACTCCTTTTATTTTTCTAGCAAGAGTACTTATTTGTTTCCTACCCTTAGGCAAAGTCTGCAATGTCAAGTTTCCCCATAAACTTCACCAGTAATTTTACTCATGGCCATATTTTCGCATTAATGTTTTCTGGATAGCCTCTTAGAAAGTAGAATTGGTAAAGGTGGAGGAGATATTACTAAGATTTTCTCCTAGCTAGGATTATCCCTTGGGACCCTATAAAGTGTAAAAGAGAGACAGAGAGTTGAAATGGCTGAAGTGTTTATTTTCAATTTGTTTTCTGAATGTTAACCATATGTGTTTATAGAATTGACATTGAACTTCTAAAATTAAATGTTAGTAATTTGTAATGTTCTAAAACACATATGTGATAAAATTTTATTATTTTACCCTAAGGTTTATGTCAAAGAGTATTGGCTAATGAATCAAATCACAACAAGCTTTTGCATGTTCAAAATGGTGTACAGATGTTAACTGGTATCAGTGGAGTGCTACCCAGATATAAAAAAGGATACATTTGAGTCATTTGTAGGGAAATGGATGCATCTTGAGACGATAATGCTAAATAAAATAAGTCAGACACAGAAGGTTAAGTATCGTATAATTCCTCTTATATGAAAAACCCAAAGTATAATTTAAAGAGCAAAATAAAACATAGATGTTAGCAAACAGGAAAGAAGACCTTTTAGAGATGGGAAGGAGATCTAGGGAAGGGGGAAGGGAGGAGGAAGGGGAAGTAAAGGTTCAGGTGTGATATGTGTGTACCAACTCCCCACAACGACTGTAATTCATTATCTATCTCAAATACATATTAATAAGAAAGAAAAAGATATTAACTAATTAGCCTTTTATAATGTTAATATTAAGAAAGATGTTACTGGATAATCTGTTACTGTATATTGTAATTGTCTTACTAACAAACTAAAGTCTCAGAATTCTCAATTTTAGTGTATATGTGAACATATATATCACAGCAGTGATATATAACATATATTAGTAATATATATATATATATATATATATAAATTTTAAATGAGGTTTCCAAACTTTCTCAATTAATGGCTAAGCAATTTATTTTTGACGCCCTTAGGGCGAAAGAAATACTTACCCACTCTGTTTATTAGGTATTTAGGTCCAAAGAGCTTACTAATAGTAGATTGCATAGTATCAATAAATACTGTTATTTTCTTCAAAATTAAAAATATTATTTAGATAAAACATATTACTTGGAACTCCTATAAGTTCACTGTGTTACCTAAGGATGCATCAGTACAAGGTATGGGAGCCATGATTTAAAATGCTAATTTCCCATGAGATGTCATGAACAATGTAGATAACTTACAGTTACTGTGTAAAATGAAAGTCCTCTAAAATTTTTCTTCCTAGGAAATCCCATTCTAAGTCAAATAAAAAATTATTTATCTTCTTCCTTTTTCCTTATACAGTATCGATCGTAGGCTCTATCTTGACTTAATTTTTTTCTGTTACAATTATAAAGTTTGAATTCAGTGAAAGCATATTTAGTTTCTACTTCAAAGGTAATTTAGATATTTTTATTCAAATATTTAAAATCCATTTGTTGATTAAATCTGTGGAGGATTTAGAGAGGGAAAACAACAAAATATTTTCTGATTCATTAATCCATAAAAAAAATACCCTAATGTTGAGTTTCAGTCAAATAGTTTGGCTGTAGTTTAATTTGCTGTCGTTAAAATTCGTTGTTTTTTTTTTTTTTTTGGTACCAGGCATCGTACTCTGTACCTTGCGCTTGCAAGGCAGGGGCAGCACCACTGAGCAAATCGCCGGCCCTATAGTTAAAATTCTTAATAAAATTAGTCAAATATTGTTCTGAACTAAATTTCCAGGCTTCATAATCTCTTTTTGCTGAGCCAAATCAACCTCTTCAGCCTCTCATTTTTTCCAATTGTTATAGTTCATAGTAAATAATGTTTATTATCATTAGTCCCTGATAATAAAAACTGAGTATAAAATATAGTTAGTAATAAAATTCTGTCAAGAAAGAACTCTACCTGAATGAACCCAAATTTTTATGATTTATGTGCACTCAAATATTTAAGAAGACAACCCAGGTCCTTTGTTTTATATGTCTTTTCCATCTATATCATTTTCGTTTGGGAAGGCAATGAAACCAAACTATAAGCTTCACTTTCCTAGCCAAAACTGTTTGTCAAGATATAAAGATGAAACTTACTTGTACTTTTCTTTCTTTCTTTCTTTCTTTCTTTCTTTCTTTCTTTCTTTCTTCCTTCCTTCCTTCCTTCCTTCCTTCCTTCCTTTCCTTCCTCCCTCCCTCCCTCCCTCCCTCCCTCCCTCCCTTCCTTCCTTCCTTCCTTTTTGGTACCAGGGATCAAACTCTGGACCTTGCACTTGCAAGGTAGGCGGTGAAACCACTGAGCTAAGTCCTCTGCCCGAATACTTGTGCTTTCAATGTCATCTGCTCTAGTATCCTTCCGGGGCAGTATTATATAGCAAAGGAAAGATTACTGGGCTAGAGGGGTCAAAAGTCCTGGGATTCAGGGCTGCCTTTCCTGTTTTGTGACCCTAGCTGAATCACCTAATTTGTTATAGATTCAATTTCTTCATCAATAAATTTGGGGACAGGTAGGATAGCTCTTAACATGTTTTCAAGCTCTAGTATTATATGATTTTACTGCATCTCAGAGTGCACAAATAAAACTATAACCTATATACAATCGTGTGTATGTACATGTATGCATGGATTTAAAATTCTCCCATCACTTCAAAAGAAATTTTAAAGCTGTTGAAAGGCAAATGCTATGCCATCATTGCAACGGTGGCACTGAATACCTACAACCAACTTATGTCAAGCTCACGAGAATTTGGAAATGATAAGGGAGTAGATCCTTTGGAACTTAGGTCTCTAGAAGTTCATGGTGAAGTTTGAACATACACTCCCATCCTGTCAGAAAGGATTTTGAACTTTAAAAAATATTCATAGATAAGTCTACAGAAAAGAGGAAAACAGAAATTCCTAGGCACACACCAGGCCCTAGATTTTATCCCCTGCACTATAAAAAAGAAAGTTAACATCATTTAATTTTACACATTTACTTCAATTATTTCAAAAATTATTGAATGCTACTATACCAACCACATAAATTGTAATTATTGATCTTTCTGCATGTCACTAATGAGGGAAGAAGAACACTAATGTTTAATTATTGTGTTTAAGTTTGCACAAGGATAGTCAACCTGCATCTTCCTCAGCTTTTGTTTTTATGTTTTTAAAAATCTCTGATCTCTTCTTTCAAATAAGAGCACTAACTTTTGTTCTGTATCTTGTTTTATCTTCTATAAAAATAGGTCTCTTTAATAACAATTAAAAATATCTATGTACTGAATGTCAGGACACCAAAATTCATAAAACAAAAAGTACTGAACTTAGAGGCCAGGGATTTAGCTCAGTGGTTTTGCCGCCTGCTGTACAAGCGCAAGGTCCCAAGTTCGATCCCTGGTACCAAAAAAAAACCCCCCAAAATAAAAAAAATTAAAAAGTACTGAACTTCAAAGGACAGAGAGATGCCAACACATTCATAGTGGGGAACTTCAACACCTCACTCACACAATTTGACAGGTCAACTAGACAAAAAAATCAACAAAGAAAAACACTGTTGAACAAATGGACTCAACAGAAATCTACTGAATATTTCATCCAACAACAGAATACACATTTTGCTCAGCAGCACATTTTCCAAAATAGGCCATATTTTAGGCCACAAGCCATGCTTAAATAAATCCAAAAAATAAAATAAAATAATCCCCTGCATACCATCAGATTGTAGCAAAATGAAGCTAGAAATGAACAGCAAAAGAAGCTTCAGAAACTATGCAAATACATGGAGCTTAAATAACACATTGTTGAGCAATCAATTTATCAGGGAAGAAATAAAAGTGTTCTTATAATCAAATGGCAATAGAAGCACAATATACCAACACCTATGGGACACAATAAAAGTATTTGTAAAAAGAAAGTTTATAGCTGTGAATGCATACATAAAAATAATAGAATGAGCCGAAATAAATAACCTAATGATGCAATTTAAGGTCCTCGACAGACAAGAAAAATCCAAATCTAAAATTGACAGTAGGAAAGAAATTATAAAGAGCAGAAATTAATGAAATTGAGGCTAAAAAATTTTAAAGAATCAGTGAATCAAAGAGCTGGTTCCTTGAAAGAATGGGAAAAGGTTCTGGGGATGGGGAAGATGAGAGGGAAAAAGGAAGTAAAGAGGAGCAAAATGCAATATGTATGTGTACCTATTCCCCAAAGATGAATGTATTTACTATGTTCTGCAAAGATATACTAATTTAAGGGCCGGGGATTTAGCTTAGTGGTGCCGCTGCCTGCCTCGCAAGTGCAAGGACCCAAGTTCGATCCCTGGTACCAAAAAAAAAAAAACATACACTAATTTAAGGGGTAGAGAATAGCTCTCTTTAATTAATTAGGTTGTACCCATATATTCTGAGCCAGAGACTTTACAGAAGCATTGTTGGGGATCTCTTTATCATATATTAATGATCTCTTAATCATTTATTTGTCAAAGAAATGTTTCATTTGTTTATTCTCTTTTTCAAAAATTTCTTTTTCTCTCCTAGAATGAGAATGTTAGATGTGATAAGGAAATTCGATTGAGTGAATTTCCCAAATCCATAGATTGGATTAAAATCTAACAAATTCCAAATTCCTGAGATTAAATTAAAATCTCAACATACTACATCCTACAATTTCAATTTTTTTTAAAGAGACGTGAGAAGGGTTTATTAGAGATTTTTAGGACATACTCAAGAGCAGAGTGTCGGTGCTCAGAGAAAGTGAAAACTCTATGGTTTAAATTTTTCAAATGTATTTCTAAATACCTTCCTACCACTTCCAAATAAATTGCGATAAGGTGAGGGGAGCATTAGCATCCATATTATTCGTAGATTAAGAAACAGAAACAAGAAAACTAACTTATCTGAGTTCCTATGACTACAAAGGCTGCAATATAAATTAGCTTAGCTCTCAGCCTCAGCATTTGAGGAAGAAGTGGAATGTATACAATCCGCTTCAAATATCATTTGGACCTCATGGTGCTACTTCTGAGGTTTTTTTAATTAAAATTCTTGTTTGTTACTCCTTGAAAATTTTAAACATATGGTGTTATAACTTATAAGATTCCCTTCTCTTTCAAAACAGCAGAAGCAAACCTCAAAATCTCAGATTAGGGGCATAGGTGTGATTTGAACCATTATTTTGATGTCAAAATGATATATATAGGTGGATCATTTTGAATATAATTTAAAATATGAAACATAGTGTACAATGTTGATCCCAGTGACCAGCAAAAGTCATGATCCAGGCTCCAGATTGACATCTGGTGCAGAGCTCAAGAGAAAGACCATGTAAACAACAAAAGGGCCATATGTGAAAGAGTTTCCAAATTTTTTATTGCTCTCTTTTGAGCTTTGAGATGATGATGCTTAATATTCAAGAAAGATGAAAATAAAAAGAGAAAGGAAGCAAAACACCCTAGCTCAATGGTGATTGGTAGAGTAATTGTGGGCATGCCCCCAGGATGATAGCAGCTTCTATGTAATCAATGTTGGCAAGGCTGGGGAGAACTGGGCAGGTCCCAAGAGATAATGTTTTACTCAGAAATCCACTCAACCTAATTTCAGTAATGTACGGCTGTGGAGGGGCCTGGACCACAGCCAGAAAATAGGGCCATTAGAGCTCAGTGTGGGCGATGGCAGCTGGGAACACCGCCATCCTTCCAGCAGCATTGCAAGCAGGATGCCTGGCTGAGCAGGCGGGCAGCCGCTGCTGCATATGCTCCTGGTATTTGCTCACCAACAGAATGCACAGTCCTGCTATTCTCACCCTTTCGAGGAAATGAACAAGATGCATAAAGGCAAGAGCTGCTTCCGGAATCTATTTCAACAAGGATCAGAAAGCAAGTTTAGCATACATCTTTCCAAAGACCCCTGTGAAATTGACCACTGGAATCCCTTTTGTTTTTTAAAACTGCCATTTCACTGTTTCAAAGGACATAGTTATACCCCTCTACATCTTACATTTTTATTTTTGCCTTAAGAAAGGCAGAAGCTGTGGATCAAGAGTGTGAAAACTACTAGGGTTTTCTATTTTTCAAAATCTATGAGACTCATTAAAAATAAATAACTTTGTAAACTCGAGAGAAGTGATCCAGCAGAAATTATGCCCCTTTTTGCTGACTACTTCTTGTCTGATTTCTCTCCTTTACCACTCTCCAAAAAACAACACCTCATTATAGGAACCACTAGCATATAAAGGCCAAGACCATATGGATTTTTGCTTTGTGTTTTCATTATTACCATTGTTATATTTACAGTTGATACAATTATATGTGGCACACAGTAAGGGTCAGTTTCTTGCATTGGGTGAATAAATGAATGAACAAACATATTTGGCCTTCCATTTTTAAGCACCTTTTGAGCATGGAGTATTAATAATACATGATTTTGGGGCTGGGGATTTAGCTCAGTGGCACGGCACCTGCCTGCAAGCACAAGGTCCTGAGTTCAATCCCCAGTACCAAAAAAAAAAAAATGCAAGATTTACTCTCTCCGATGTTAATTTTTTCTATCTAAGTTAACACATAAATAATAAAATTCATGGAGTCAGCCAGTGAACATGGTGAATTCTAAGAGGTTTTGGGATTTGGAAGAGCATAGCTAGGTTACAGCTATTTGTTAGATACTAATATAATTTGTCCAAATTGATTGGATATACTTTCTGATACTAAGTAGTAGTCATACCATTAAAAATATATATAAAATATATACATAAATATATTATATATATATGTGTGTATAAATATGTGTGTGTGTGTGTGTGTGTGTGTGTGTGTGTGTGTTTTAACCTGGCTACTATAACAAAGTACTAAAAACTGGTGGCTTTTTAACACCAATTTATTTCTCATAGTTAGGAAGGCTGGGAAATTCAAGGACAAGGTAGCCTTTCATTCATTTTGTCTGGTTGAGGCCTACTGTCTCATAGATGGCATCTTCTGTGACCTCATATGGTCAAAAGAACTAGCTAGCTCTCCCTGGTCTCTTTCATAAGGACACTAATCCTAATCATGGGTGCTCCACCTCCTAAAGGCCCCACTTGCTAATACTATTAACTTGGAAATTAGGATTTCAACATACGAATTGGGGAGAGAGAGGGCACAAAACATTCAGACTATAGCACTGTGACTCAAACGCTTTTCCTGTAATATGTTAACCGAAAGAACATTAATATTAAATTTTCATATTTAATTTGAGTAAAAGTACTATTCAGTGCTAAACTGAGAAGGGAAATGCATGTTCTACTCTTTATCTTGCTGGATTCTGCTGTTATCTCAGTAACTTCAGGTCTCACTCCTCGGCCAGATTCACACCTAGTTACTTCTACTGCCTTGTTCAATACTAACTGGCACTGAAAATCTCATTTCAGTCTTTTAGATTCTACACCCTCTTAAGCATCAACTGCACAGGTGGAGGTTGATCCTTAGATGAGGAATGTGGTTATTTACCCTAATTGGATTGTGGTAATTGGAGTGACCAACTGGCCTCAGCTGTTTGCCTGTCTTTGACACTCACCAGGATGATCAAAGTTTTGTGCAAAATACTGAAAATTACATGTTAAGTCATCTCTAGCATTTACAAATTATATAATTACTGCCAGAAAGTGCCAAGATTAGATTTCATATTATGAAAGATTAATCAGGATTTTTCCCTCCATTTGAGCTGCTTTTAATGAGACAAATTTTTAGATTTTGTAAGCTACATAGTTGTGAACTCCCTCTCTTAGTTTCCAGTCTGAGTCTATTATGCTTTCTTGAGCTAAGGTAGGAGGAGAGAAGTAATCAACAATAGAAACTTCCTGAATGCCTCTGTCCTAGGTTGGAATTTGCTGCCATTTATTCTTAGTGTGACTTAATCTCCTTGTGCCTCAGTTTTCCCCAGTTGTAAAATAAAGTGATTAAGGTAATCATGAGAATGATTTGAAGTGATACAAGTATGCTTACAAATGTTCTCAGCACATTGTAACAGCATAACATTAATGTATTGAAATATTTTATACAAAGGGACAGGAATGTCATAATTTTATAGTTCTTTCAAACAGGTAAATAGAATAGGCTAGAGATATAGATAGATAATTACATCGGCAACATGATTCCTTTCCTATCATGACTTCCTCAGGGCTGGTATGTACCTGGACTTCAATTTTCATATCAATAAAATGAGAATGTTTACTTGTTCTTTCATTCAACAGGTATTTACTGAGGACTTTCCCCCTATTTTGTCTGTGCTAGACACAGGAGATTCAAAGTTGAACAGAAGTAGATACTGCTGTATCCTTTAGAGAGGCTGTAGTGTGGAAGATCTTAAATGTCCTTCTCATTCTAACATCCTATGGCTATGAATTTTATTGTCTGTTTAGGGTACTTGTTTTGGTGCACTGTTCTTCAAGAGTTAATAATTGTCTCATATGAGGGCTGGGGATTTAGCTCAGTAGTTCCGCTGCTTGCCCTGAAAGCACAAGGACCGGAGTTCATTCCCTGGTACCAAAATAAATAATCAAGAGTTAATAATTGTCTCATATGAGGGCTGGGGATTTAGCTCAGTAGTTCCGCT
>NW_004624731.1:32607173-32633297 GCF_000247695.1 Heterocephalus glaber | reverse complement strand
TATCTATGTTCATACTTTTTTCTTCTATTATCTTTATCCAGTTTTAGGATTAGCACAATGTTGATTTCCTAAAATTAGGGGAGAACTGTTCCTTCTTTTTTCTGCTTTAAATTTTTGATATAATTTACCAGTTAAAATGCATATGAGCCTGCTATTGTCATATAGGTAGGTTTTCAAGCTAGGAATATACCTTCTTTAATAGGTGCTATTCAAATTTTATATTTCCTCCAGAGTTAGTTTCATTAATTTGTCTTCCAAGGTGCTTCTTAGAAGTTGTCAAATTTATTTCAAAAAAGATTTTTTGTAATATGCTTTGTATGCCCTTTTAAATTCTGTAAAAATCTGTGGTAATGTCTTCTAGATCTTGATATTATAATTTTAAAAATGTATACTTGATATTGTGTAATAGGAAGAAAAGGTCTAAAGGAGTAAGGGAAGTGGGAGGGGTAGGGGAAAGAAAGAAGGGAAAAGAAAAAAACATGAGAAAAGGAAAAAAAAGGAAACAAGGTCTTTGCAAATAAGAAAGGGTGGAGGGGGTGAAGGGAGTACAGGGGAAGGGGAAAAAAATAAGAACCAAGATACTCATGTAAAGGTACAAGATCCCAATGATGAATGTAACTGTACTGTATACCTAAAATGTACCAATAAACTTAATGGAAAAAAATAAGAAGAGTTAATAATTGTCAGTTTAAAAAGCTACAGCCTTAAGAATTCTTTATAAATGGAGTAGGTAGCATCACTCAAATCACTACATTTTTAGGATGGATTATAGTTAAGTTATGAACCCTAGAAAATAAATAAGATTTAAAAACTTTAGTTAAAAATGAGTCATGCAAGATAAAATTATCCTTCAGGGCTTTTACTTTTATTTACCAGACTAGCCTGATTTGTTTCTATAAACCAAATATATTTTTAAGAAAATAACATTTTCTGCCACAGAGAATTTTTGAAACAGTGTTGTTAGATAGATGTTCCAAAGAAAGAATTCCAAAAATGTATTTGAAGTGGTGGTAGATATAAATATTAAGTTTTTTTCTGAATATAAATAAATAACTGACTGATTTGAAGGATACTGCATTTTTATGAGCTCTTCTAATGATCTCCTTAATAGGCCCCATTTCTCTAATCTCAGCATCTTCTCCTAACACCCAATCCATTTTATTTAACATTGCTAGTTTAATCTCTTTAAAGCATTGCTGTATTATTCTTCTGTGTTTGAGGGTTTTTTTGGTTTTTTTGGTACCGGGGATCGAACTCGGGTCCTTGTGCTTGCAAGGCAGGTGGCAGAACCACTAAGCTAAATCCCTGGCCCTGTGTTTGAGTTTTTAAAAGACTATCCATTACCTTTAAATATAAATTTTTTAGCCTAAGAAGATTCCATTGAGTCCAGTTTATCTTTATAAGAAACACTAGCAGCTAGTAGGCATTAAGAGGAGAAAAAGCAATAGCAAGAGATTTATTTTTAAAGGACACAGATTATTTTAAATAACAGGACATGTTCAGAAAAGAGTCTGGAACTATTGTCACCAGAAAGACCTACCCATAAAACTGACCCTTGGCTGGAATCAATGAACTTTATTTTCAGATGGTTCTAAAAATTCCCTCATTGATAAAAGTGGTTCCCTGTGTCTAAAATCTGTGAGCATACAATGTAGTTTAAGCTGAACATCTGTTTTCCCTCTGGGAGTCTAGACTTGTTGTGTACTGGGCAAAGGGTGACCACACGACCAGCCTCCAACACAGATTCTGGACTTGGAGGCTCAAGTGAGTGTCTATAATAAATGATATTTCACCTGTGTCATCACAATTTATTGATGAAAGAATTGAGTATATTCTTTAACCTCACAGAGAGAAGACTCTTAGAAGCTTGTGCCTGTTTTCTTCCAGTTTGCCCCATGCAACTTTCCCTTTGCTTTTTGCTTTGTGTCCATTCACTATAATAAATTATAGCCAGGGATAGGACTGTTAGCTGGGTCCTGAGTCCTGCTAACAAATCACTGAACCCTACTAGTGGTGGTCTTGGAGGGGTGAGGATGACTGGGGTGTTATTTGTTGGTATCACAGGTAATTTCAGGCTGATTGAATTCTCTTTAGATAGGCTGACATATTAATACACTATCTTATAGCATAAGTCAATTAACTGAGTTGTGTAGGGAAACTTTCAAAGGGGGAAATCAACATTCAAAAAGATGGAAAGTCTTATTTATTAAGCAAGGCAATATTTGCCCTATAAATATTCACTTGAAATGTGTTGGTTGAAAGAAACTGAAAACTACAAAAGTGCTTTAAAAAAGAGTTTAGTGATTTATCTCACAACTAAGAGGTAGGAAGAAAGATGTCCAGGGATGGTACAGTCACTCAGTAATTGATCTTTTCTTGCTGTTTTGCCATATTTAAAGTATACATTTTTGTCTTCATTGTCGCAACACAGCTGCTACATAACCAGGTATTATTTGATATCCTAGTCATTAGGATAAGAGAATCCAAAGGTCAAAACCAACTCTGCTATCTTTGGAAAATGCTGACTGGCCCATACTGTTATGTAGCCATCCCTGCCTCCAATAGGAGCTGAAAATTAAAGTATTTCACTTTGTAGTTATACTACTAGAAATTAGGATGAATGCTCATTAACTCACATAAATTATTACCATTATTCTGACACTAATTGAATGGAAAAACAAGATGATTACTGATTCCCTATGTGAATGTCCCGTGTATTGGTACCTTGTAGCAAGGCTAAGGGTAAAGACCATAGCAATGTCTGCTGAGTGGACAACATTCCCTTATTATTACACCTTTGTTCTTAGGGTTCTCCATATGTGCTACTGAAAAGTTTCCCAAATGCCAACTCCTGAACTCGGACATTGTATTACTGGGGTAGATATAATCTTTTTATCTTAAAGTTCTTACACAATGGTATGAAAAGGAGAAATGTGTTGTAGCATCACATGATCAGATGAAACAAAATATTAACTCTCATTTTTTTCCTCTACCCTATCTTGTTGTGTTTTCTTCCTCAGAAGCTGTAGATGAAACCAAACCTAAGGAAAGTGCCCGGCAGGATGAGGGTAAAGAAGAAGAACGTGAGGCTGACCAAGAACATGCCTGAACTTTAAGAAATGGCTTTCCACATCCCTCTCCTCCCCTCTCCTGAACCCAGTCTCTCCTGCCCTCTCTCAGCTCCACTCTGAAGTTCCCCTTCCTGTCCTGCTCACGTCTGTGAGTCTGTCTTCTCCTACCCACCAGCCCTCTTTCTCTCTGTGTGGCAAACATTTAAAAAAAAAAAAGCAGGAAAGATCCCAAGTCAAACAGTGTGGCTTAAACATTTTTGTTTCTTGGTGTTGTTATGATGAGTTTTGGTAATGATGATCCAATCATTTTGGGAAATTCTTGCACTGTATCCCAGTTTTTTGATCTGGTGCGTGTGGCCCTGTGGGAGTCCACTTTCCTCTCTATCTCTCTCTGTTCCAAGTGTGTGTGCAATGTTCCGTTCATCTGAGGAGTCCAAAATATTGAGTGAATTCAAAACCATTTTTGTTTTCCTTCTTTTCAATGTGATGGAATGAACAAAAAGGAAAAAAATCAAAAACCCGGTTTGTTTTAAAAATAAATAACTAAATAAATAATAAAGCAGATGTGCCAATTAGCGTAACTTGCAGCTCTATGGCTCCTTTTTCAATCTGAATATTAATAAATCATGAGAGTAATCAGATTACAGTGGTCCTGTGTTTCTGTTCCATCTTTCTGATAGGTAGTTGGACACATTGGGATCTTATATTTCATCTTTCTCCTGGCCTCACAGCTTGACACAAGCCACTCTACTAAATAGAGATGAAGCCTAAGACCCTGGGCAGGACCAGTGGTTCTGGTTCTTGATGGGATAATTGGGCACCAGTTTGCTAAGGCTGCTATGACAAAGTGCCACAGATTGGATGGCTGTAGTGGATATTTATTTTCTCACAATTCTGAAGGCTGAAAGTCTGAAATCAAGATGGTGCTAGCCTTGATTCCTTCCAAGGGCTGTATGAAAATGATCTCCCACAATCCTCACTCCAGGGCTTATCAACGTGCCCTTCATATGCACAGAGCAAAGCCTCTATGCATGTCTTTGTGTCCAAATGTCCTCTTTTTCTAAGGAACCATTCACAGTGCATTAGGGGCTACCCTACTGACCTCACTTGAACTTGGTTACCTCCCTCAACACTGTCTCCAAATAAGATCATTCTGAGTTTCTAGGCATAAGGGCTTCATAAGAGAGAGGTTCATGAAGTTCAGCCCGTAGTAGTCACTAAAAATTGCTTTTACTGAGATGTTCAGAGTATTTTCATGATTCAAGAAATGTATCATTTATCTAGTGAAAAGTTATCACAGGTTTTACTAGGTTAAATATTATAGAAACATACATAATTCTGAAAACTTCCCCGGCTTTTACTCAGCTTATTTATTTTAACCAAAATATTGATCTAGTTCATTCTATTGTTTTCTTCTTATGAACTTCTGTTACACATCCATCCCCATACAGGACAAGTGTCATATACTTGATTAATTATTATTGTACTAGCTACTGATGATAGAATACAGAGGAAAGGTATACATTTAGTATTCACCATTAGTCTTTTTCAAATTTTCTCCCAGTGTGAGTTTTTTAAGTGCCTTCTATTAGAAGGTAAATAGGTCTCTTGGGAAAAAAGCAATGTTCTTAAGTCCTGAAGTATCCATTCTGTTTATTCCTGCTTAACCTTCCTGGTGCAAATTCATAAGAAGCCATATGCTGCCCTGGCCTTAGGTTTTCTCTCATAGAAAAGGGGGACTTCCTTCAGTTTCCTGCAATCCTCTGCATTTCTAAACTGGGAAGAAAATCTAAGAGTTTCTGTTTGGAAAAACTTCTGTGTAAAAAAGAAAACCCCCAAAGTAATGAAGATCGAGGAAATAAATTATTTTAGGAGGTACAATCTGTAACTTTGTAACTGATCATTTCTCTGTTGAGCTAGTGCCTGCTTAGTGCTTCAAAGAAAGCTGATGTTATATGAAGAACAAAGGACAAGTCCTCCTCGGACCAAGAAAGTTTTTTCTAGTTACTGACACTAAATGAAATTTCATTGGGAGAAGCTACCACATACAAAAAAGTCAGAAAGCATCAGTACCATATACGGACACGATTAAAGAGTTTGACTTTATTCTGAGTCAGTAGCCTTTCAGTGGGAGACTTTGGAGCAAGTAAGTGTCTGGGGTTCAATCATGATCTGATTAGGGTCTCATCAGGCATGGGATAAAGTGATAGAAAAGGCTATCCATGGCTTAGAGCCAATTCATATAGAGTGGCTGGCAAGTAACTGGTTTCTTTAAGAGTTCTCCTTTACCTTAACATATTTTTGTAGAATAAATGCTTTAATTTCTCCAAAATCTGCAACTAAAAGCAGGATTACTATGACTTAGAACAATTCAACTTCTTCAAAGCACAATTCTAAATGTCCTCCACTAAATTCATATTCTTACTAAAAGCAATACCATAGGATTTTAAAAACATCTACTAACATAGACTGTTTAATGATCTTAGCCCTCATGTCAGAGTTGGAATTCTATTTTTACTAATTAGTTTCTATTTTTTGTTGTTGTTTTTTGTTTTTTGAGACAAGCTCTCACTATGTAGTTCAGGTTGCTCTTGAACTTACTATGTAGTCCAGGCTGGTCTTGAACTATTTTTATTTAATTTATAAAATCTTATTTCTTAATTGAATTTTAAAGGTAGGGAAGACCCATAAGTGGGGCTTACAATGATCCTGAAAGGCATAACATGGAGGATCGCAGCCTTTACTTTGATACAAAAACTATACATAGCATACATAAAGTCAGAGCAAAACTAAAAAGCATGCCCAATTGAAATCCCAGAAACATAGGATCTAAATTCTGTTCAGAAAGCAAAACAAGTTATTGACCTTAAAACATTTACATCTGGATTACTTTGAAAAACTGAAACTAGGTTGAGGACAAGTACAAAAAGGCCTCGATTAGACAGGTGATTCTTTCAAATGAAAATAACATCATATTCTGGGCATCAGATCCAATATATCCCATTGGCAGCCAAACCATGGCCTTACCTATAGGAAATAAGATCTTTGAAGTTAACTGCATTATTTGAGTCTAAAGTATTCAGGCATGATGTAAAAAAATTTGGGTTTCTTTGAAGATAAAGGAATTTCTAAAATAGTCTTTATTGCTATCACCCTATCCACACTGTGCTAGTCCTCCAATCATTTCCATCATACTCTATTCAGTGGTATAGAGCAGAAATTTAGAAAGCAGCCTGATTTTTACTTTTTTAGATAACATTTAATTCATGAGAAAACCTGCTGCTGTAGATTCCAAAAGAATGAATAAAATGTGTGCCTAATGCTGTAGCCAACCCTGCACTTTCCTTGGTCAGTTTGAAGTGATCCGAGGGTTCTTTTTTTTACAGTAGTTCCTTCCTATACTCAGCTTCTAAGAGAAATGAAGGAGGGGTTACTAAACTCCTCTAAATAAACCAAGTTATTGAGAGGTATTAAAAATGCACTATTCTCAACATGGGCCACTTCCATGACAGTCAGTACTACAGTTGAGTTTGAAGCCTGAACAATGGAAAAATCAACTTCATGAACAATTTCCATGCATCAGTATTAAGATCATCAAAGGTTCCATTAACTTTTTCTTAATTTTCCTATAATTGTCTGCTGTCACGGAAACATAGCTTCTGTTCATCTGGCTGTAAAAATAACTTGGTAACCCTTCTAGATAAATGTCAGCTAATAAACATAGTAATAGAAATATTGGCTTCTTTATTTCAAACAGAACTCCTGTATCTCTTTTTGCTTAGGAGGTTAAAACCTAGGTCTGCTTATCATGCACACAAGGCCTGCATTCATGTCCATCACCACTCTCCATCAGATTTTATCCCTATATGATTACTATTATACCCTTCCTGGTAAACAAGACAGGTACCAAGAATGTGGCCAAGTTCATATCTATGAGGATGATGAGTCATTAAATGCTCTTGGAGAGTACTATTAAAATGACAAGGACATTTTGAATGTGTGTTTTCCAGAGAATTGGTTACTTGTTTGGTTTTCTTACAGGTATATGTCATTGTTGTTAATTGCAGTATGTTTAGTGTTACAGAGCTATCTTTCTGAGGACAATTCCAATAAAGTGAGATGCTTCTATACAGCAGAAAATTATTACTGGTTAATCTCATGTCACCAGGTTTTGGAAGTACATGTAATTGTCAAAAGAATTTTAAAATAATTCTAATGTTTACTGAAATAATGCTATTTTGTTGGAGAAACAGAAAGTCTAAGTAATGTGAACAAAGATAAAAACAATCTATGATTTACCACTGAAAATTAAGAGAAGTTAATATTTAGTGATACAGCCATATAGTCTGCTTACTTATCTGCCTTCATCCATTGTCATATGTCATCCATTTATGTTTATTTATATTCATATGTGTATAGACATCTGCCTAAATATGTAGATATTTAAAACAAAAATGGGTTCATGCTGTGTGTATTATTTTGTAAACTGTTTTAGATATTCAATAGCAAACTGCAGGAATTTTTCACATCAATAGATAGACATATACAACATTGTACTTGAATAGGTACACTATGTTTTATGATTTTATAAGAGAATTTACTTAACCAGATCCATAAAAAAAGAACAACTGTGTCAAAGGACATAAGTACTTTAAAGGCTTTTGATGCAGCTTGCCATATTAGAGACAGAAGACTTTAAAATTCATGGTTGCCACTGCTACTTCCCAGTGCCGTGCCAAGCCCTATTGAAGCCTGAGACAAAAGGAAAAATGAACAGCCCAATATACCCTTATGAAAGTATTGTCTGATATTTTGAATCAAGTGGGAAGGTTATAAAAGCTCTACAATCAAAACTAAAATTCTATATAAAGGCTTATGTTGCTCAACATGTGGACAACCCCCATAAATCTGTCTGCTACTGGACATGGGCTGTATTTCCTAGCGAGGCCTAGGAAAGGAGGGCTGATTGGAAGGACTGATGCCATTGCACAATAATGCACAATGATAAAATGGACAAATCCATTTTTATTTAAGAATATTGCTTTGGTTTTTTCATAAATATTTTTGTATTAATTTTGATTTTGAAATATTGCAGTCAAATAATATTTTGATTACTAACTTTTTGGTATAACTTTAAGTTTCACACAGGTAAGTGCCCCTCTTGCTTATGTTAAACCTGGCCCTGCTGCTTCTAAAAGAAATGCTAGACTCAGTGATTTCCAAATGATATGACTTGTTTCTAGTTTGTGTCCTGGGAGGGGTCATTGTGCTTACACTTGATCTTAGGTAAAAGGCCCAGAAGCGATACAGGGGTCATTGTGCTTAAAGACTGGGTCTGCAAGTTGGCATTGTTGAGAGGTGTGGGAGTCTTTGGGAGTTGGGTCCTAGTGAGAAGTTTTTGTTTCACTGGGGGCATGAGGTAGTTCCCGTGGGCCCCCTTGGAAGTTCTTGTTTGAGCCTTTGAGTTCTGACAAATGTGTTGTTATAAAGGATCTAGAGAAAAGCCAGGCATGGGGGTACTTGCCTGTAATTCCAGCTATTAAGGAGGCTGAGGCAGAAGGATCTTAAGTTTGAGTCCAGCCTATGCAATTTAGTGAGATACTATCTCAAAATAAAATGTTTTAAAAGGGCTATAGATATAACTGAGTGGCAGAACATTTGCTCAACATGCACAAGGCTCTGAGTTCAAACATTATAGTGTACACATACACACACACACAGAGCCAGCCTTGCCCCACCCAGCTCTCTCCAGTCCTGGTTTAAGAGGCAATCACTGGCGCATTCCCACATGTACTTTCTTTCACCAATGCTATCTATGTTGTGAAGTAATGTAGCCAAGTGACCTGTGCCATGGAGCCTATGCTATATAATTTGGGCATCCAGCCTCCAAAAGTGTTACCTCATAGTAACCTGCTTCAGGTAATTTATGATAGGCTTGGAAAGCTGATGAATACATCTCAAAAATATTTTCTGATAGTTAATAGGCAGCTGTGGCTATATGAGGTCTTAATGATACCCAGAAACTGTAAAGCTTAAGGATGAGTGAGAATATCAGAGCCTGAGAGTTAAGGGTCTAACATTGCTAGAAAGTTCATAGGATGATGTTGAGAAGTCTTTCTGCTTTTTAGAGAAAGTATTGCTGTGGAGTAAATGTTTGTGTTCCCCGTAATTCATATGCTGAAACCTAACACCTAGTGTGATGGTACTTGGAGGTAAGGCCTTTTGAGGTAATCAGGCCATGAAGGCGGAGCCTTCCTGATGGCATTTGTACCTTTATTAAAAGCTGAAAAGATACTGGCCCTTTCTCTCTGCCTCTTTCCTATGTGAGAAGTTAGACTTTTATAGTCTGGAGAAAGGTCCTCACTAGACCTGACCATGCTCACACCCTGATCTCAGCCCTTCCAGTGTTCGAACTGTGAGAAATAACATTTCTGTTTCTAAGACACCCAGTCTGTTGTGCTTTTGTTGTAGCTGCCAAAACTGACAATGATCATATGACTATGAAACAGCTGGATATAGGTTAGAAACTGGTTTGGACTGTGGAGAAAGAAAGAATTTGTGACCTATCTAAACACTGAAAATAAATTGAACTCTAAACAAGAATAACAGTACCAAAACCAAATCACCAATTTGTGATGCCTAACAATCAGTCTCCACTCCTTGGGGCTATATTTATCTAAGAAGAATATAGTGATGAAACTGGACTTGATCACTTGAAAAATCATATTCCTGAAAACCTAATTAACTAGTGACTCTGATAAATTAGAATACTAATAAGTTTTGTGGCGACTAAGTACTTATTAATTAACTAACTTTGGATGCAAAATTATGTTTAAAGTATAAGTGAGAAGATGAATATTTAATTTTATACTTAGGAGTAAAAAACAGAAGTCTGTTGGAATTTTTTTAAAAAGCAAGGGAGAAAGAATAATGGTTTAAAAGTTTTTTTCTTTTCAAAAAGACCCAGGAGTGTGAGAACCACAGTGGACTAAACGCAAGCAGCATGAACAAGCTGCTCTGTAATATTTATCCTAATCAACAGATATGCAGTTGCATGTGGAAATAGGGAGACCAGAGGAAATTGCTAAAATGCAACTTAAATGAGACAGCAACCAGGTGAAACCCAGAAATTTTGGTATTTAGAATAAGTAGAGTAACAGAAGTAGTACACATCAACTCTAAATGCACAAAAGCTCAATGGGGGCAGATCCTCCTCCTTCTCAAGACTGAAAGAGAAAATGCCAGCATATTCTTAAGAATGCAGACTTTGCTACTCAGCAGATACGCAGTCCGAGCAAAGGGTGAGGTAAATTCTGTGAACTGGCTAAGTGCAGAAGATGTAATTCCCAACATTTCCCAGCTGATTTAGACAGTGGCTTGATGGGGAAGCAAATTAAGAAGACCCCATTGTCTGCATGGGCTGCACAGAACAGAAACTCCCATACTTTTTATATCTCTAAGACAAAACAGCCACTACTCACCAGGGAGGCAGAAGGCACCCTGCCTAAGAATCAGCTTGGGGCCAGGAGAATGGTGACTGGCACATATGAGCTAAGTTCACAAGGAAGGAAAATATATTACAGTGCTTGGGCTGCAGAAGCCTAATTCCAGACTCCTGGAAAGACACAGTTGGTTGCCAAGCAATATGAAACCACCTTGGCTGGGAGCTGTTTGGACATGTGAAGAGAGACATTCCCATACCCCATCAAAGAAAGAAAAAGAGTTTGAACATTGTGACAGGAAGAGTCCAACCTCAAGAGGCTTTGTGGGTGGTAGGTCAAGGACCAGGAGGTCCTTGCTGAAAGCTGAGTGCCAAAGACTTCTAATCCCATCACAGACACTGTGCATCCAATTGTCTCTGCTCTGCTTGGTGGCATTCAGAGTATTTGGTGCAGGACAGACAAATACCAGCCACCAGCCATAACTCCAAGAGCACAGAGCAGTGATCTCCGGAACTGGAGCACACAATCCAGACCAGTCCACAGAGTAGGTAAGTGAGTGTCACTGAAATTCTTCCTGAAGCCTCATTACCAGGTTTCACCTACCACTGACCATTTTGCCTTAGCAGTGATCTGTGACTACAGCGGGACAGAGTTCAGCCTATCATCTACCCTAAACAGTTCCTCTTACTTGAACAGAGGTCAGGAAGATACCTAGACTACAAAAGATTTCACAATGCTTCTTATATTAAATGGGCTCCAGAAATAGAAGTCTGGGGAAAAAAATGTCTTCATTATAAATGTCTTTACAAGGAGGTCCTGGTGTGTATGTGTGTGTGTGTGTGTGTGTGTGTGTTTGTGTGGGTGTGTTTCTTGTTTTTTAGATTATTTTTTGTTAATTTTTCCTTTTATTTCTATATTGTTCTCTGTTGTTCTGTCACATTTTCCCACAACAGTAGTTGTTTGATAGGGTTATCTAATTTTATTTTTTTGTTAGTTTAGTTCAAGTTAATCTATATATCTCTTCTCTCACTTCCCAAGTATGCTTCATTCTTTTTTCTTTTCTTGTCTCTCATTTTCATTTCTTCTGTCTCTCTTTCCTATCCCTTTTTTTCTTTTACACACACACACACACACACACACACATATAATTCATATTAATCAGAATATACTCAATGCTTATTTTTCCTAGCCTAGTTTATATTATTAGTCTACCTTTCTTTCTTGGATTTGCAAAACAGCAGAAAACTTTTAAAACAAGTGTTTAGTTATATGTTGATATATGGTCACCTTTTTAGTTTTTGATGTTACTGGTAGTTATTCTCTCCTCCCAAAGCAAGGCTTGGGATTGAACCTAGAATACTGAATAGACTGAGTGGTTGCTTTCACACTAAGATATACCCACAGCCCAGGGTACATACCAAAGAAAAAGCTACTTATTAAGAAGAGACCATACAGTAATGGAAGAGATCTCTATCCCAAGCGATCTGAAAATCTAAACACAAAAACAACAATGATACAAGACATCTCCAAAATTTCATAACTCTCTGAAAACAGGTAATGAAATAGATTAAATGCCAAAGAATTTTAAAAGTTAATTGTTGGGACCAGACAGACCTGTGCCCCACGGAATGGAGAGACCCACACATTGCTCCCTCAATCAACTCCTCACCAGTGGATTCTGTGCCCTGACCACAGATGCCTGCCACTTCCTAGTCAGCTCTTTATTTTGTTTCCCATTAGCATGGATCAAGAGAAACACCAACTAGGTTATTGACCTGATTGTGGATGAGGCCAATGCATGAAGAGAAAAGGTAAGGCAGCAGTGCTAGTCCCTGTAAAATCCTACAGTTGTTGTAAACTACAAAATGGCATGGGGTTTTCCTATGAAAATGACTCCTTCCTGGAAAGCTGGAGTTGGAGAAGAAAGCCAGTATAGAACCCTCCATATTACTAGAGTGTTTAATCAGACACCATTTGGGGAAAAGGTCAGTTGTTTAAAACTGAGCCACAGAACAAATAGAGAATTGCTCCACTTTAAGGATTCCAGTGTTACCCTCCCACAGTGACTGGGTGAGAGAGATAGCTACAAGAGACAGCTATAGAGAAAGTTCAGGCTAGATGTAGACTCCTGGAAAAGTTTAAGCTCAGGAAAGGACCTAGGCCATGCCTTCTGATGTGAGAAACCAGGCCAGGAGAGTGTGACTTTCAGAGGTAGATAGATGTAAAAGTGCTGGTATTAAATCCAGCAGTCTGCTTGAACACCTGCTTTGCTGCCTACATCCAGGATAGTTCAGTGATCTGATTACTTTTCCCATCTACCAACATGAGCAAGGAGATGGGGCTGCCATACTTTCAGATATATGGACAGAGGGGGTCACTGGAATGGGTGGGCACCTCATAAACCCACAGACCATAAAGTTAGAAAATTATGATTTACTAGATTCCAAGACTGCAGATTTTGAAAAGAAATTACTTCTTCAAAAATACAGAGGAATTTTGCTTTTGGACTCCAGTTTTTCTTTCTTTTTCCTCATTGGTATTTTGGATTTGGGGATTTTTTTTTTAACCTTTTTTCCCCTCTTTTCTGAAACCTATTAGCTTTTTTCCTTCTCATTTTCTTTTCTTCATTCATGTTGCTCTATTTTTGCTTATTATTTCTTTTTCTTCTGTATTTTTCCTTTTGCTTCTTTGTTCTTTTCTGTTCTCCTTTATCTAATGCTATTAATTTCCCTTATTCAATAGGAACCTTTAACTCATCTCTCTTTTCTTCCTATCTTCAATTGATCAAGTTTTCAAATTTTACTTTCTCATTCTCCAGTTCCCCAGAGCCTCTATCTTTGCTAGTATTAGCGCTAAGCTTTACAAATCTTTCAACAGTTAACTCTATGCTACTACTCTTTAACACTGTTCGATTGTTATCACAGTTAAAATTATTTCATTTAGTACATATTTACTGTATGTCAATATTTGGTTGGTCTTGGTATTTACACTGTAATTATAAACCTCTTTTCTGTGGTCAAGAGTGATACATTATTGGTTCTTGGGGTATGTTAATATCTAACATGTCTTTGATGTTATTTTTGCTGCTGATTTTATTGCTATTGTCAAGGTGGCATAGTTATTGCTATTAATTAGTTTTCTCTGTATTCCAATATCAGATTGCCTTTGTCTTTAACAACATTGTAGCCCTTTACCAGAGAATTGGATGTTAGGCCAATTACACTGCAAACACAGCCATCTTCTCTACCAAATAAACAAAAGTGGTCAGATCATGGAAGAGAGGCAAAGGCCTATAGTTAGCCACACTGAGAATGCATCATTGATAAGTAGACACTAACTAAAGAGGTCTCCATACTAATAAAGTCTTCCACTATAATTGACCTGCAAACTTCAGGAAAAAACAAAAACAAAACAATAGAAACATGAGACTGCAAGGCAAAAAGTATCCCCCCAAACTCCTAACTCCCTCAAAACTGTTCAAAAATGTATGAAGAAAGAGGAAATCAAAAGCCATACAGAATTATTTGAAAAGATATCAGAGGATATAAACAATCAATAAGGTTACTGGTGAGCTCAAAGAAGGCATAACTAAACAGATAATAGACTTAATAAACAAAATGATCAGTAAATTTGTAGAAAACAATATTAAGCTAGCTGAGCTAAACAAAGTGATACAAAACATGAGAGACAATTTTAATAAAGATGAGAGTCCATGAAAATGTACTAAAGAAAAATTCAGGAAATTAAATATTGTATTGGAAGTATGGGCAGCAGAAACAACCAATGTGACTACAGAGTGTCAAAACTGGAAGATAGAGTTGATATTGGTGACCCATTTTTCAGAGACACTTTAGAAAAACAAGAAATATATTTATAAAATGATCCAACAGGTACTAAGTGACGCAAAGAAGACTAATCTAAGATTAATTGGAATTAGTGAAAAATTAGAAGACAGAGAAAATGGCATAAACTCATTTGCAAAAATAATAGCAGAAAACTTTCCAAAGGGGGATAGAATTTGACATACAGATAAATTAGGCACACAGAACTCCCAATAGGCATGATTACAAAAGAAACTCTCTACAACAAATCATAGTTAAAATTCTAGAAATCCAGCACAAGGACAGAATCTTAAAAATTGTTAGAGAAAAGTGATGAATCACTTATAAACTTAAACCCACTAGAATTATAGCAGACCTCAATTCAAACTTCAAAGGCCAAGAGAACTTGGATTGAAGTGCTTCAAGTCCCAAAAGAAAATATCTTCCAACACAGACTGCTATATGCTGCAAAATAATCTTTCAAAATTGATGGAGAAATATGATATTTCTATGATAAGGACCACCTAAAGAAATTCATGACCACCAAACCAGCACTTCAAAGAATTCTGAAGGACTTTGTAAAAAGAGACAATGAAGCTTGCAATGCCAAAAAGCCTCATAGAATGAAAATAACAAGCAGGATGAGCAGTTAAGAAGAAAAGGGGAAAAAGGGAAATAGTGACAAGAATAAGTCAATAACTTTTGGTAATAACTCTCAATGTAAATGATCTCAATTCCCCAGTGAAAAGGCACAGATTGGCAGAATGAATCAAGAAGCAAAAGCTAATAGTATGTTGTACACAAGAAATACTTTTATTCCCCCCAACAGAACTTCATAGGTTAAAAATCAAAGGATAGAAAACAATATTCCATGTAATGGAAACCTGAAAACAAACAGGAATAACTATTTTCAGACAAAGTAGATTTTAAGTCAAAACTGAACACAAGAGGCAAAAGAATTTGCTTCATATTGCTTAAGAGAACAATTCAACAGGAAGAGATAACATTTATAAACATATATTCATCAAACACTAGCGTGCCCAAGAAATCAAAGAGGAAATTAGGAAGTTCCTGGAATCAAATGATAATGCCATTACAGTATATCAGAAAAGCAAAGCAAGCCCAAATAAATAAGACTTCACCTCAAGATCCTAGAGAAACAAGAACAATCCAAATCCAAAGCCAGAACAAGGAAGGAAATTAGAGAGATCATGGCAGAAGCTGATGAAATTGAGACCAAAATAATATGAAGAATCAATAAACTGAAAAACTGGTTCTTTGAAAAAATAAACAAACTAGACAAACCTTTAGTCAATCTTATCTAAAAAATGAAAGACTGAAATCAATGCACTAGAAATAGAAAAGGTGAAATCACAACTGACACCACCAAGATCCAGAAAATTATTAGCAACTATTTTGAAACCATGTACTCTAATGATCAGGAGAATTCAAAAGAAAAGCACCGATTCTTAGATACACATGAATTACCAAAACAACCAAGAAAATGTAAAATTCATGAATAATCCAATAATAAGCATTGAAATTGAAGCAGTAGTAAAAAAAAAAAATCTACCAATTAAGAAAAGCCTAGGTTCCTGTGGATTCACTGATAAATTCTACAAAAACTTCAGGGATATCCTAATGCTAATACTCCTCAAATTCTTCAATGGAATGGAAAGAAAAACAGTACTCCCTAAGTACTTCCTGGAAGCCAGCATTATACTGATTTCAAAACCAGACAAGAATCGAACCAAAAAAGAAAACTACAGGCCAATCTCTTTATGAACATGCACACTAAAATCTTCAACAAGATACTGGAAAACAGAATGTAATAAATTATCAAAAAGATATACACCATGACCATCCCAGGGATGCAGGGATGGCTCAAAATACGCAAATCAACAGATGTAATGTATCACATAAACAGAAGCAAGGGTCACATGATCATCTTAATAGATGCAGAAAAGCCTTTGACAAAATCCAATATCCATTCATGATAAAAAAGAAAACCTGAAGAAAATAGGTATGGAAGGATCTTATGTCAGTCTGATAAAAACCGTTTGTGAGAAAACTACCACCAACATCATATTAAAAAGGGAAAAACTAAAACTTTCTCTCTAAAATCAGAAACAAGACAATCTTCACTTTCACTTCTTGTTAAATGTAGTATTCAAAACACTATCAGAGTGGTCAGGCAAGAGAAAGAAAGAAAAAGCATATGTATAGGAAAGAAAGAAATCAAATGATCATTATTTGCAGATGATATGATTTTCTACATAGAAGAACCTCAAAATTCCATCAATAGACTCCTAGAATTAACAGTATTTCTGCAATATAGCAGATACACAATCAACCCCCCAAAATTGATAGCATTTCTCTAAAATAATAATGAACTCACTGAGAAAGAATTTAAGAGAATAATAGCATCCAGAAAAAATGAAATACTTAGGAATTAGCCTAACCAATGAAGTGAAAGCCAAAACTTGGGGATGAGATAGACATCCAAGAACTGGAGGCATTTAGAATCCCCAATAAACTTGAGCAGAAAAGAACCTCTCCATGACAATCAAATTGCCAAAAATTCAGAACAAAGGAAGGATTTTTTTTACTTAAATTCTTTTATTGGTACATTTTAGGTATACAATATGTTTATATTTATCATTGGGTGCTTGTACCTGTACATGATGTACCTTGGTTCTTATTTTTTCCCCATTACCTGTGTGCCCTTCCCTATTTACACCAATTTTTGTTTCCATTTTTTTCTTTTCTCATAATTTTTCCTTTCCCTTCTTTCCTTTACCCTTCCCCTCCCACTTTCCCTACCACTTTGGACCTTTTCTTCCTATTTCAAATTATCAATTATTCATTTTAAATGTTTTAATCCTTATTTACACTTTCAGTTCCTCACACTAAAGATACTACCTAAAAGCTGTGAGAGTGAATCTCCAGTTGACAGAAAACTCACAAGAATAACAGCAAATTTCTCAGCAGAAACTCTAAAGGCTGGGAGGGATTGGAATGATGTATTTTAAACCTAGAAAGAAAATAATAACCAAACTAGATTCTTATATGTTTAGAATTGAAGGAAAAATAGTTTTAAAGATAAGCATAAACTGAAGAAATCCAAGACCACTAAGCTAGCATTGCTAGCTAAACATAAAAGAAGTCAATCACAACCACAAGATCACAGGAGAGAATGAATCTCATTAGAAAAGTAGGTTAAAAAATGAGAATCAAGAATGAATTTAACACTAGAGAAATAACAAAATGATGGGGTTGGTGTTTTCCTCTCAATCATTACCCTCAATGTAAATGCTCCTAATTCTCCAATTAAAAGACACAGACTTGTAAAGCCTATGAAAAATCAATATTCATCAGTATATTGCCTGCAAGAAACATACTTCCTCTGCAAATAAATATACAGACTGACGGTCAAATAATGGAAAATGATACTCCAAACATCTGGAATCTGAAATCAAAGAGGAGTATAACTAAATATAACATATCTGAGAGAGCAGACTTCAATCCAAAATTAGTCAGAAGAGACAAAGAAGGTCACCATATACTGGAAAAAGAAACAATCCATCAAGAAAAGATAACAATTGTAAATATATGTGCACTGATCATTGGGACACTTAATTTCATAAAACTCAATACAATTAGAGTGAGTGACTTCAAAACCCTACTTAAAAATATGTAGGTCACTCAGACTAAAATTCAACAAAAATAAAAATAACTACACTATAAATTAAATGTATTTAATAGACATTGGCAGAATGTTCCATTCAACAATAGCAGAGAACATATTCTTTCCAGCATTCACATAACTTTCTCCAAAGTAGGCTATAAAGTAAGTTTTAATGAGACAAAAAAAGAAATAATCTTATGCATCCAAAAGATCACAGTGGAATAAAAGTACAAATTAGCAGCAAAAGAAACCACAGAAACTATACAAACAGATGAAGATTGAATAGTACTCTTTTAATCAGTGGTTCATTAAAGAAATAAGAAGAAAAAACTTTCCTAGAATCAAATGATAATGAAAACACAATATACCAGAATCTATGAGATGCAATGTAAGAAGTTCTAAGAGGGAAGTTGATAGACATGAGGCCCTATATTAGAAACAGGGTGCTTTCAACTAAATAACCTAATGATGGATCTCAAGCTCCTAAAAAACCAAGAATAATTCTAGTCCAAACCCAGTAGAAAGAAAAAAATAATAAAGATCAGGTCTGAAACTAATGAAGTAGAGAGTAAAATAAAACTCAGATTATATATATATATATATATATATTCAATGAATTAAAGAATTTTCTTGAAAAGATAAACAAGATTTATAGATCTTTAATCAAATTAACAAAAGAGAGAAGACTCAGAACTATAAAATTCAAAATGAAAAAGGTGATATTACAACAGATGCCAGTGAAATTCAGATAATTTTAAAAAACTTTTTAAAACATATTCCAATGAATTTGAAAATACAGAAGTGGATAAATTTCTAGACACATATGACCTATAAAAATTGAACCAAGAAAATACAAAAAATCCTAAACAAATCCATTACAGACAATGGATTGAAGCAGTAATAAAGGGTTAATATTTAGAATATAGGAAGACCTCAAAGAAAGTAACACCAAAAACTTCAAAGAATTGGCAAAAGAATTGACTAAATACTTCTCAACAGAAGTATATGAAAAAAATGTTCTACATTTTAGCTATTTCAAAAATAAAATCAAAACTAATTTGAGATTACATCTCATTTCAGTCAGAATGGTTACCATTAACAATATGAAAAACACAAATGCTATCCAGGATGAGGGGCAAATGGAAGCATTCTACACTGTTGGTGAGAACGTAAACTAGTACAACCACTATGAAAATCAGATGGAGTTTCCTCAAAAAACTAAAAATAGAAACACAATTTTGTCAAGCCCCCAGGTTTATTACTGAAAGAAATTAAAGACAGCATATTACAATGGTAACTGCACATTCATTTTTTTATACTGCACTTAGTCAAACTATAGAAACAGCCTAGATGCTGTCAGTAGATAAATGGATTAAGAATATATATATATGAAAATTATTCAGCCATAAAAAAGAACATAATAATATTATTTGTAGGAAAATGGAAGGAATTGGTGATTATTGTGTTAAATACTTGGTTAAATATCACATATTTTCTCTTATATGAGGAATCTAAGAAAAAAGAGGTGACTACAAAGACGAAGGAAGTAGAATGTAGACTATTAGAAAAGAGGAAGGGGATCAGAGGAACAAAGAGGAGGGTAATGGGAATGAAAATAATCAAAGTATATTACATACATATATCAATATGTCAACACAATACCTAATATTCATTATTACTAATATATGCTAATAAATGTTTAAAAATTTAAAAATTTAAAAGATTCAGGATGGAAACAAAAGCAGAATTATTCATGTCTGACTTTCTCTGATTCTCTATATTCCTCTACTTTGTTCTTTTTCCTTTAACATATTCTTTTAATATATTTTCTTCAATATATTAGGGGACAACAGAAACACTGGAATGCTCACTATGTGTCTCAGTTACTTTTCTCATTGCTGAGACAAAATATCTGACACCAAAATTTAAAAGAGGAAAGGTTTATTTAGCTGACTGTAGAGATTTCAGTTCATAATCATCTAGCTTCAAGGCAGGGTGGCACGGCAGACAGGCATTGTAGGGGAGGAATAGTTCATGACAGGCAGAAGGCAGCAAAGCAAGCAAGCAAGGGAGGACCACAGCTCTTTCTATCCCTTCTAATCCAGGCTACTTAAGGTGAGTAGCACTCAGACATTTAATCCTAGTGAGGTTGGTTCTAGCATTGTACCTTGAATTAATCCCAGCATCACACACTCTAGATCCAGCCACCACTGAAAAAGCCTCACCTAGGACCCCAAGAAGCTTTAGAGAGACATGTAGACACAAACCATAACACTATGCAAAGGACAAATGTGGATATCCTACAAGAGGAAGGTACACCTGCATCCAACTTTAATAGCAGCAAGATTCAGTGAAGTTTGGAACTATCAGTTCTCTTGTGGAGGGTTCAGCAGCCTCTGCATTAGCATAAGTGGTTACCAATCAAAATGACCATGCAGTACATCAAGGTAGCTGCAACAGCACAACTAATGACACTCATGAAAGGGGACTTCCAGAGCTGCTTCAGAGTGGAAAGAATGATGGGATAAGTGTATTTGAAGCAAGGTGCAATAGCAAGGGAATACGAAAATTTGTCCTTTACTGTAATAATTTAAAATTTAAAAATTAAAAAATTTAAGCATTTATTGTATTTTAAAATTATACCTCATATATGTTAATACCCTTTTTTATCTTAGCTTGCTCAAATTGTACTTCTGTCATGCACAATTTAAAAGATACCTGATATATGATAAGCCCTGTCATATTTGTCCCAGCAACAGTACAATATCCATGGCCTAAATGTACCTTCATTCCCCCCCACTGATTAACAGGATTTTTAAAATACTTCATCCACAAAGCAGAAATTCTGAGGGACATCATGTTCACAGAGGAAGTAGCACATGATAATATATAGCTAAAGTTAAAACTGAGGTTAAGTGTTACCAATGACAATTTTTTTCATCTACAAACCGAATGCATGTCACAAAGCACATTTTATGTTCAGAAGAACAGGATATTGGATATAATCTATTCTTGAAATCATAGGTGTCTTCTAAAAAACCTAACTTTACATCAGAGCAGCATATGGTATGAATGTAATTATACATTTTAATGAACATGAATCTTTTCCTATTAGCAAACTATAGTGAGCAAATATTTTTAAATATTTACTTTGGATATAGTACTGTTATAATAAAACAGAGTGGGTGTTTAACAAATAGAAAATTAGTGTAAAGGGCCAGGGATTTAGCTCAGTAGTTCCGCCGCCTACCTCACAAGTGCAAGGACCCAAGTTCAATCCCTGGTACAAAAAAAAAAGAAAAGAAAATTAGTGTAGTTTTATTTCCTATCATACAAAATACTATATATCTGTGTGCATATATATTCAGGTATATGTATGGATAAGCATGTATATGTACTATATGCATGCATATAATAATTTGATAAGATGAAAATGAAATAAATATAAAATTTTTAAAAATAAAACAAAACATACTGGGGCTTTACTTTAACAACAATAACACAGAATCAAGTGTCATTTGTACCCACTCTGGATCCAAAGGAAGTAGGAGTCAGGAAGATCTCATTTTACCAGAATACTTCTTAAAATAGGGACCATTAGCCAGTACCAAAGCCTGCCCTGAAAAGGAGCTTTCAGGAAAAGTTACACTGTTGTGTTCTCCAACTAGGCTTTGTGAACTATGTATTGGGATTACTGCATCATGCTGTGTCTATCAAGTCCAAGTCCTCATCTGTTACTTTCAAGTCACGACCAGGGCAACTCAGATGGGCTCACTTCTCTTATTTATACCTGTTCAAGTTTTCTTTTATGGCTACTTTGCTGAATATTAGAAGGTACTACAAGTCCAAGACATCATCAATTGATTCCAAATAAATTCATTAAACACTTGTACTGCACTCTACATAAGAGACAACAAAAGAATTATGACGTGGAAAAAAAGGAGAGGAAAATGTACAGGAATAAACAGGTGGGAGAAATAAGTAAAGTTGCACCTAAACTGTTCAACCAATTAGAAAGAGAAAAAAATCAGAAAGGCTTAGTTTCATGTGATGTGGAAAAGCATGACAGGTAAAGAGGTAAGAAAAAAGACATACAAGTTAGAGACCTAAAGATATAAAATAGTTTGATTTAATTGGAAGTGGCAGGACCTCTGAATATCAAGATTGTAGAGTAAGGGGATGCTTTACCTTATACGCAGAGGAATAAGGGAGGGGGTAGATGTTAAATCTGGCATGATGGCATACCTGTAATCCAAGAACTAGGAGGGTTGAGGCAGGAAGATTGATGAAAGTTCTAGGTTAGGTGGAGATATGTTGTGAGTTCAAGGCCAGCCTGGACTACAAAGTGAAACTGGTCTCAAAAAACAAAATAGAACAAAAAACCCCCAATGTTGTCTTAGTTACTTTTCTCTCCTTTCTGAGACAAAATACCTGGCATCCAAAGTTAAAAGCGAAAGGTTTATTTGGCTTACAGTTCATAGAGGTTTCCGTCCATAATCGGCTGACTCCCAAGCAGGGTGGCCTGGCAGAGAGGCCTTCCAGAGGAGAAATTGTTCATAGTGGTCAGAAGGTAGCAAAAGCAACAAGAGATCTTAATAGTGTCTTTCTGCCCTTTTTATCTCATTCAGACTGTTAGGATTAGGGCAGTGCCAAACCAATCACTCACATGTAGTGGTTTACTAATCACATACCCTTAATCCTAGCATCATACACTCAAGATTCAGCTACCTATGACCACATGAGGCTTTGGGGGGACATCTAGACACAAACCATAACATTCCACCCTTGGGCCCTCAAAAACTCATGTACATCACTTTACACAAAAGGCATTTATTCTATCTCTAAGAGTTGCCAAAGTCCCAACAGTTTCAGTATTGCTGAAAAGTCCAAAGTCTCCTCTGAGATTTAAGGCAAATTCCTTAGCTGTACAGATGAAAAGAAAGTTAAACATTTCCAACATTCATGGCACAAGATAGACATTACCATTCCAAAAGGTACAATGAGGTATACAAAATGGGACCAAAGCAAGTCCAAAATTCAGCAAGGCGAACATTAAATCCCATAGTTCCACTTGTAGCATCTCTGGAAATCCGTGGCAAATTGTGAACTCCAAAGGGATTGGGTAGCTCCCAATCACTGCTGGTTTTTGTAGCTCCCATTGCTTCTCTCTGGGCCTGGCTCTGTTCCCTCCTGGCAGTTTTCTTCTGACAATCCATGTTCCTGTTTTTTCCAAACTTCTGGGATCTCTACCTCATATTCAGCTTCATACTCACAGCTTCACACACTGCCCTCTCAGGGGCACACTTCTTGGCCTTCCAGGCCTTCTTCTGAAATCTGGGTGGAAACCTTTCTGACCCCACAACTCTTGCATTCTGCATGCATCTAAAACCAGGATCACATGGATGATCCCAAGGTCTGCTGCCAACTGGAGCAGTAGTAGACAGGCTTCCCTCTCTCTTGGCTGTACGGATGGAGAGCCTGGGTCACTGAGCACTCTGAATCCAATTCCAAGGAGTAAATTCTCTAGGCTGCCGCCATTCTGGAACATGGTGCTCTGGAGCTCTCTTTTCAAAGCAAAGTCTTTCTTTTCACTTTTGCAACTTGGAGGCTGCAAAGGGTGGAGTCCTGTTGCTTCTTGTGATGCCCTTAGGCCATCTTTCCTATTCTCCTGTTCCTCCTCTACTCTGTATTTGCAGTTCACAGCTTTACTGGAACTTCCTTTCTGACCAAACTCAAAACATTTTACATCATTCTGCTGGTATCTTTGCTCTTGAGTCTCAACATAAATCTGGCTTAAATCCCTCAACAGCAGTCATACCATGGCCTCAACCTTAGAATGCCTTGAAATTTCTTCTGCCAGATCAATTAGTCCACCACCCTTAATCTCAGTCTCAGGCAAAGTCTGGACACTAGCAAAATGCAGATAAACTTTCTGCCATAACACACATCATCCAGAGTCCATCAGCCAGTGCAGTTCTTCTTCCCAGTAGAAACCTCCTAAGTCTAGTCTTTAGACTTTCTGGCCTTCTGAGCTCTAACCAGAATCTCCCATGCAGAATAGCCTAAGGTGTTCCAGCTCGACTTCTTTAGCCAGCATCTCCAAATCTTTTCTAACTCTTCGCTTTCCCACAAGCCAGTTCCGAAGGCTCTTGATCCACACAGCCAGGTAATGTCATAACAATGACCCTACTCTCAGTACCAAATTTCTGTCTTAGTTACTTTTCTCTCCTTGCTGAGACAAAATACTTGACATCCAAAGTTAAAGGGGAAAGGTTTATTTGGTGTAGAGTTTGTAGAAGTTTCAGTCCATAATTAGTTGGCTTCAAGGCAGGGTAGCATGACAGACAGGCCTTCCAGAAAAGAAACTGCTCATGGTAGCCAGAAGATAGTAAAAGCAAAAAGAGACCTTAACAGTGTCTTTTAGTCTCTTATCTTATTCAGGCTGCCTTCAGATTAGGGCAGTTGCCAAACCAATCACTCATATGTAGTGGTTTACTAATCACATACCCTTAATCCTAGCATCACACATTCTAGATTTGGTCACCTATGACCACATGAGGCTTTGGGGGACATCTAGACACAAACCATAACAAATGACAATATCTGTAAAGAATTTAGAAGAATAAGGCTTTTGGACCAATGTCTTCCCAGTGTTATTTAGGGACTCAACTACTCAGATATATCTGGGATAGAATTCAAAAGGCTTGCAAACTTAGATGAAAAATAAAATACATTTTCATTTTTACCAATTACAATGTGAAATTTAACTTTTCCTAAAATTATAGTGGTACCAGCAGTACCTATGACTTTCTCAACAGAAGAAACCAGGTATTTTCATTTTATATTATAGGTGTCACAGATACTTTGGAATCATTTGTATATTATTCAGTTCTTCAAAATACTGGTAGTTTTAAGACCTGCTGCTATATCTCATTGTTTATTTGGTTAATACAAAAGCATATTGATAACTATAATTTCAATATGATAACTATATTTCACAAAAGTTTGTGTCATAGTTATATTTATATTACTCTATGATTTTAAAGTAATATTCTGAAAAGGATTCATATGTATCCTTTCTCAATTGTAAAAGACTCTATAGGTGAAAAAAGGGTTAAGAACCTCACATTGGAGTTATTTTAGATTCGTGCTTTAGAAAAGAAATTGGTCAGCACTGCAGAGTACAAAGAAGTTTTGAAGATAAAGGCTTTAGTTAGGAAGATAAAGTCATTGTTTAGATGAGAGATGATGGAAATGAAAAGAAGCACTAAAATAAGAGTTCAAAAGGAGAAAGCTATTGGGGAAAAAGGAGAAGTAGAACAGAGGAAAGAGCAGGTAGCAAGCCCTAAACTCGGTCCATATGTTCTAAGAAACAGAAGCAAGGCAGCATGACTAGAAGGTGGTGAGGATGGGAAGTATGTGGCCCTATGAGAGTGTAGGGAAGATGGGGTAGATTTTCTGGTCAATGTAGCCTGGACACTGAGATGTTATCTTCACCTTCAGAGAACAGGAAGTCATTTAAGAAGTTTAAGCAGGGCAAGCAAAGTATTTTATCTTATTTAAGAGTAACTGATTGTTGTGTAAAGAGAGGATCCAGGGAACAAAAGAATAGAAGTGGGAAGCCAAATGGGAATGGTGGTGGTGGATGAGCAAAGGTGGTGTAGCAGGAAAGAGGTTAAATATGGTATGATAGTTAGTTTTAGATATCAATTTGACTAGGCTACAGTGTGGAAATAATTGGTAAAATGTTATTCTTGGTGTTCCAGTGAGAGTATTTTTTTTAGAGTATTTTGGATGAGACTACTATTTTGGATGAGTTCAAATCAGTGGACTTTGAATAAAGGATATTGCCCTTTGCTATGGTTTCGATGGTGTTGTACTGCAAGTGTTCACGTATTGGAGGCTAGGTCTTCAGCATGGCAGTTTTGAAGTCCAAGATCAAGTCCCATGAGATTTGGTATCCAGTCAGGGCTTGTCTCTCTTCAATGGGAACTTGTTCTATTTCATGAAGAAGAAGAAGAAGGAGGAGGAGGAGGAGGAGGAGGAGGAGGAGGAGAAGGGGAAGGGGGAGGAGGAAGAGGAGGAGAAGGGGAAGAAGGAGA
>NW_004624731.1:32593538-32607073 GCF_000247695.1 Heterocephalus glaber | reverse complement strand
GAGGAGGAAGAGGAGGAAGAAGAAGAAATGCTCCTTTGTTCCTCTTTGTAAGAGCACCAATCCTATTTGTGTGAGTAGAATCCTCCTGACCTTGTCTTCTCCTAAAAGTCCCACCTGTTCATACCAACGCATTGGACATTTGGCTTCAACATGTGAATTTTGGGAATACAAAAACATTTAGACCACACAAATATGTTGATTTGGAGATTTCTGTGTTATATTTTCCTGGATATGTCAGGAAGGAAGATAATTTTATGGATCTCTAACATAGAAGAAAGATATTAACTGGAGGTAGAAAAGTTGAGAGACATTGATACATACATAGTATTTAAATTGACCTGAAGGGAGTAGAGAGGAGAGGGCTCAGGACTAAATTCTAGGGCATTCCTGGTTAGGAGTTACTGCAGAAAACATAGAAACAGTAATCATAAAAGAGGAAGAATGACCATGAAAGTATTACATTTTTTAGAAAGAAGAGCTTTGCCAGAAGGAAATAACAGTCAACTGTTATGATTTAGATCTAGAATGTTCCCCAAAATTCTTATGTGTGTGGAAGTGACAGGATCATGAGGTTGTTATAGCTGACCTGCTGTAGCAAGTGGCCCACATCGTTGGATGTTGTCCACTGGGTGTATGACTGGAAGGGTATACTCTTATCCTTAGCTCCTCCCTTCACTCTGCATTCTGGCTGCCATGATGTAAGCAGTTTTCCTCTGCAGCAGGTTTTTCTACCATGCTATTTCTGCCTTGGAGACAACTGACTATGGAATGAACCCACTGAAACTGTGAGCCTAAATAAACCTCTTCTATAAGTAGTGGGCTTGAGTATTTTGTCTCAGCAATAAGAATGACTGAGACAGATATTAGAACCTGGAGTATGGTTGTTGTGACTAAACCTGATCCTGTGGTTTAGAAACCTTTGAAACTGGCTTGTAGGAGGTGTTTAGGGAAGTTTGGAGATGCTAGTTAGAGAAGTAAGAGAATACTATAAGCCAAGTTAGATGGGAAATTCTGGTCAGAGCTCAGAAGACTAGGACGCTCTAAAAATGTAAATAGTAGTACAAGGACCCAAGTTCAATCCCCGGTACCAAAAAAAAAAAATGTAAATAGTAAAGGTCAGGTTAGGAGGTTTTAGTTGGTAACAAGTACTGGCAGTTGGAGTCAAGACTGTGTGTTGTGGAAGAAAATTTTCCTAAATTTTAAGACTGTGGAAAACTGGGATTCAAGATGTCAGACTAATTAATCTGGTGGAGGAAATTTCAAGGCAACCTGATATTCAGGCTGTAGTATAGGTACTGCAGGCTATTTTTAGCAAGATCTACAGTGATACTTGGGAACAAATAACAGTCAAATTATTTAACAAATGTGCAGTTTCATCAGAAAGCAAGCACCTGCAAAGGAGGCTGTAAAGAGCTTGGTTGCTGAAAATATTAGCATTGAAAAGAAGCTGGTACTTTGTATCAGGACAATAGAAAAGATGCCTTGAAGGCATCTCAGGAATCAGCAAGACATCACTTTTTGCAAGTTCAAAGGAGCAAAAGTGAAGGACTTTGAGAATGTAGTCCCTGGGACCCCTGTTTGAGAATGGCAGCCTGGAGAATAGGTTCTCCAAGACTCCTTTCAGTGTGGTAAGCCATCCATGAAGAGTCATCTCCAACTATGATCCAAAGAGGCCTGGCTACTAATTGAGCTGTCAGCAGACTTTGGCATTGTCCACATGAAGTTAATTTTACAGGTGTGCAAAATACAAGAGCTCTGGGGTCTGTGAGGCTTCCACCATGGCTTTAAAGGAAGAACTGGGAGGCCAGCCGAGCATGAAACTGTGAGAGCAATGGTGAAAGTGCAGTAGAGAACGTAGGAAATTGGAAATACCAGAAATATGGATTGTCTGCCTAGAAATTCTATAAAACTTCTAAAAATTAGTTGCAATGTTGGAAAATGAAACTATTTCTTAAGAAGTACAGAAAAATAGGATTTATAAGGGAAAATTTGATAAAATGGACAACATAGAAATCTAAAACTTCTGATTTATGATAGACACTAGAAGGAAATGAATAGTTAAGCCATAGATTGAGAGAAAAGTGCTACCTATTTTTTTTATCTTTTTTAAATGAATTATAAGAATTCTTTATAAATTCTGGATATATGCACACACACAAGCACAAAGTCTGATAAAATATTTTAGCCAGAATATATGAAATAATTTGTATAATTCAAAGCTAATAAGGTAAAGATAAAGAGCTGAATTAAACAATAGCCAAAAATTTTGATATTTCACATTAATGGTCAATAATATAACTCTAAATAATAGCTTATTTTAGAAAATGAAAGGCATATTTTAACATTATATATACATATCTTTATACATGAATTCTATTATAGAATTATTAGCATATTAAGAATCACATTTTAGGAATCCAGGAAACATATGTAGATTTTTCCATGTATAATACAAGGGAAGAATATAAATGCATAATATACATAGGCAATGGGCTATCTCCCCATTCTCCAAATTGTCACTGTCCTATCACTTAGCAACCCCTGGTACTCATGTCCTCCACAAATCTTTCTCGGTTAAATTAGAGAAGACCTGTTTTTCTTTATCCTCTATGTGGATTCAGAGTTGATACTCTTCATCTCATTGTTCAAGACTCTCACAAATCTCTTGTATTAATCACTGAAAAATACCTGAACTTAAAGGAAGAAAGAACTTAAAGGAAGAAAGGTTTATCTTTGCTTAGGGTTTCAGAGGTATTTGTCCATATTTGTTTGACTCCATTGCTTTTAGGTCTGTGATGAAACAGAAACATTGGGATTAGAAGTGCATGGTAGAGTAAAGCTGCTCACCTCATGGCAGCCAGAAATCAAAGAGAGAGAAAAGGAAGGGGCAGGGATCCCAATATCCCCTTCAAAGGCCATGGTACCAATGACCTAAATTTCTTCCACTGGCCCCACCTCCTTACAGTTTCACCACTACCACCCAATAGCTCCACAGGCTGGCAACCAAGCCTGGGACTTCAGAGGACATTCAGACCCAAACTATAGCATCTTTAAAAAATATTTCAAACATCCCCAACCTAGTTTAGATGTTATCATCCAAATTTATTATAACTATTTAACATACAGTTAAAATACAGTTGCTTAGAAAACAAATATAATCTTACTTGCAAAATGATACTACTGCCACCTGGGTCTTTGGCATCCTGCCTGCTAAGTCTTCCTTAACATGGGTCAGTCCTTCACAGAGAATATTTCCTAGCTGTACAAGGTAATAGCAGCCTAAATCCTGTATCACTGACAAATTTCCAGATCATTTCAACTGCTTGGTCTTTATTTCATACTTCATCATAAGTAAAAGAAAGGATATCTAGATTTCCCATCAACAGATAAAATTTACAATGTTTTTCACTGAAGAAAATGTGTTCTGATTCATATGATCATGTTGAGTACTTAATAGAATGAACAGAGAGTAAACTCAGTATGATCAATATTGATTTCTTATATTTATTCTTTTAAAATCAACTTTAAGTCAAATTTGCCCATTTAGAAAATGATAAGGTTTTTTAAAGGCAAAAATCTTTTTATACATCTCTTAAGGAGCTAAAAGAGGGAAACATCTGTAGGAATATGTTAAAGTATCATTAATATAAATAGATCCCCTCCTCCTTCAAAAGTCACCAACTTGCCCTCTTCCTTCTTCCATTGCCAGCACCAAGCACTGCTAAGGTTCCCAGTTGTGGAAGTTGTGTGAGAAAAATAGTTTTGCCCTACTCGTTGATAGTGACATCAGCTGTTTACTGATGGGAAAACACAAGCAGTTAGAAGGCTCCTGGTTACAACAGGCAACATTCCTCTCCTCCAGCCAGCCACCCTCTTTGGGATTTGGTCATATGGTGGAGTCCTGAGAAATAATGCAGAAAGACTTTGTCAGAATTTAGTGATAGATTGGTGAGAGATGCAGAGGGTGAGAGAGAGGAAATGGCTGTGGGGCTATAAGTCTGAGACGTTAGATGGACACAGGGCAAGGAAGACAGATGGAAATGTGTGATTGCGAGGATATTTGACATAAGATAAACAACTCGTCTGTTTGCCTCTTTAAACCCCATTTATTACTACTTAGACTGAACTGATTTTTTCATGGCAAATATTGACTCATCTTTCAAAAAGCCCCAGCTAAAATGTCACCTCCCTGGAGAAGCCTTTCAGACACTCCCCAGGCACAAAGGCCTTTCCAGTGCTCACAGAGTACACAGTGCATACACTGTTCATGCTGCTATGATAATATTTCTACGCTGCTTATAGATTCTCTCTCTCTGACCACTGGATCAGAGTGGTGAAAAGAACACTGCTTCTGAAGTAGACAGGTCTGATTCTGTTTCCAGCTCTGACACTATCACTCCATGACCTTAGAAATAAATGACTAGGTTACATGAAACATGAAAACAATGATGCCAGTCTTTTAGGATTGTGGGGATTTAACCAGAAATACACCCCAGAGTCTGGCACATAGGTGCCATTCAATTTGTGCTCTTCTCTCTTTGTCTTGTTAAGATCATGTCTTCCTTGAAGGCAAGAGATTAGGTTCTTAGAATCCTTGTCTCCTAGCACTGCATAGAAACTCAAGAAATGTCTCATAAATGAATGAACTGGTCCACTATCGGTGTTCCTTAGCTCCATGAAGTCACTTCTTATTATCATCATTGTGTGGTTTTTATTTGCCTTTACTGCTACAGGCTGCTCACATGCAGTGAACCATTCATACACTGTACCACTAGGACATTCTTACTGTTCGAAATCCTTTGCTGACCATGGTGACACACACCTGTAATTTCAGCACTCTGGAAGGCTGAGACATGATGATTGCAAATTCAAGTCCAGCCTGGGAAACATTTTTAAAAAATATATATATTTATTGGTACATTTTAGGTATAAAATACATTTACATTTATCATTGGGTGTTTGTACCAGAACAAGATGCATCTTAGTTTTTATTTTTTCTCCCATTACCTGTGCATTCTTCACCCCCTCCACCCTTCCCTATCTACACATAGTTTGATTCCATTTTTTTTTCTCATAATTTTTTTCTTTCCCTTCTTCCCTTTCTCCTTTCCCTTCCACCATCCCCAAACCCTTGGAGCTTTTCTTATTTCAAATTATCAATTATTCATTTTAATCATTTTCATCCTTATTTACACTTTGAATTTCTCACACTAGAGAAACTATTCGGTATTTACACATGTGTGCTATTTATTTCACTTAAGAGTATGGCCTCAATATGCATCCATTTAGCTATAAATGTCTCTAGTTTCTCATTCTTTATGGCTGAGTATACTCCGTTTTATAAAAAAACCACATCTTCTTTATCCAGTTTCCAGTCAATGGGCATTTGGGCTGTTTCCAAACTTTAGCTATTACAAATTGTGCCACTATAAACATAGGTGCACATATATCACTGTGGTATGATTCTTTTAATTCTTTGGGGAAGATTCCCAGCAGTGGAATAGCTGGGTCAAATGGTACCTGTAGTCCTAGTTCTTTGAGGTATCGCCATACTAATTTTCACAGTGGTTGCACCAAACTACATTCCCACCAACAATGGAGAAGGGTTCCTTTCTCTCCACACCTCCGCCAGCATTTGTTATTGGTTGATTTCTTGATAGCAGCCATTCTTTGTAGGGTGAGGTGGAATCTCAGTGTTGTTTTCATCTGCATCTCTCGAATGACCAGTGATATTGAACATTTTTTCATATATTTACTTGCTGTTTTTACTTCTTTGTCTGAGAAATGTCTGTTCATTTTGGATGCCCATTTTTGAATTGGGTCTTTGAATTTGGGAGGTCTGATTTTTTTCAGTTCTTCATATATTCTTGATAGTAGACCTTTGTCTGAGCTACAGCTGCTAAATATTTCTTGCCACATTGTAGGTTGTCTTTTAGTTGTGTTGGTAGTTTCTCCTGCAGTGCAGAAGCTTTTTAATACGATGAGATACCAGTTGTTGATTCTTTGTCCTAGCTCCTGTGCTATTGAAGATTTGTTCATAAAGTCTTTTCCTATGCCAATGCCATCAAGAGTTCTACCTAACTTATCTTCCAGCAAGTTTAGTGTTTCTGACTTTATATTTAGATCTTTAATCCACTTCGATCTTATTTAGTGCGCAGTGATAGGTATGGGTCTAGTTTTAATTTCTGACAGGTTGGAATCCAGTTTTTCCAACACCATTTATTAAATAGGCTATTTTTCCTCCAATGAGGTTGGTTGGCTCCTTTGTCAAAGATGAGGTGACTGAGTATGTCTGGAGTTGTTTCTGCATCTTCTAATCTATTCCACTGATCTTCGGGTCTGTTTTTTTGCCAGTGCCATGCTGTTTTTATCACAGTAGCTTTGTAGTATAGTTTCAAGTTGGGGATTGTGATGCCCCCAGCCATATCTCTGTTACCTAGAATTGCTTTTGCTATTCTAGGTTTCTTCTGTTTTCAAATGAATTTTTGGATTGTTTTCTCTAGTTCTGTGAAATATACTGTTGGAATTTCAATTGACATTGCATTGAATCTATATAGTAGTTTTGGAAGTATCCTGGGAAACTTAGAAGCTCAGCAAGACCTGGTTTTAAATAAATAAGTAAATTGAATAAATACATTGAATAAATAAATAAATAAAATGACTGGTGATGTAGGTCAGTGTGAAGGTCCTGGGTTCAATCCTTAGTACCTCAAAAAAAGGGAAAAAAAAGGAAAAAGAAGAAAAATGCCTATAGTTGCCTATCATCTGGGCACGTGGTTAGACAGTACTTGGTCTCCTTGTCGTGTGTGAGGGGTTATGTCCTTTGTTCTTGCAACTCAATTACAGTGGTACTTAGGTTCACAAACTTAATTCTTTTTTTTTCACAAAATTAATTCTTTCCTTGCTTCTGGATGCAGAATTCCTTCCATGATTCTGGTTGCATTGACTGCAACCAGTAGTATTGAGGATGGGAGTTTCCCACAGTTTGTGTCCGTGAATGACTACAGTGAGCAAAGTGCTCATTTTCTACCCCTAGTCTAGCAGGGACAAGTTAAACAACCAAGAATAATACTTAGCTGACTTAAGTCATTGAGACTGGGGTGATGTTTATTATCACAGCCCACTCTCTCTTACTGTGACTGGAATAGGCAGCAACGAACAGAATATCTAGAATTACATTCAACAAAGGACAATTACTAAAGGAATATTCAATAAATCAATTTTATAATAATTAACTATTTAAGAAGTATACAGTATTATAAACATTACATGTCTCATATAGTGGCAGGAAAAGTATCCATTTTATAGATCAGTCAAGTGAAATTGGCAATTGCTTTTCATGAGAATTTTTTAAAATCATGTAAATACATTCAGGTCATAAACATTGATTTTGCCTTCCTGATGGGCAAACTTTTGTCATATTTACATAGGAAATATTGGGAATATAAACTTCCCATAAATAAAATCTCTGCTCTTAGGAAGTCTACAATTTATCTGGGAGTGAAAAGGCTTCAAATAATTGTGAAATAACAATTCAAGGGTTGGTTTGTTTAGGTTCTAAATTACAAGGGTAAGCTAATGAGCTATAGAAGATGAAAAACAAATGACATTAATTTATTGTAGAATAGTTGAATGGCAGCCTTCATAAAAAAGAAATATGAGAGCAAGTGTATAGCCTTATATTTGAAATTTTTTCCATGATGAAGCTAGAAATTTTGTATTGAAAGAAACAATTGATTAATTTTAACCCATATTTCCCAGCACTGAGTTCTGATGTCATCATCTCTGAGACATATTTCCCTCTTCTCCACCTGCTTTAGGGATGTTCCTACATGTATCTTGCCCTGACATTTAACTTCTATGTTAGCACTCCCCTGTATTAGAACCATCCATGCCATTTTCTGTTTCCTCCATTAGACACTAAGGATAGGGACCATGTCTTCGTTCCTCAGCTAGCATCCAGTACAGTAGCTGACAATTAAGTAGACATGGAATAATATTTGTTAGTAGAAATTATAGTATCATTCAATGGCTCAAAAAATTCTATAATATTGAGAATACAGATGAACTTATTGAAAAACACCTTGGTCATTATCTACATTATATCTGACTTTAAGGATTTTATAGAGATAAAATTCTCCAGGAAAAGTATTTTTCACTTTTCGTACTCTACAGATGGCAAGTTCAAAACAGATGCTCAGTTGGGTTTTGAATGGATAATGAAAAACATGGAAGATATGAAGCTCCAAAGTGATTTTTATATTTTTGTGGAGATAGAAAAAGAAAGGAGAAGAGACATATTTTCCTGCCTGTCTAGAGGGCAGAAGGTTTCATGTGTTATACACCAGCTGACTTAACTGGTCCTGACAGCACACAGGCCATTAATAATGGATTCTAGCCTGTCACATCCATGTGCAGGCTTAAAAGCCTTATTCCCATGGGGCCATTAGAAGAGGGAGTGGATCTGCCATAACATATGTCCCTGTTGGGCAGACTTTGGCTGAATACCAAGGGAAATGCCAGGGATGGCTACTGACTTGACTGACACAACAGACACCTCACAGAGCTGTAATCTAGAAAGAAGCTGAGAGAAGAACACTTCTATGAAGGTAGAAAAAAATGTGGAAAAGAAATATGCAATAACAAGAAAAATCATTTAATTTGTGGTTAGTCTATGCTCTGAGATTTATGTGTTTTGCCATATTTAATTCTCATCTAAAATGAGGATCACAAATTAAGATAATCAGTGCAAGAAACCAGATCTCACCCAGAATTCTTGGACTAGAAAGGCCTTGCATCTGATCTCAGTACTATTTGTTCTCCTCTACCTTCTGTATTGATAGGCACAAGGAGCTGGAGGTGTGGAAAGAACTGCCTGTGAAAGAATGGTGAGGAGAAAATTTAAGATTTTTTTTTTGCAGTGAGAACCATTTTATTTTATATCTGCCTATTTTGTTCTGAAACACCTCAGTACCTCTGAGCATTTTATTATTCAGCCTTTTTCTCCATTTACAGAAGAGTGTACAAGGTTTGATGGAGTCCCTTGGCTTTTACCTTTGAAATATTCATGGGCCTTTAGCAGTTTCTTTCATGTTCATCTTCTCCTCCATTAGGAAAGAAATCTTGAAGGAGCTCGAGGAGTGGAGCAGGTACAGAAGATGGATATGGTAGTGCTTACTCCCATCTCTGGAATGGAGGAAAGAAATTGCTCATCCCCCGAAGACCCTGTTTACTTCTCGAGATGGGAAAGAAACAGAGAGTAGAAACAGTGCATTCAGGAAAAGGAGATTTGGCTGTTCTGTTTCTCAGTCTGTGTCTACTCACTCACTCACTTAGATAAGAGATTTCTAGCCTCAAAGGAACAATGAGAAATCACCTCCGTGAAAGACCATTAAATGACAATACAGCATTAATTGACCCCACACTTCTCAAAACAGCACCTCTCATCACCTCCTTTGGGACACTGCTTCACCAGACTACTCACCTGAGCCCTTCCTTGCTGTCATCCACCCATCTCTTCTCAATCATAGCAATAGCAGTACTCACAGTAAGGTGACAGGACCCTTCAAGGATATGAATTCTCTTTTACTAAAATGAAAATGTATATCTATACCCACTCAAGTCCCTTATACAAAATAACATACTGGCCCAGGTGCAGTGGAACAAGCCTATAATTCTAGCACTTGGGAGGCTGAGGCAGGAGGATCACAGGGAGTTTGGGGCCAGCCTGGGCCACATAGTGAGTGCAAGGCCATGCTGAATAACATAATGAGACACTGTCTCAAAAAAAATGACATACTATTTTCTTACAACCTATGTAAATTCTCCTTTACATGTTAATCTCCTATATTACTTATAATGCCAAGTATAATGTAAATGTTATGTAAATAGTTGTTATACTGCATTGTTTAGTAAATAGTAAAAACAAACCAAAATGTGTACCTACTTGATTCAGATCCAATACATTTTTCTAAATATTTCTGATCCGCAGTTTGAGTACACACAACTTAGAACTTATGCATATAGAGTCAACTTTCATTTAGTACTCTTCACTTAACCACTACTCACCCAGCACAAATCTCTTTCTAGTGTAGTCTGTTTCTTCTAGTAGCTACACTGAATACCTACATTATGGCAGGTACAATAATAATCTCACATCAACATAATCATCTTTGAAAAATAAGGAAACTGAGACATGGAGAAATCAAATCAATTTAGGCCTCTATTTATATGACATGAAAGACTCCCAAAGCACAAACCCTCTTCCCTTTTCTGTCTCTCTTACTAAAGAAAGTTTGAGATTTCTAATCCTTAATACCATTGAAAAATTAATAAATAAAAAAATTTTTGAAGCAGAATAGAACCACTCTAACTTTAAACTTCGGGGGATCTTTGAATAATCCTTGTTAGATGAATAAATTAAAAATAAGTTAAGAGCACAAACAATAAAACCCACAATAATTGTACCTTGTATGGTTATATAAATACTGCATTATGTAATTGGACTATAAATCATGTTAAATGGAAGAATTCCTAGGGGAAAGACTATGGAAGTGTGCTAATATACACAATAAAGAAGTAAGACAAAACTTAAGAGATGAGAAAAGCAAGGAAGATAAGAAAAGAATGCCTTTAAAACCAAGATTAGGTATTAATGCTATTTCTTTAGGCCATAAAAATTGTCCTCCCTTCTCCTAGGAATTCTTTCATTTAACATAATGCAAAAATATATAGTCACATTATAGTATATTAATATAACATCTATTTCTATTCACTGCATGTATATTTATTGAGCAATGATAACTAACTTTTATTAAATACTTATTATATTCTAGGCACTGATCTAAAGATTTCATTCACATTGTCACATTTAATCTTCAGAATGATATGAAGTAAATGATATTTTTATTGATATTTATGGATAAGCACACAAGGCACAGACAGTTTATGTAACTTGCCCAAGGTCACTTAGAAAATGGCAGAAATAGAATTCAAACTCAGGAAGAATGTTTCTTGATCCTACTCTCTAACTTCCCACTCTACACTACTTTTCAACTAAATTTCTGGCTGTGAACTAGGCCACAAGATGACAAAGAAGAGAAAGCAAAGTCTGTAAACAGACTTCTTGCCTCTGGCCTCTGATCCAATTCCCCCAAAATGCAGTGTTATGTTGATATCTCAGTGATATCCCAGAGGCCCAGAAAAAAAAAATTCCCCCATAAAGAGTTAATATTGAATTACTACAGAGTTACTTGGGTAAATGATGTCAATTAAATACAAAACATCAAAACAATTTATACCATTCTATTATAACAGAAGCCCTGAGATAAAAAAAAAGTAAAAATCGACATTAAATCTAGAAATGAGTTCTGATTTTATCTGAAAAGAAAATCCCACTTGGCTCACTTGCCCTGATACACTAAAAAGGAAATTTGGCCAGGACTTATATTGCATGGTTTCTCATCTATGAGAAACTCAAAGTATAAATAAATTAAAGAGCAAAACAACAGATAAATAATAGGAAGTAGGGACATAGATCTTTTGCAAATAGGAAGGGGACCAAAAGATGAAGGGAAGGAAGGAAAGGGGACATAAAAAGAATTAAAATGTGTTAAGTACATGTACCAGAGTACTGCAAACATATGCTAGTAAAAATAAAAATGAAAAAGTAGAACTTTTCTCCCTCGGTTTTGTCAGAAAGGGCCAGGGCACCTGCTTTAACTACAGAGATTAAGGGAAGCACAGCTGAGAAATGGTGCAGCAGATTCAGTGCACTGGTCCAGTCAGAATTACAGCTCCGATCCCTCATTCCTATGTATTTTTTCCTCTTTACAAAAGTTAACTTTTCTTGAAGAGCCTTTAAAATATAAAACAATATTACAAAATTATGCTAGCTGTCATAGAGATTTGGAAATCTCCCCTGCAACCTCAGTTAACTAGGTCACAGGGTAATTTCTCTGCAATTGAATATTATGACCCAGTTTTTGAACTCTAAAGTCAGAGCATAAGCATCAGACATCAACTGCATATACCCACTCTGTCAGAATCAAATAAAATAAATCAGAATTAGGGCCTGAAAGACAGCCATCATATCTAAATGAAACTGACTTAAATTCCAGCCTTTCTTCCAAAACATTCTTTTGTCTCACATAATCAGCACATTTATTCCTGTAACATATCCTCACTGCCAAATTGTAATGACCTCATCTTTTGCTGCTCATTTAAGTTAAAATATTTATCCGGAAAGTATACCTAAGGCCAATTCCTGTACCTCATTAGCAACTATTTTACCACCTTCTGGGATCCCTGCAGCCCTTGTTCTCCAGTTCAAGGTAGCTAATACTACCTACTACCTCAGAATACTGTGAAGATTAAATGAAAGAGTTTACATAAAAATGTCTTAGAATATATGGCTGCATGTGGTCTGTTTATTGTAAAAATTGCTGCAGTTCTTGAATTCTCCCTGTGTCTAAGACCTTTGCTGTGTGGCTGAGAAGAGCCTCTCCCCTCAGGGAATGCAGTCTCTTTCCCAGTCTAGGAAACTGGACTGTCAGTCTCCTCACTTTGGCCAGTATAATGGCAGAAGAGATAGTGTGCTTGTAAGATTTTGCTGTACTGCTTTGCTGCCTTTAGAGGAGTGTAAGGCAAACATAGAAAAAAATCAGGATTGTCCAAGTCACACAACAGACTGTCAACAGCCCCTAACATGAGAAAGAATCCAGTCAACTTCAGCAAAACCAATATCCACTTGACTATGCATGAATGAGTTAAGCCAGTTGAGAGTAAAAGAATCATCCATAAATTTCTAAACATGAACATGGTTTCTATTTTAAGCTAATATGTTTTGAGTAATTCAGTACGAAATGATAGCTTATCAACATATTGATGACCCAAGGATAGAGCCCAGAGTTTCACAATTTTATATTATCTCAACCCCAAACCTGGGATATTAAAAATGCACATTTCTTGGATCTATCCCTGACCTAGATATAAACCGACGGTGAAGGCACTGGGAATCTACATACTTGACAAGCTTCTCAGTGATTTCTAATTACAGATAAAAACCAGTGCTGTACCGATAGCTCATTTCAACCTTTGAAGAACATAACACATTTTTAGTTAAAAGCTCTATCTAGGTAGGCTCGTGGAATGTAGAAGTGAAAGTTAGAGTCCGTTTCTATTAAATTAGAAAGGAAAGTCTTCATAGATAAAACTATGTGACAGTTCCAAACTTATATCTTTTTGTTGTTGTTAAATTATTTTATTGGTACATTGTAGGTATACAACACAATTACATTTCTCATTGGGAATTGTACCTTTACATAATACATCTTGGTTTTTATTTCATCCCCATTCCCAGCCCTCCCTTCACCCTCTCCACCCTTCCCTATTTACAAACACTTTATTTCCATTTTTTCCATTTCTCAGCATTTTTCCTTTCCCTTCTTTCCTTTCCCCTCCCCCTCCCACTACCCCTACCCCTTTGGACCTTTTCTTCCTATTTTGCATTATCGATTATTAAGTCTAATCATTGG
>NW_004624731.1:32578465-32588490 GCF_000247695.1 Heterocephalus glaber | reverse complement strand
TTTTCCAGATCCCCTTTTGTTTCCAGTTCAGTGGGTCCAGGTGGTTGAGTATCTGAGTATTCCATCTCATTTCCTTTTGGGGTTGCTGTAGGAGATCTGGAAGTCTGGTTTTGAGACTTATTTATGTGTTTTCTCATTTCGACTGGGGGAGTGGAGGGGTGCTGTTGGCACCAGCGCAAATCACCTCCTCTGAGCTGGAAGAGGTGGGACAGGCAGGGGCTGGGAGTGGCGGTAGGGATGGTGACCAGGAAGCCCCTTCCTCTGGACCAGGAGCAGTGGGGAGTCGGCTCAGAAGCCCCTATGTCTGGGCTGGGAGGGGCAGGAAGGAAGGAGGCCTGGCTGGTCGCTTCATCTTAGAGAGTGTCGGGTGGGGGTGGGGTTGCAAGATGCCTCTGTGACCTCACTGTGCCATGGGCGTGGCCCGAGACAGCTGCAGGAGCTGCAAGCTGCTTGTCTTGTCTCACCTGGCTGGTCGCCGCAGCTTCACTTATATCTTTTTATATAAAAATTCATGAATCAAATGTTGGCAAGATTGAGCAGCAAGGTTCTAGAGCCTTGTTTCTCCAGCCTGGCTGCATATTAGTGCCACCTGGGAGCCTTAGAAGATATTACACTTCAGTCTGAGCCCCACTATCTTTCATTTAATTATTGTATGGTGTGGACTGGGAATTGGGATTTAAAACCTCCCCAGATAATTCTACTGTGCAGCCAAATTTGACAGCCACAACTCTAAATTTGCTCTGGGGCACCATTTCAAATTAAGAAGAGGAAAAAATTTTTTAAACTCAAATAAAATAGGTATATGTGGCATGGTCCTTAAGATTGCCTGTACTGGACCAAATTACCTGCTCCTCAGGAAGCCTTGTAGCTCAACTGACATCAACTACAGGTACAGTGTTTTTATTTTGATTTAGAGTTAAATGTGAGAGAATCATGGGACACAGAAATTTGAAAAAACACTCCTTAAATTGCACGTACATTAAACTCTTTCACAAAGTTGGGTGATTTGGCAGATAGTGTCTTACACATGCATATATTTGTAAATGTGCATTTATTATAAGAATTTTTGTCATATTACAGGTGCTTAAACTTCATACTAGTAACCATGGCTGGAACACACATTTGATGACAATTCTTAGTTTAATTGAATAAAGAACAGTCTTGCTGTGGCATTGGGTAGTTTTAGTCTCTGTTGACCGTGGATCAGCTTCACAAACATCATCATGAATACCAGTCTGGACTGAAGTGCCAACACTAACATTAATGCAGTGTTTTAATGTAACACAGGGGCCCTTACCACCCCTTTCCTCTTTCTATTTGAAGTAAGATTAACATAGTCCCCCAATATAAACAAGGATAGGAAGATAAAGGCCATGGCACAGAAGTTTGATGTTTGAAATCTTTACTGACTCCTGGCTGTTAAGGAAGCACTTTTAAAAATGTAGTTTTAATTGCTCGATCAAGCACAGTCTGGAAGAATTCTTCTGGACTACTTTCCTTCTGAGTCTTGATTGTGAAACAGAAATTTAAAGGTATCAGTGTTCCTAACAGCACAATATCACAACAAATAAGTACAAAGTAATTATTGAGTATTTACTATGTATCAATATCTATGCTAAAGTCTTTATAAGCATTGGTCTATGTAATTTAATTCTTATAATTGCCTTAAACATAGGAGCTATTTTTGTCTTTGTTTATATATGAGAAAAATAAAGTGCAGAAAAGTTGAATGATCTTTATGAAGTCCCTCGATAAAGCAAACAAATACAGTGGAGACCAGATTGGAGCCTTGATTGATAAACTCCAAAAGTCATGCCATTAACCTTAGAACATATTACTCTCTCAAGCACGCAAGGGTACTTCCCACAATCAGAGGACATGGAATTGGCTAGAGACTAGATTTTGCAAATCTTCTGATTTATGTTATGTATGAGAAAACTAAATCCCAGAAAGATTCAGTGCTTAAGTTGTACATGTCACAGTTCCAGGTCACTGTGAACATAACTGGCACTGTAAAGATTAAAATCTGTGATTCCTGAGAAAGTGCATTTGAGGGATGGGGAAAGATTAGTCAGTGAGTACTGGGTTACAGTTAGGTAGGAATAAGACTTTGTCCTGTGTTATGGCACACACAGTAACCTGACTATAAATAATAATGCACTGTATCAGCGATGACAAAGCTCTTAGAGACAAGTGGCCAAGCCCCAACTCAAAACTCACTTACTTATTGCAAAGTGCCCACATGGAAAATAAACCTGAATACTGAGTTTTTAGTTTAGAAAACATAACTCATATTTAACATCTTTGTTTTAAAAGTAAAACAAATAACAAGTGTACCATAGGTTCACTACCACTGCTCTATATATTTCCAGTAAGCTAGAAAAAATTATTTTGAATGCCTCTAGCACAAATAAATGATAAATGTTTGAGAAAGTAAATTTGTCTACCCTGGTTTCAACATTATATAATGTATAAGTGTATAGAAACATCACATGGTACCCCATAAATCTGTTTCTTGGCTGCCTTGGCTGGCAAGCTTTCCTCCTCTGTTCCCCCAAGTCCTTCCACCATGCCAATTCTGCCTTAGAGTTAGCCAACTATGGACTGAGTCCTCTGAAACTATGAGCCTAATAAATCTTTCCTCCTTAAATTTATGGGTATTAGGTATTTTGTTCCAGTGATGAAAAATGACTAATACGGGGAAATTGAGGAGATGTGGATAAAAGTATAGAAAATTTTGCATTAGGTCTTAGTTCTAATTAGATTAAATACAAAGCTTAACATTTACTAAACATAATGGTTACAATGTATTATATCCTCAAAAGAATGCAGATGTTAAGTGTTCTCACTACAGAAAGATGGTAAGAATGTGAGGAAATACATTTGTTAATTAACTCATTTTATTCATTAAAATATATACATATTTTAAAGGCTCATGTTACACAGATATATATATATAAACTTTGTTTTTCAATTAAAACTTAGAAGTACTAAAGCAAAGTGAAAGATTCATAAATCTTATATTGTCATCCATAAAATCCAAACCCAAGGAATGTTTTCATGTTTCAATACATATGTGAAATGATTAGGTCAGTTTGGTATTCAGTGGATATTCAAATAATATTAGTAATATTAGCAGCTCTGTTCACATTTTCTCTAAAATACTGCTGTCTGGTGCACTGTTTAGGTGGCCTCACTGAACTTCCACCCACCCTAATCTTCTTTATCTTTAAGAACAGGTTGCCTGTCTTTCAGGTGTGCTCACCAGAACTAGTTTTATCTAAAACAATTGCCAGACTGACCTCCAGACAACTTTTAACTTTGTTATAATCCCATCTGTATGCTAAGTGACATCACCCCAGCACCATGACACTGGACAATGCCAAGATAATGACTAAAAAGAACATTAAAAGGAGCAAAAAGAGATGACACCTGAATTCCTGGAAAATCTCAGTCCATTCCTGGGAAGTACCCTAGTATCCCTTCCCTTTATTAGGCTGCCCCACACCCCTCATTTCCTTTGTCCTATATGTATAACTTCCCAAGCCCCCAAAGATCAAGCAGTTGATTTGTAAACCCGTCTCCCAATTTTCCTATTTTGTCCAGAGATCAATGTTTGTTTAGCCAGGTGCTATGATGCACACTTGTAATCCCAGTTACTCAGGAGGCTGATACAGGAAAATCACAAGTTTGATGCCAACCTGGGTAATTTAGTGAAATCCTCATTCAAAATAAAATAAAAAGAGAGCCGGGGATTTAGCTCAGTGGTTTCACCACCTGCTGCGCAAGCCCAAGGACCTGAGTTCGATCCCTGGTATCAAAAAACAAAACAAAACAAAATAAAATAAAAAGAGCAGGGTATGTAGCTCAGTGGTAGAGTGGCTTTGGGTTTGGTCCCCAGTTCTGGAGAGGAAAAAATAAAGAGTAACTTTCTTCACTGTTCAAAGTTCAGTATCACTTACTGGTTCCAGGATTTCAAGAGGAAAAAAGACCCAGTTTGGGGACCAAAAGTTGGCAATAATATTTCTATTTATTTTTCAGAAAATAAAAAAATATATTTGATCTTACCAGTGCACTTCCTTGAAAATCTCTATTACTCCTTGGTTTCTCCTCATTACTTTCCACCTCTGAAAAGATCTTTTTCAGTTTTCTTCAAGGTTTCTTTTCCTTTGCCTATTCCTTAATGCTAAAGTTTCCAGAATTTGGCCTCAGTCCTCACCACTTCTTAGTTCCTACCTCCTCCCTGAACACCAGCCTCCATTTCTTCACTTTTATTCTGGGTACCAGTGAGTTCAAAACCACACTTCAAGGTTAGATTCCCTTCTGAGCAATGGCTCTGTGGGCAACCTGCCCACTACATACCTAGATGTTGTCATTTTTATGGCTTAGGCACAAAAGGATTGAAAGCAGGACTTTTAAGGAGGAGTGGTAGCAGGTGCTGTGTTTGGGAAAAATCAAAGCTTCACCCTCATTTGTTTGAAATGAAGCCTTGCCCTCCTTCACTCCTATCACCAAAACAGATTATTTCAAATCTACAGAGTGATTACCAGTGGATCAGCCTGCCCTGCTTTCTGGTAGAGTAGAAAGCTCACCATTTCAAAGATTTAAAGCATCTATTTTAGTATTAGTCTTCTTTCTTTCATTTTTTCCCTAGGCATAGCTATATATATTCACATGAAACTGTATATGCAAATTCACACACACTCATATATATATATATATATATACACACACACACACACACACACTCACATGCACACACGCACTCACACCCTCTATAATATGATAATATGGCTTGACAGAGGTGAGATGGAATGAGGGGGGGCACAGCATTCATACATTTATTTCTGACATGAAAATACTCATCTGACCACTTATAAACTCTGCAAGAAGATGTTTGTGGAAGCATTTCCAGATTGTGCTGCACTGCCATGAAATTATCCTAATGTGCCCAGAATCCTTCCAATTACCAGGTATACATATGCTTCCCACAGATGGTGCTACAGGAGCAGGTCACTGAGTGAGGAAGAATGTCTCCAACAACCTGCCTTCCAGAGACACAGAGCCATCAGGAAGCCAACTCATCTGAGCAGTTCTCCAGAGGAAGGGAAAAGCAAGCAGGATGCACTTTCCTGGTAAAGACCAGAGTCGACTCCCCAAGCCTGGCCTGCAGAATAACTTTGCCCTGGAAGATGGAAATGCCCATTTCAGATGGTGATTACAGAATAGATTTAGTTCTATATTTTATAAGGGTATTATTTCTAAATCAGGTTTTCATTTTCACTCTGTGGATGTGCGTATTTCTGAAATTTAATTATTATAGGCACCAACTCCATTGCTTTTTTTTTACCATTCTCTAAACATGGAAAAACATATAAAGGAGGGAGAAAATTTTTATTTCTACTTACTGTCAGAATTTATCAACAACTTTTCTACCCTAAAATACCACCATCTTAGTATTAGTACTGTTTCAAATTCCTCCTGAACATGGATCATTTCCTATACATTTGAGTGCTTAATTATTACTATTATTTCACAAAACTGAAAAAAATAGTTGCATGTATAAAGTCTATAATTAAAGATCATGAATTAACATTTGTTAAATGTATAAAATTAAAATTTTTCTCTTCATCACATTTTCCATTTTGCATATAAAGTTGTGCTATTTATAAACAATAGAGTATTACTCTGTCATAAAGAAGGATAAACTTGAGTCTTTTCTAGGAAAACGGATGCACCTTGAGACCATAATGTTAAGTGAAATAAATCAGACACAGAAACTTAAATATTGTATAGTTTCTCTTATATGAGAAATCTAAAACATAAATAAATGAAAGGAAAACAATGATAGGAAACAGGGAGATAGATCTTTTGCACAAAGAAAAGTGGCCAAGAGTTGAGGGGAGGGGGAAAATGAGAATGGGCAGGAGATAAAAGAATCAGGATGTGTCATGCACATGTACTAGCTCCCCACAAGTAAGGTAATTATAACGTAAGCATGTACTAATAAAAATTTTAAAAATTTAAACTTACTTTAATTTTAAAAGCATGACATCAAGTTCATTGCAGCTACTTTCACTGTACCACACCTTAAAGGGTATGGATCACACAGCACTTGCATTTTAAAGTTCTCTTCCATTTAGTGGATGTGCAACACTGTCAAAGTCACTTCCCTCTTTGAGCTTCAGTTTCTTTGTCTACAGATTCCTAGTAACAGCAGTCCTTACATCTCAGAATCATTTCTCAGATACCTCGCAGGTGCATCCAACCTGTGGCTCATCTTTGTTTTTGTTTTCTGTTTAATATTACAATAAAAGTATTTTAAAAAGGAAAAGTTTTACTTATATACACTAGCTATATTATATTTTTATGTGTAGCCCAAGATAAATTCCTCTCCATTTAAAAAGTAAATGAATAAAAGACAAAACTATTTTTAAAGGCTGGCTGCAGGCCGGATGTGCCCTCACAGTTAGTGGAGCCCCTTGCCTTCTGCAGCACACAGGAGAAAGCGGGAAATGAGTTCTGCTCAGTGTGGCTGGCTGGGTGGCTGTTAGAAGTAGGATCTGGGAAGCTGAGGGAGAGAGATGGCTGTTGTGTTAGTGAAGCAGCATCTCCTCTAGTCTTTTCTTTAAGCAGAAGTAGCAGACATTTAATTTATCCTCAACTCTTCATGTCTGAGCATTTCTCAAAGTTTCTCATTTCTTTATCTCTAAAATCCTCAATTGTGATGATTCCTCTGCTACTGCACTTCACCACTCCTCTCTGACCCCAATAAATTGTTAATTTTTACAAATGGTTATGAATAAGAGTGTGGAGCCCTGGCACGTACACACGTGTGCACACACATGCACGCACACATTCACGCAGAGTTTTTCCCACCCCCAGGGAGGAAAAATGATATAGGCAGACTCAATTTTTATGAAGGTTTTTAGAGCAGCAGAATTGTTTCATGGCAAAGGAATGAACACAATGAAAGCAAAAGCTCTTCAACTCTAGAGTCAGGTTTCAGTAAGAAGAAAGAAAGGAACCACTTCATCCCTAAGTTACAAAGATGCAGCTGAAAAGCTGTCCTACAGGGAAAGGGGCATCCAGACCCAGTCCTACAAGTGCAGCCTTTCTCAGATTTTGTTCTTGCAGGATTGAGTTGGAAGGTGATTTATAATGGAGCAAGACAAAAGTGTAAACAGCTCAGCTGAGTTAGTTCACCTTTCCTCTCCTACATAGAGCACAAAAACAGTTGGGTTCTTAGAAGTTGGAAGGGCCAGAGAAGGTAAATCTGCAAACAAAAGCCTTCCTAAAGAATTTTATATAGAGCTGAATCTACAAAGCTGATTTTCCCTGGTACTAAATCTTTATTCTAAAGTGAATTGCAGAGTGACAGATGACTCAACCATCCTAACAAACTAGAACATGTGAGTTGTTATCTTCAAAGTAAGCAGAAAAAGTGAAAAGATGGAAGAGGTAAGTTCCTGTTAATTCTCCGCAGAGACTTAGTGGGAGGATGGAAGGGGCCAGAATAACAGTGAATCCTTTTTGGTAGCTACTCTCATTGAGCATTGAGACCAAGGAGCAGACAGATCAGAATGTGATTTTTCATCCCACTCAATTCAGCATTAATGGCATAAAATTCCATTAGTGCACTCTAGGGGTTCATTTCAAAACAGACAATGGCTTCTGAATCAGCCTTCCATGCATAATCATCTGGCAATGGGGAAATTACACAATCAAAAATTTAGCAAAGGACCATGAAAAGCAGCTATGCAAAGTCACACCCATTTCATCTTTTGTGTGGAGGAGGGGATCACTTGAAGGCCAGCAAGATTGTTTTTGTCTCATAATCATAGCTAAATTCTCATGATCAGGCCAGAAAGATGTACTAAATTACTTTGGAAGAGAAAGTGAGAGGAAGGAGTCTTATAATTATTTTATTAGTAGTGAAAGTTATCATCTTTTCTGCTTTAGACATTCCCATATACCCTAGCAGCTTTTGTCAAAGAATCTTCCCAAGATTTGAGTCCAGGAAGAATGTCTCCCAAGGGTATGTTCAGCCTATACCTGTTACCAGAGCTAAGCCGGGGCAGACTCTGGGGATCCCAAAAGACTAGGTTCTGCTGCTATCCACTGCCTTGAGAGTCCAATATGATACTTTGAGACAATAAAAAGCCCACTTTCTGGCTTTAATGTCTTTACTCTTATTTTGCCTCATGCTTCCTTCAAAGTTTGTAGAGAGATGGTGTTCTGCAGCCTGCATGATGCTCAATTCTGATCATTTGGGATTGTGATGCAAGAAAGCAATTTATTTGTTCAGTGTGGCTGCACTGGAAAGCAGGGAGACTAGTCCTAAGCCCTGTATTTAAGGGGGCTAAGAGCTTCAGGGTTATATGAGAAAGGAATAAATGGTAGAGTTGAGGGCAGTAGGTATGTATAGTTAAGCAGTCTTAGTTAGACTGTGGTCTGGTTGATTATTATATCAGGTCTGGTTCTTTGAGGCTTTGCTGGCTCCAGGTAATCTTCATCACTTGAGGATGTACTTCAGTTTCCATTTTGAGATGATTGTTTCGGCTTGGGGGGGTTCAGCCTCAGGTAGGGTAATTGCTTCTAATTATATGGGGTAATTGCTTCCATTCCGAGGACCAGTCCCATCACGGAGTTATCTGCCTTCAAGTTTCCTGTTCCTAGAATCCTGCAAATATTTTAGTTACTCTTATCTTGATGTTTTCATTCCTGAAGGAGAGTAAGAGAGGTCAGGTAAATTTAGGACAAATAAATATCAGATTACTAAGTTTTAGGCAGCACTTCTTAGGTAATCAACACATCTACATTCAAAGCTGAGCAGGAATCTGACTGAAAGTTTGAGGTAGCAAAGGAAGCTACTTACGAATCTTCTACTTAGCTCTGGGCCCACTTTACCAATAGTTTGTCAGGCACTATCACATGAATTTCCTTCAAACTTGTGTCTAGTATCAAAATACTGTGTTATTTTGCTCATTGCTGAGACAAAAACCTTAACACGCAAAAGTTAAAGGAGGAAAGGTTTATTGTAGCTTGCAATTTATAGAGATTTCATTTCATAGTTGGCTGGCTTCAAGGCAAGGTAGCATGGCAGAGGGGCATCGCAGAGGAGAAACAGTTCATAGCAGGCAGAAGGCAGCAAAGCATCAAAGAGGCTTTAGCAAGCAAGAAGGGACCCTAGCAGCCTTCTTTCTCTCCCTTATATTCTGTCCAGGCTACTTGCCCAGGGAGGGTAGTACTCACATAGAGGGAGGGTCTTCCTATTATCCACCAATCAGTTGGTGGACTAATTTAGTAATCACACACCCTTGATCCCACCAGCACACACTCTAGATCCAGCCACCTCTGAAAAGCCCCACCTATGACCGCATGAGGCTTTAGGGAGACATCAAGACACAAGCCATAGAGCACCATGCTTCTCATTCTTCAATTTCTGGCACTTTTATCAGTACATTTACATAGTACTCTTCTATCACTTCTCAGACTTTTAGCTAAGATCAAGTGTACACAGTATTCTTCTGATATATATATATATATATATATATATACACACACACATATATATATACACACACATATATATGTGTATATATAGAGAGAGAGAGAGAGAGAGAGAGAGAGAGAGAGAGGGAGAGACACCACCAAAAATATATTCACACTTCAGGCAAAGAAAATCTTCATAAATATTTTAATACTAAATTTATTGTGACGTCATGAGATCCATACAAGTTACAATTCTAAGTTACATCATGAGATCCATACAAGTTCTACAATTACAAGAGGTGCTCAAAGTGGTGCCCATTAGGTTCCAGATATTTATTATCATAGAAAACTGCTGCTTAGTAACCTTAATCACTGAGATTGCTACACATGCATTTTCAATTTCTTCTCTAAGAGCTGGCAGGATGGTGAGTTTTTTGTAATATACAACATCTTCTAGGATCCCGCGTGTGAGGGTAACACCATCTGCTGAAAAACATAGTACCATTTTTCTTTTCCTAAAGTGTGTATAC
>NW_004624731.1:32566827-32578365 GCF_000247695.1 Heterocephalus glaber | reverse complement strand
ATATATATTTATACTTAATTTTTAATTCTTACATTCTTAATTCTTATAACCAGGGTATAAGCAATTCTATCAGTAGAATGACTTTCAACTCCTTCTATTTCTTTTCTTCTTGCCATTAACTAGATTAAAATCTGATTATGCTAAACTAAGGTTATTGCAGCCTTTATTCTATTCTGGTCTTTTTGTCTTCAAACATTCTTTCCTTCAATTTCTCCTGCTGCTAGAGTAATCTTATAATAGCAATGCTTTTTTAGATATCCTTTGCTTAAGTGGCTTAAATTATTGGCATCTGATAGATTAAATTACTTACCATATAAAATCAAAAGGCCTTCAGCCTGACATTTAAAACCATTTATAAAAATGGCCTGGTTACTTTGTTTTTTAACCTTCATTATGCCCATAATTTCCTTCTTGTGTCTATATTTCTATCTGTAAAATCTCTAAAGAGTTCACTGTTCATTTTCCTGAGTAGCCTGTGGCCCCACCCATTAAGCTACAATTGTTTGGACTAGGGTTGAATACCTGGCCTGTCTAGAGCAATTGGATCATCAATCCTAGCAATTTGAGTTTAGGGCTCAGAAACTCAGTCTAGTCAATTACTCAATGTTACTGAGTCAAGAAGACAGTGTAGAGGCAAGAGTGTGCCTGTCATTTTGCCATAGCTATTTGGGGCCTATACATGTTGAGAATTGAATTTAAAAACCCACTCTGCAGAAAAAAGCAGGTAAATGGGGCCAAAATATCTAAACAAGCAGGAACTAGAGCCCCCCTAAAAATAGATGGATCTTGAAGGTACGTCTACTCTTAGTTCTGCACAGTTAGGCTCAGCTAGTTGTCCTGCCCCAGGTTCCATGGGCTACCTTAGTTCATAGACTAAATCCCTATTAACTTAAACTGATTTGAGTGGATATCTCTTTCATGCAAGTCATAACTCTTTAGGGACAGCCAGACAGACTTCTTGCCATGCCTGAAATACATCTTGCCATTTCTCACACCAGCTGTCTGAAAGTCCCTCAACTCTCATCTTCTCCCAGTCTTTAACATCATTTCAAATGCTATTTCTTTTCTCCTCACTTCCATATGTAGTACCCTGATCTCAGGATAAAACTACTGTCAGCATTTCTGCCATCTGGAAGTCCCAGGAGAATTTCAGGAATTAACTTCTCATTTACTGGGTCTTTAAACAAATTGCTCAGGAAAGAAGCAGGACAATCTTCTGCCTTGTTTCAAGAGAAGAAAGAAAGCACTCCTTCCAATCCTTCTTAGAGCAAACCAAGTCAATGAATTAAGAGGAGTTTGGGCCATTGAGCAAAATCTTTAGTCTTCAGTTTTCCTTTAGATGATGCATTGCCCTTTCCCCACCTAAATATGATTTTTCAAGGTATTTTAATGCTGTAGTCCTATGATCCCATTTTATGCTAAGGTCTGGAGTAGAGCACACATTTCCAGATATAATTTCCTTGGGTGGCCTGAGAGGATCACAGTATTCCCTATCTTCCTGTGTCACATATCTCATACTGGGCACTTATGACTGTTCACTTACTGGATTTTCTGCCCCCAATCACCTGCAGATCTCTCTCATTATCATTATCGTTCAACGTGCTCCTGCTCATTCACTATGTGGTGCTCTGAATATTTTGCCCAGATGGTTTAGTTTGCACTGATTCAAGCTAAAACTCATTTCCCTCCTATTTTCATGGATTCTGTTTTGTGCTGCAGAACAATTTTGTTTTCTTTTTTATCTCATGTGCTAAAGAAGGCTGCTGAATATCATTAGCCTTGACTTCCCCTTGAGAGCTTTGGAGTTATATCTTCGACCAGTTTTGATGTAGTCACTTGTTTTCATCAGAGGCCTCAGGAAGCTGTCTCTTTGATAGGAAATCTTATTGTGATTCTGAGTTTCACTACACTGGATTTTAAAAATCACTTTTTAAACTTTGTAAAAATCACTTACAGTTTTGTTAAAGCTCTCACTTTACCTTCTTCTTCCAAATGTCTCCAGGTCTGTCAAGACCATATTTAAAATTTTGGATGTGGTTCCACCACTTGTTCTGCTGAAAGCTGTTCATGGTGCTTAGAGATCCTGAACCTCCTGGATAGTCTGGAATTGAAATATCATTCCTAAAGACTCCTTTATGACTTACTGGATTTGGTAACCTGCCTTTTCAACTTTGTTGTACTTACTAAACCCTCTTATTATTAAGAGCTCCTCTTCCTACTTTAATCTGAATCATCTTATTCCTAAAATTTCTTATGGCCTGTTATGACCAAAGTCTTTCTGAAAAATAGTCATGTAATTAATGTACTAGTACATCAAAGCAGACCATTTTCTTAAATCTTCTAGAAGCCAGATTTCTATTCCATGACCTTGCTTCCTTGGCATGATTGGACAATTAATCCAAACTCAACTGTTGGCCCATTATTCTTTGGAGAATTTAAACTGGGAGCTTCAAGGAGTAGTAGCTGTGAGAATTATACTGGCAGGGCTTTTGTGGGGAAGGTTTTAAGCTTTTGTATCTAAGGAAGTGTGATCTGCTCTGGTTTGAGTACCTACCCTGAATGTCATTACTAAACTTTCCTTGGATTCCATGGAATATTCCAGTACCCATCCAGGCATTCAAAATAATCTTAACAAGACAATTTATAATATGATGATTATAAATCTTGCCTCTAGGGACTGACAAATGACTTTAAAGAAACAATATTTAGGAGAGCACAAGACAAATTGCACCAGGTATAGTCAGTCAGTGTGTGTGTGTGTGTGTGTGTGTGTGTGTGTGTGTGTGTGTCCCATAGCTCTGTTTCTCTGGAGAAGCATAATTAATACAGGTGAGAGTGAATACAAAAGGAATGAATAGTGAGTGTAAAGAGACTTCTGTGAAATACTATGTGAGAGATGAGGGGTAACCTAAGAAAGATGAAGGGTCTGATGTGATTAATTCCAGGGATGACAGGGCTCCATTTTTATGGAGTTGAAGAGAACATGATTCTGAGGTTCATTCTTCACCCATGATGATGGGGTTAGAAGACATGCAAAGGTCATAAGTTCAGTCTAAATTCACAGTTTTCCTTCTGATCTTAAATTCTGGGATAAGGATTAGAAAAAGGTATGATCTTGGATCTACTGTTCAGATCCAAGCTTGGCCTCTTGTTGGTAGAGAGATGATCTTTCTCTCAGTGTGGATGACCAATCATGTAAAATCTTGATGAACTGAAGGAATTCTGGGGAAGCTAGTTATAATATTGGGAGTATATCTTCTTGTTAGAAAGGAGAGTAAAGAGCTAGGAAAGCTTGGCCTCAGACTTGATGCAGATTTGGTGCATAACCAGTCTCATAAGTGCTGAGAGGAGAATAATGTGGGCAAGATCCCCACCCTCATAGGGAGATAAGGAAGGAGATCCTATCTCATGGAAGAGATAAGAAATAAGTAAGTAAAGCATAAAACATTAAGAAAATTTCAGATCATTCTAAAAATTATAAAGTAAATAAACTAAAATGATTTTCTAGTCAAAAGGTAGTAAAGACTTTGTATACAATATTTGATCTAAGACTCTTGAGGGATTCAAACATATATTGTGCTCCTATTTACAGAGAAGTGTAAATGTTAAGCAGAAGAAAAATGTAATGAAGTTGAGAATTTTATTCACTATATATTCCTTGAAAGAAAAATCATCCAAGGAAGCTTAATGTATCAAATGTTTGAGTTGTTTCTCTCTTCTAGAAGCAAAGGAGGAATGGGAACATAGAACAGTACCTCACTGGCTTGGTAAGAAGGCAACAGAAGTCCTTGAAGTGCCTTCTAGCAGGAAAATGGGATAGCCAAACAAAGTGAGAAAAGAAGAGAATAAGGGTAGCATCATAGTGATGGACCAGAGTAAGAGGGAACAATGTTTAGATGTAGCTGTGGTTTCAGAACTTTGGGAAAAAGAAAAGATGACCAACTCAGATATATGAGCATAGCTTACGTTATTGAATGGTAAAATACCAGAATGATCATATGCCTAAGGTTGTCTAGGGTTTGGGTCTAGGGTTTGGTTAACCTTGAGTGATTTTTAAAGAGAAATCTTTGAGGAACATGCCAGTTTGGACAATGGTTTATAAAGTTACATTACTATATAAAATGCTTCACCTGCCTAGATTAAAAAGTCACACTAAAAATCACCATTACTTTTGTTATGGGTTGTGTCTAGATGTCCCCCGAAAGCCTCATGGGACCATAGATGGAGCTTTTTTATAGTAGCTAGATCTAGGGTGTGTGATACTGGGATTAAAGGTAAGATATTGGAATTAGGGGTGCATGATCACTACACTAGTCCACTGATTGGTTTAGCATAGTTCTGGGTATGAATAATGGGAAAGCCCACCCTGAATATGGGTGACAACTCCTTAAATGAGGGTAGCCTGGAAGGAATAAAAGGGAGAGGCAGGCTGCTTCTCCCTGCTGCTTGCTATTTGCTGCTGTCTTGTGCATGCCCTGCCATGCCATGAGCTGATTTTTCTCTGTGATGCCCCTCTGCCATGCCACCCTGGCTTGGAACTAGCTGACTATGGACTGAAATCTCTACATACTGTGAGCTGAAGTAAACCTTTCCTCCATTAACTTCGGTTGTCGGGTATTTTGTCTCAGCACTGAGAAAATTAACTAAGACAACTTTTTAAAGTTTGTTGAGTTAAATGTATAACTACTTTAAATATCACTGTAAGAATGGATATTTAGGGCCCTGATTCATATATAGATTATAGAAGCACTTACTGTGACTTTTTTTCCATTTAGTTTATTGGTACATTTTAGGTATACAATACAGTTAGATTGGGATCTTGTACCTTTACATAGTGTATCTTGGTTCTTATTTTTTCCCCATTTCCCTGCCCTCCCTTCAACCTCTCCACCCTTCCCTACTTACAAAGACTTTGTTTCCATATTTTTCCTTTTCTCATATTTTTTTCTTTTTCCTTCTTTCCTTTCCCTTTCCCCTCCCACTTCCCCTACTCCTTTAGGCCTTTTCTGCCTATTTCACAATATCAATTATACATGTTGATTATTATTTACAATTTAATTTTCAACACCAGAGAAACTATTCGGTATTTACACATGTGTGTCCTATTTATTTCACTTAAGAATATGGCCTCAGTGTGCATCCACTTAGCTATAAATGTCTCTAGTTTCTCATTCTTTATGGCTGAGTAGTACTCCATTTTATTTTTTTAAAAAAAGCCTTCTTTATCCAGTGTCCAGGCGATGGGCAATTGGGCTCTTTCTAAGTTTCAGTTATTACAAACTGTGCCTCTATAAACATGGGTGTGCGTATATCACTGTGGTATGATTCTTTTAATTCTTTTGGGAGGATACCCAGCAGAGGAATAGCTGGATCAAATGGGACTTCCTATCCTAGTTCTTTGAGGTATCTCCACATTGATTTCCACAGTGGTTGCACCAGTCTACACTCCCTTCAGCAGTGAAGAAGAGTTCCTTTCTCCCCACCACCCCAACAGAATTTGTTATTGGTTGATTTCATGATAGCAGCCATTCTTCCTAGGGTGAGGTGGAATCTCAGTGTTGTTTTCATCTGCATCTCTCGAATGACCATGATCTTGAACATTTTTTCATATGTTTATTTGCTGCTTTTACTTCTTTGTCTGAGAAACGTCTGGTCATTTCAGATGCTCATTTTTGAACTGGGTTTTTATATTTGGAGGGTCTGATTTTTTTTAGTTCTTTATATATTCTAGATAGTAGACCTCTTTCTGAGGAACAGCTGGTAAAACTTTTTCCCCACATCATAGGTTGCCTCTTAGCTCTGTTGGCAGTTTCTCTTGCACTGCAGAACTTTTTAATGAGATGAAATCCCAATTGTTGATTCTTTGTGCTAGTTCCTGTGCTACTGAGGATTTGTTCATAAAGTCCTTTCCTATGCCAATGTCTTTGAGAATTCTACCTAACTTGTCTTCCAGCAAGTTTAGTGTTTCTGTCTTAATATTTAGATCTTTAATCCACTTCAGTTTTAGTTTAGTGCATGGTGAAAGACAGGGGTCTAGTTTTAATCTTTGGCAAGTTGAAATCCTGTTTTTCCAACACCATTTATTAAAGAGGCTATCTTTCCTCCAGGGTGGATGGTTGGCTCCTTTGTCAAAGATGAGGTAACTGAGTATGTCTGGAGTTGTTTCTGCATCTTCTAATCTATTCCACTGATTTTCAGGTCTGTTTCTTTGCCAGTACCATGCTGTTTTTATCACAGTGGCTTTGGAGTACAGTTTCAAGTTGGGGATTGTGATACCCCCGGCCATGTCTCTGTTGCCTAGAATTGCTTTTGCTATTCTAGGTCTCTTCTGGTTCCAGTCGAACTTTTGGATTGTTTTCTCCAGTTCTGTGAAATATGCTGTTGGGATTTCAATCGGGATTGCATTGAATCTGTATAGCAGTTTTGGAAGTATGGCCATTTTCACTATATTGGTTCTTCCTAGCCAGGAACATGGGATGGGATGTCTTTCCTTTTCTTTTCTTTCTTTTTTTTTTTTTTCTGATGCTGGGGATCATACTCAAGTCCTAGTGCTTGCGCAGCAGATGGCGAAACCACTGAGCTAAATCCCCAGCCCTTTCCATTTTCTTATATCCTCTTTGGTCTCTTTTTTCAGAGTGCTGTAGTTCTCAATGTAGAGGTCTTTTGCTTCCTTCATTAGATTGATTCCTAAATATTTCACTTTTTTAGATGCTATTGTGAAAGGGATTGTTTCCCTAATTTTTCTTTCAGTGAGTCTGTTATTTGTGTATGAGAAGGCTATTGATTTTTGAGTGTTGACCTTGTATCCAGATACTCTACTGAATTTGTCAATTAAGTCTAGAAGTCTTTTGGCGGAGTATTTTGGTCTTCTATGTAGAATATCATATCATCAGCAAAAAATGACAGTTTAACGTCTTCCTTTCCTTCTTTATTCCTTTTATTTCTTTCTCTTGTCTAATTGCTGCAGCTAATGTTTCCAAAACTATATTGAACAGGAGTGGTGATAGTGGACATCCTTGTCTTGTTCCTGATTTTAGCATGAAGGTTTCCAGTTTTTGACCATTGAGTGTGATGTTGGCTGTTGGTTTTTCATAGATAGTCTTATTAAATTGAGATAAAGACCATCTATTCCAATTTCTGTGACTTTTAACATTATAATTTGTCTATGTTAATTTGATTTTCTTAGAGATAGTTCAGAATCTTCCTATAATGGAGTAAGGGAGAAACAGGTAGATAAATAATAAAATCATTTGTACAGTAACCTGAAAGCTAGATACATAGGGAAAGGTATTTCTCCTGTTTTTATCTTAGACTGAAATTGTATATTCAAAGGAATTGAAATTTCTTCAACTTAGTATGAACAAATGAGGAATCATTGTATTTCCCAATAACCTTTTAAGGATAGGATATGCTAGACTTTACAATTAATATGATTATGACTTGTATCTAGATGTTCCCCCAAAGCCTATTGGTGGGGTTTTTGGATGTGGCTGGATCTAAGATATGTGCTGCTGGGATCAAGGATATGATGCTCCGATGGAATCATGCTGTGATGTTAGGATTAAGGCTGCTCCATCCTGGGTGTGAGTGCTACCCACCCTAAGAATGGGTAGCCTGGATAAGATATGAGACAGAAAGAGGATCACTTGTTACTTGCTCCTTGCTTCTTTGCTACTTTGCTGCCTTGCAGGCCATTATGAACTGCTTCTTCTCTGCAATGCCCCTCTGCCATCATTTTGCCTTGGACCCAGCCAATTGTCAGATGGACCCTCTACAATCTGTAAGCTACAGCAAAGCTTCCCTCATTTAACCTTGAGTGTCTGGTGTTCTGTCTATGCCAAGAATTACAAAATCCTCAGTCTCAGGGCTGGGAATGTAGCTCAGGAATGTAGTGCTTGTTTGGCAACCTCAAGGCCCTGAGTTTGATTCCTGGTACCAAAAAAATCCTCAATATCTCTCCCTGCCCCTTCCTTTCTTTTTAGGAACTCACTAATCTCACTTCTACTTCAGTCCCCTCTTTCCATGCAGGCTGGGTTCTCTGACCCACTTATGGCTCATAATGAGTGTTCTAAAAAGGTGTTCTTGGCCTCTGAGTAATATGACATTCCACATTCAGGTTCTATGAATAAAGGACACAATCTCTCTGTTTCTGTATTTCAAGTTATCAGAAAAGCTTGTCCATCTTAGCTTTAGCATTGCCTTCCCTTCCATGTATATAGCTTGGAGTTGGGTAGAAGTCATAGGATCCATAGAACTGAAGCTTCTGATACTAAATGTTGTAAATGTGTGCCATGTTCCTAAGAGTGTAGGATCAGACAAGAAACCAACTTAACCTCTGGTATACCAATTCATTTAGAAGGTACTTATTTAACATCTATTATATGTGTAGCACTGTGCTAGTATGCTCATGAAAGTGCTTCCATCTGTGTACAGTGGTATGTTGTATCAACTGACATCAATTGATATCAATGCAATGTGTACATGGTATATTGTGTGTGGGTATATTGGAAGTGTGTGAGGGTCCTAAAGGGAACGAGGCCTAAGATGAATAGGATGTGGCTTTAGTTTATTGAAAGGAAGTAAAGGGAAAAACAGTTAATATTTATTGAGGGCATAACTTGAATCAGTGGTCTTTACTAGACATTTCACATATAACGCTTAATCTCACAAAAGCATGGGAGCATTGCACTTGTTACTTTCTTCTTTCTGGGACAAAATATCCAGTACCCACAAGTTAGAAAAGGAACAGTTTATTTCAGCTCCTAGTTTGTAGAGGTTTCAGTCCATAGTCAGCTGGCTCAGAGGACCCACCTCCTTCCACTTGGCTTCACCTCCCAGCATTACACCCAGCTACAAAACCAACAGTGAACAAATCCAGTATCAGACTCCCATGGCTCAGTTACTCCCAAAAGCCTCATCTATGAGCACATTAGACTAGATATAATCTGTAACAGACATTATATTACTATTTATTTTTATATATGAAAATTGGCTTAACAAAGTTAAGTAACTTTGCCTAAGCCCATGAGCAAGCACAGATCTGAATTCATATAAACTAGTTTCCAAAGCCTGGAAATAGTTTGCAATATAAGATCAACTATGTATTAAATGATATGATAAAAACAGAAAGTTTTATGGAAACATAAAAGAATGAGGAAACAATTTAGAGGAGAAATGATTTTTTTAAATAACCAATGTATGTTGAGTGTACCCTGAACATCACTTGGGCAGCATATTTGTTTATATACTGGCTATCCCGATGTCATTTCCACTAGTCAATTCTTGTTTGCATGAGATACACTCGTATGTCTATTTGTTTTGTATCAACTATTTTGGCATACTTTTTATTTAGAATGTTATATTCACCTTCAATATTTGTTTCTAGTGAAATCTAATAAGTTCTAGTTATTTTCTTTTACTAATTTGTGTTTATTTTATTTGTGGAAAATAACCTATAATTGTTTGCTACAATCATAAGTACATCAGAAATAATTTTTTATACTTCTCCGTAACTCAGTGATATTCTTTTACAATATAAAATGGACATATTTGGTACACTGAGACTGAATAGGAAGAAAATGCCAAAAGATCTACAAAACAAAAGCTGAAAAAGGCAGAAATATTCGGATCTCAAAGAGGAAAAGTCTGCATTATGAAATGGAAAGACAAAAAAAGACATCTCCTTATTGTCAACTATTCATAATAAAGAAATGGTAGAACTTGAGGAAGAAACAAAATTTTAAAAATTCTAATTGTTGTCAATGATTATAATAATTCTATGGATGGTGTTGAGAGAGTTGACAATATCTAACAAGCTATCCTGTAATCAAAAAGTGATGAAAAACCATTATTATAAAATATTTATGCACCTTCTGGACTAAATAATATGGCACTCATTTGTTATTTATTCAAAACAGGGCATTTAAAAAGTCATTTACAATTTAGATTAGGTCTAATAGACCAAATAATTGAAAAATACGGGATGGCAAAATGCCAACTAGGATGTCCATCATTGACATCTTCACCATTATGTTTAGTGGGTAGATATTTTATTGAAATTATACCACTCACAGGAAATAAGGCTAACATGACAGTGTAAAGTGTGTTGTTCAAAGAAAGACAGTAATGCAAAAGGAATTTGAAACTAGGCTAGATACTACTGCCCAGATTGTAATGTTGCATTGTATGTTGAATGTTTTAAGACAGATCATACATAGAAAAAATATTGAATAAATTTGACAAAATTGTCATTTTTATATTTTCCAGTATATTATCTTATAAAATTAATGAAAAAATATGCAATTTTTGGTCAGCCTGTATTTAAATAATTGGACTGGTAAGTGGCTAAGTGTCAGGCACTGTCTTAGGCTCCATGTTAGTCAGCTTTTTGCCACTGAGATAAAATACCTGATATACACAGCTTAAAGGAGATAAAGGTTATTTTAGTTCATGGTTCCAGAGGATTCAGTCCACAGTAAGCTGGCATCCAGACAGAAGTGGCATGGTGGAAGTAAGCTGCTCACCTCATGGTTGCTAGGTGAAAAGGAAAGAGTTGGAGAGCAGAGGGACTAGGGACAGGATGTACCCTTCAAAGTCACACACCTTGCGACCTACTTCCTATAGCTAAGCCTCATTTCCTAGTAAGCCCATTCAGCTATCCACTGATAAGGTCAGCACTTTAATGATTCAATTGTAACAAAGACCTAGAGGTTACACCTGCAGATGCCTAATGGATAACTAAAAGCAAGACGAAACTTGGCACCTTTGTCTTCAATTTTTTTGTGGTTCTTTCTTTTATTACTTTAAAGCTTTGGGTCAGATCCCTGATCAGCTCTGCAAACAGACATATGAATCACTTTAATACTTGTAATATAAAGTTTTTATGACCTTAAATTTGCCTAACCTATCTTATTCCCTTTCAAGACTAAGGGCATCAAGATACAGGGAATGAAATTAATTTTGAGGACTTGAAGGGAAATCCAATTACTGGCTTACATAATGTCCAGTTTCAGACCCTCTAGAATGATACCTTTGACTTGTCAGTAGTTGTCTTAAACTGGTAATCCTGTCAGACTACAGGAAAAGCAGAGCCTCAGGGACCACACCCTGATGAGGTTACCTCCCCATTGGAAGCAATTACTCCATGATGGGAACAGAGGCTGCCCCCTACCCCAAATCTATGAATCCAAGACTGAGATAATGATCACCCCAACTCTGAAATACAACCAGCACCCCTAAAACTGGTCCCCCTTCTTTGTTAATAGGCCAGTCTGATCCTTTTTACTGAACCAGGGTCTCCTTCTACTTCCTAAATTGAAGCTCCTTGAGGTGCTTTCCTATTTACTCTCACTTTCCTTTGTTAAGGAGACAACTCAGTCTTTGTCAGAGCTATGCCCCTCTTCAGCTTTCAACTCCTCAAGCTAAAGTTCCTTATCATGTTTCCTTTCACCTTCTTCTTCTTCTTCTTCTTCTTCTTCTTCTTCTTCTTCTTCTTCTTCTTCTTCTTCTTCTTCTTCTTCTTCTTCTTCTTCTTCTTCT
>NW_004624731.1:32501864-32566727 GCF_000247695.1 Heterocephalus glaber | reverse complement strand
TTTTTTTTTTTGTAAGAGTAGGAAGTATTTCTTGAGAGAAAGATACTTTCTGTCTAAGAGAGACAGAAGGGAGTCCTGAAAGTGGGTTGCCCTCTCTTACTTTCCAATTAGAGTTTTCACTTGTAAAGTCATGCTGGTTGCCTCAGTTTTAAATTACCTCTCTAGGCCTCAACTCTAATGTTGTTGTATTGAGAATCAAACTTTCAATACCAGAGTCTTTGGAGGACACTTCATATTTAAAGCATGACAACCATTCATGTATTTTAACTCCTTTAATCCTCATAAGCAATCGATGAAGTAAATATAACTATTATCTCTGCCTTAAAGATGAAAAAACTCAGAAACAGAAAGATAATTTGCCCAAAGGTGTACAAATAACAAGAAATGAACTCAGATTTAGTTACAGTACAGTTGACTATAGGGGAATGTGTTTTTAAAAACAAAAAAACAAAGCTTTTTTCATATTCCTTTACTTGGTTTACACTAATGTTAACTCTTTACATAACCATAGCATATTTATTAAACCAGGAAGTAAACATTGGCAAAAAATTGTGAACTGAACTGCAGATTTTATTGGAATATTGCCAGTATTTACCCTAACACTTCCTTTCTGGGCCAGGGTCAAATCTTGGATTTCATATTAGATTTAGGTTTTGTGTCTCCTTAGTCTTCTTCAATCTTTGATGGATTTGCGTTCTTTGTTTCTCTTTTATGAACTAGAGATTTTGGAAGAGCATTGTTCAGTTTTTCTGTAAAATATGTCCCAAATTTGACGTGCATGATGTTTTGTTCTAACTTGATACAAGTCATGCATTTTTAGCATAAATATGACAGATGTGATAATTATATTTGCTATTAATTGGATGTTTGTGTTCTTTCAATGTTTACATGTTGAAAATGTAATCCCAGTGTAATGGTATTTTTAGGTGGGGCCTTGGAGAGGTGGTTCTGTCAGGAGGAAGGAGCCCTAGTGAATGGATTAGTGCCCTTCTAGAGAGACTCCAGAGAGCTCCTTGTCTTCCTGTGCCCTGTGAGAAAACAGTGAGAAGATGACTATCCCTGAGCCAGGAAGCAGGTCCTCACAGGCACTGAACCTGTTGGCGCTTTTAGCTAGGACTTCCCAGCTTCCAGAACTGTGGGTAATAAATTTCCTTTATTAAAGCCTCTCTGTTTAGGGCATTTTGATAAGAGCTGGACTAATCAAGTGTCCTTATCCGTGTTGTTTCAGAGAGTATGCAGTGTCATTTGGTTGCTATCTGTTATGTCTCCCTACATAATGTCATTTGGTTGGTATATGTTAAAGTGATCATTATGTTCCTTTGTAATTGATAAGTATCTTGAGGGATATGCTTTGAGACTAAGCATCTATTGTTTTCCCCCAACAAAAAAATTGTTTTTAACCACCAATCTGTACTTCTCTTAATCAAAATAATTCCTACGGGGAGTTCAGAGTCATGCTCACAAAAGAGAAGGCATTTGGCTTGAAGCAAATATTTGATTTTATTAGGCAGAAATAAGGGAGAAGCGTTTTATGAAACAGCCTAAAGGAACAAAATGAGCTAATGTTCAGAGGTCTGAATATGCATAGTACAGTCAGTGAGTCTGGTACTATGTATGTAGAGAAAGTGACAATTTAAGCTTAAAAGATATAGGAGCATAGGTCATCTATGAGTCAAATTCTCAGCTGGGGTGGTTAGCCCTTTTCCCAAGTTTCATGTTCCTCAGGTTCTAAAAATTCCTGATTGGGGAAGCAAGAGTTATACTTCTTATAGCCCATACCATCATCTGAAAAAGGACATTAGATAGTTTCTAAGGTCCCTCTCACTCATGAAACTTTGTGGTATTACGAATTGCCATCATACTGATTTTTTCCTTATCATCATATATAGAGGATTATAAAGTTCAGAGCTGAATGGAATTCACAAATTGATGCATGAAGCCACTTTCTCTTTTCCTCTCATCAAATCATAGTCATAATCTGAGCTGTTTAAGGTGAATAAGCAGGAACTCGATTAGCTAGATGTGCCCTCTATCCAGGCCTACAGGGTCTTCTATCAAAAATAGAGAAAATATGAGAAGGAAGAAAGTTTATCAGGGAGAAAGATGAGCTGAAATTTGGAATGGCTCCATTGAAAGGAATGTTCTTTAATCTGATACAAAATATAGAATTAGATGTCAGGATTCAATCACTTTACACAGCAATCTACCATGGGTAGGCTGCAATAAAGCTGAAGCCACGGGGCAGCTTCCTTCTCCTTGTACTATAAATTTAAATAATCAAAGGTAGTGGTAGGCAGAAAAGAAGAGAAAAATTTTCAAAGGAAATTGGAAATGGGGGATGGAGGTGGAGTTATGAAATTGAAGAAGAAATATAAAAAATATTGTCTCTGGAAGGAAGTTAGCTTTCAGGAAGATCAGTTTGGTCCTTCCCCTAGGCATGGCAAAGAAAAAATAAAGGAGAGCGCAGATCAGTAGGTAACAAGGCATCTTAACCTCACTCAATCTTATCAGCAAATGGAACTTCATAAATAGACCGTATTGATGAAAATAATTTTATACAGTCTTTTTCATTACTGAATACCACTGTACTTTATAAGAGTCCCAAACTGATTTTTAAATTTCAGATCAATTCAAGAAAAATTTCGATGGATTATGACTAGGTCCTTGATTTTCTTCCTTAGGTTATTGTGTAATTATTCTCTGTGGACTGGGTAGTGCATTTGATAGATTCCTTGCATAGAAATAAACAAAAATTTTGAAACCTGGCTATTTCTCAGAACTTATTACCTTTGAAGCTTTGTTTTATTTTAAAAACTATCTATAGTTTGTGTGAATTTAATCCATCTGATGATTAAAAGTGTATTATCATCCATAATGTCCCAGTTTTTTGCCTGCTGAATTATTGATGTTGGGGATATTTTATCTATATTACTCCAGAAGGGATTTAAGATGTCTGCAAAAACATCTTAATAATATAAAATAATATAAAGTACAAGTAAGTGAGAAAGAAAAAAGTGAGTCAGCAGATAAATTATAATCAGAGATAAAGCTAATGTGAAAAAAGATTCCTATTCTGAACTTTCTAGCATATATTTATGTAAATTCTAAGACTAGAAAATGGTAGAAAAATAGTTGTTTTTCCTCAGTGAAGGACTAGGTTTATTTAGACTGGAAAGATATTTCTCTTGAGGTCTTTCATAAAAAGAATACCACAATATCATGAACAAATTTCTCAGTATTTCTTATACTGAGGCATTACATTTCACAGGATTGTTTCTTAAGGAGTCCCTCAAAAAAAGACTGATGGTGACAGTTAAGAAGTAATGTTGAAGAACCTCTCTTGTGGTGTTTGGAACGGTGTTCATACTACACGATCCATTCCGTTTATGACTTCCTGCTGGCTTGACTTAATCCAGAGGCAGATTTTTATAGCTCCTGGAGAAAAGAATGTATTGTAAATTTGAGGTTCACCTGCTCTCTCATCTGGGCTTTTGGTAGCAATGATGCTTTAGTTAGGGACATTTTTAGTAGTAGATAACAGAATTCTACATAAAGTAATGCAAGAAAAGTGTGTGGGGATATGAAGAAGAGTGCCATAATTCAAATATGAGAGTAGAGAATAGCTAAACCCCATGGGAAAAGTACCAGGGAATTGCAAAGGAATAAGGTAGCTACTTCATCTGTCTCTCTCTGGGCTTATCAGTCATTTGTACACTTTGGTTTTATGTTTGATATTTTCTTCTCTAGAAAAGCATCACCAGGAGAGCCTAAAGCAACCATTGTAGCTTTCAAGATTAACAACTCAACTACCCCCAGATCATAAACATCCATCATTTGAATTGTCCAAGCCTGAATCCCAGGGAAAGAAGATGGTCCAGCTCTTCTTTTAGACTACTGGGAGCAGTTGAGAGTTGGGGAAATAGCTGTTGAATATGATGCGTTTTGGCTGGAAGAGAGTGATTGAAGGTGTGGGAACATTCGGTACAATCTCAGGTTTGACTCCTCGGCATAAGGGCAAAAAGTGAGGGGAGATTCCAAATGTGAACACACTGTAATCCAAATATGGTAGGTTACTCAGTAAACCATGCGTCTTTAAAGGACACACCTATTGTTTGGGGTACAGAATATCTTACAGATAGGTTGGATTAGACCAAAAAATATAGAGTAGTCTCTTGGTAGAAGGAAAAAAGAATTTCTCTGATAGATACCCTGTTGTCCTTTCCTTAGTCAAAATCAGTCTCATAGAGTGTTTCTTAAATTATCCCACACTGCTTTCTAGTTTTTTTTAGTAGTGTATGTTTATAATACATAATTACATTCATCTTGGGAAATTGGTACATATACATATCGAATCTTGATCATTTTTATTCCCCTTCCATTTGCCCCACTCTCCCTTCTGCCCCTTCCCCCATATCCCTCTCCCACCTCCACAAAATCCACACTTTTAATTGATGGGGCTGGTGGAAGCCACATTCTCTGCTCTGCATCTTCACTTAAGCCCTGGAGCATGGGAGTAGCTATAGTTCTAATTAATGCAGTGTTAACCACAACTCAGTCTTTAGCTCAATTTCCAGAGGAGCCCATATTTATTGCTTAGTTACATAAAGTGACACTGCCCTATATCTGGAGGGTGTGTGTGTGTGTGTGTGTGTGTGTGCGTGTGTGTGTACAGTCTTTCTGTTTTGCTTATTTGCTGTATTCTCTTCCTGTAACAACTGGAGTAGGTGATAGGGACGAGACGGGGGAGAAAGGTAACAAATTTACTTTTCCTTTCTAATCCCTTCTCCTTGGTCCTCCCCAAACTTGAGACAATTTACTTGTGTAAATATAACATTTTGGCTTAGCCATCCTACCTGCTAAAAACACTTAAAAATAAATAAATCTATAATCAGTGATCCCTGAAGTAGGGTATAGCAAGCTCATTCAATAGGATTCAAAAATGTATATAATTTCCATTCATATATTTTAAAATCAGACTTTTAAATCTTTTAGTTTTACATGTTTTAATTATATACAATTTGTTAACACAGAAGTGCAACCACATTCTTGATGAATAAATACATGTTTAAAGACACATGCTTAAATAACTTTTTCCAGATTTGTTGCATCATCAAAAGTTTAGCGACCACTAGAATTGATATCTCACTGAATGAACATTATAATTTTTTCTGAAGAAGCTTAACCTTTCCCCTTTTGGGTCTGCAACCAATTCTAACTTCCTCATAAGGGCCTGGTCTCATAGCACATTACATTATTCAGCACATTGAGCTTTCAAGCCACTCACACTTCAGTTAAATATTTATTTAGTATGGAACACCAGGAGACAGATTGGACTATGGTAATTTATTTATGTATTTAATTTTGAATTAGAAAGTATGCAACAAGCAGTCTATGATCACCGCAGGGGTAAGGACCAGCTTCTGAGTATCAGTGTACGTCAGTTTGCAGCGTTTTTAGGAATGCTCAGTAAAACAGTAAAACTTTGAACTGGGAACCAGACATGCAGTGTCTGTTTCTTGAGGTCACCCCACTCAGTGACATGTATGCCATGCCTTGCGGTTTTGTCACACAGGTACTCCACATGTAGCACAATTCCTCGAGTCCTAGGTGGTCAGTGATTGCTGAACGGCGGAGGCAGGAGAGCACAGAGGACTTAGGGATGACTGAGTTATTTATGCAGAGCACCAAGGCCGGCTATTAAAGGGCACTGATGTTTAGATGAGCACTTTACATTTTACTCTTCCAAAGATCCCATAGAGTGCGATTGTTGTCCCCATTGTGCAGATTGTTTCATCTCTAATGCCCCAGCTTTCTCATCTACATAAGGGCATACTAGCTGTAAGTGTCAGAACTGGGATTTGAACTTGTGACTGATTCAAAGCCCATGCACTTTCTACTGTGACATCTTTCCTCTGACAATTTGGCCCACATAGGTCTATTACCAGTTGCAGTAAACTGGACCTGCATGCACACCTGAGGCTGTATAAATTAGCCCAGAGTCAAGTGAGCTTGAGTGATTTTTCAGCTCTATAGAATACGTATTCATTCATCTAGGACATATTCTTTGACCATTTACTGCATTCCAGACACTATTATGTGCCTTGAACATACAGTAATAAACTATGAAACATCCTTACTCTCAGTCTTGTTGAGAAGAAGACCATAAATAAGTAAATAATTCTGTAAGTAAGATTTTTTTATAATCCAAAATGAAATAAAGATGGTGTAATAAGGGTGCTGGGTATTGGGGAAGGCCTCCCTGAGGAAGTCATATTTGCACTTAATCTTTAATAATGAGGAGGGTCCAGCCTTTCAAAGAGCTCCAGAACAGCAAGCTCAAAGACTAAGGTAGAAACAAGCATGTGTGATTTAGAATAAACAGTAGTGTGAGTGGAGCTTAGTAGAAACAGCAGTCAAGCAAGAGAAAAGTCAGAGACAAGCTCTTGAGTAATAGGGAGATTTCTCTCCTGGAGACATTTGTTTAATTTTAAGGTGGAGATAAGACCCAGGACTGAGGAGGTACACTGGGGTTGGAAAGCCAAACATAGGGGTGCCACTCCTTTTTTGTCCTATATAAATCCCCAGGTCCATGTTCCCAGGCTCCTTGCCTATAGTACACTCCTGGCATGCAGGATGCCATCCGGTTTTCTTAATATATAGTGTGATCCATCTTTTTTAGTAGAATTCTGGCTGCCATTTGAAGAATGCTTTAAAAGGAGGAAAATAGGGGCCGGGGATTTAGCTCAGTAGTTCTGGCACCTGCCTCGCAAGCGCAGGGTCCTGAGTTCGATCGCCGGTACCAAAAAATAAAAAAATAAAAAATAAAAGGAGGAAAATGGAAGCAGGAAACCAGATAGAAATGTCAGTAGATTAGGATTGTGTGATGGTGATGGTGGTAGAATTTAAATATTCACAAACTACTTTGGTAATAGAGTCGATGGAGCTAGTTGATGAGATTAGGGGGAGAAGGCCAACTGACTTTGAATTTTGACTTGGATGGTGGATCAGTTTCAGAGCTGGAGAAGCCTGGAAGGAGGGCAAGTGGTGAAAGGTTAGGATGATGGACAGATGAGACATGTGGTTCTCACTCATGGTAAATACCACTCAGCAACATTGGGGGCAGGCCTCTTCTGTATGAGCTACCTAACTTGGAGAGACAGGAACAGGTAGTTCACCTATTTTTACAGCTCAGAGGCTGCTATTCTGTGTTCCTTGTAGAATTCCAGTAAATCCTCCTCTTCTTAATTCCTATTTAAAGGCCTGATCTACGTGGTGGTTCCAGTCACATTTGCCTGTCATCTCCAAAATCCAAGCTCTGCAATTGCCTTGACCACTTTCTCCTTCTTGATCATTCTCCATTCCAAAGGATGTTGGAATTCAGTACAAAGACCCTTTTATCCCTGAGTTATTTCAGAATAAATTGTTGGTACAATGTTTCATCATTTCTTCATCTCTTAAGTGTTTCTGAGAGAGGGGGAGTTCTACATAACCATATTATAGTCATCAAAATGAAGAATTTACACTGTGACATTATTTCCATCCTATTTCAGATACTACTCAAGTTTCAACAATTATCTTAATGAAGCATTTATAGCTAAATGTCAGTTGCTGAAAATATTGCATTGCTTTATTTGTCTAAGTCAAACAGAATGATGGTTCAGCTTCTACATATCACAATTGTCAGGTAAACAGTGCAATCAATTGTGAGTCCCCTACATCCCCCTTGGGGTCATATACGAATCCTATGGGTTCAAGGCCATCTCCAAAGTGCTTCCTTGGTGACTGGTCTCTATTTGTCTCCTGACCAAGCCCACAGGGCCTAGTCTAAGACAGAGAGTCCAGCTGGTGCCTGTCCCTTTTTAGTTGTCACCCTGTCCCATGGACCTTCTCCACAGCCTCCATGTGTGGGCCCCTAGGTAACACAACATTTAAGATTTAGCCACCCCTTGGGCTCTGTGTGGAGTAAGAGTGCAAGTCTACTGGTGATGCCCGCTTTTCAGGCTATTCTTTATCATTCTTTATTCATCTCTTCCCCCAAAGCAGCCACCATCTTCCTCTCCAACCCCTGGAGCCTTCTTCTTTTTTGATGGCTCAGTTCCCTGTCTCCACAGGTTCCCAGGAGACCAAGGTTTCAGGTTCAAATCCCTAACAAGGCCATGCAGCCAGAAAAGCAGAGTGAGATACAATAGAGCAGGATGGGCACCGGGGCAAACTGGAGGGTCCCTTGCCCCTTCTAGTGGTAGTAACAGTTTCTTAAACCCCTACCCCTGTTGCTGCTTTGGTCCACTGGGTCCACATGTTCTGCTCAGTGAAGAGAACCTATAAATCAGACAGCAGCATAAAACTCCCCATTTCAAACAATATGCTGTGGGGAAAACAGTTCAGAGGCTGACTTCTGCCAAAGGTTGAATAATTCTAGCTTTTCTAAACCTAATAAAAAAGTAAATAAATAAGGCCTTTTGCTTCTCTGGAGATAGGAAGAACAGACCTAGCCACCATCTTAAAAGGGGAAAAAAAGGCTTGCATTCTCTCAACCTAAAGCCAAGGTAATAAAAACCATTTAATTTCACAATTAACGTTATTTTGCCAAATTGCTCTTAATTATCATTATTGTATAGCCCATGATATAAAAGCAGTGCATACCTGCCACATGGCTCTCAGCGAATGCCTTACTGTTAGTATTAACGTCCTCATCAGCTGTATTCTATTTTGGAGCAGAACCCCAGCGGGATACCAGAACTAACTAACTCTCTCTCTCTCTCTCTCTCTCTCTCTCTCTCTCTCTCTCTCTCTCTCTCTCTCTCCCCCTCTCTCCCTTTCTCTGTATATGTGTGTGTCTCCGGGAAATATGACAAACACATTTGCAGAGCTCCAGCCCACAGCCGGGCGGAGGCCTCAGTTGACAGAAGCGTTTCCGCCACCTGCCCTTGGTCCACAAAGGTGGCTGCTGAAAGCCGCGCCCGTGGGGAAGTGACTCTAACAGTCCTCTGGCCCCCTGAACACAAATCTGCGGGGGACAATCACTGCCTGTCCTGCGGTTGTCTGAGGACGCTGCCCCCGGCGGGAGTAGGAAGAGAGCTAAGGCGCTCAGGCGGCGGGCGGCGCGGGCCGGGGCGCGGGGATGCGGGCTGGTGTCCCCAGGGGCGCGCGCAGCCTCGCCTCCCGGTCCGAGCAGAGGCAGCATGAGCCACTCTTTTGTTTCTGGAAAAGATCTATCTGTACTAGCCGGAGGCGGAGTCCACCCAGCCAGCACTCTGCAGGACTCCTCTGCTGATTGGCGGCGCCCACCCGTGGCCCCAGGACGCGGGCAGAAGCTACGCGGGCTGTCAGCGGCTGTGACGGGTGACACCGGAGGATGTTGTCCCGCAAGCGCGCGCCTCTGCCCCCTCGTGGCCAGTGTGAGCATCGCAGGCGCCTTCGCCTCCGCCCACCTGGAGCCCTGAGTGTCACTGCGCAGGGCTTTCTTCAAAGGGAGCATTTTACAGCTCCATTCGACCCCGGGGTTAGGAGATGTTGTTCCCAGGCTTATTTCTAATGAATGAGAAAATCTCTCTCTCTCTCTCTCTCTCTCTCTCTCTCTCTCTCTCTCTCTCTCTCTCTCTCTCTCTCTCTCTCTCTCTCTCTCTTTCTCTCTCTGTGTGTGTGTGTGTTTAGACGGAGTGGGGGAGGTAGAAAAAGGTGGGTAGAACAACTGCAAAAGCATGTTGTTTGTGGTGACAGGATAATAGAGAGGAAAGAAAGGAATAGGAAAAATGAAAAAGATTAAAAAGCAAGAGAAGAAAAATGACAGTGATGATGCGCTAGACTGACAGCAGAGGATGCGGGAAGAATGCAGGGAGCAACAGTTTGATGGGAAATGGGAGGGGACTTAGGCATGCAAGAGAGGGGAGGATTTGACATCCACAAGAGCTGAAGTTTCATTTTGGTGAAGTGAACCTTGTGAATATTTCAATATACCTCTCTCCTATTTTACATTCCATTTTGTTTGGCAGCTGCTAGAAATGAGTTTCCATTTTTCTGTCTTATTTTAATATTCTCTTGTCTCCCACATCACTATGATCATTAGCGGCAGAGACAATTCTGCCGTACATTCGGCGTCTGACAGAACCCTCCTTGCACGCGGGCTTATTAACTCGCGCCTCACCCAGCCGCCATCAGCTACATCTGCTTTGTTACACTGATTCCTGTTTCCTGAGCGTGCTCTCTCCGCACTGACCTCTGTGGGCCTCTCTTGTCCTTTGGGAAATAGACCAGTAGCTGCTCAGAATCCAAATGTGTGACAAACACCCTGTAAAGGTTTCTGCCATCTACCCATCAAAAAATAAGCAAAACAAAGCCCAACAGCAACTCGTAGCCACAAAAATTGGTTCTTTTGAATCAAGTCTGTAACTCTGGAAGGACAAAAGAGGTTTTTCAGATTCTGCCTTAGCTTTCGCTACCTACAAGCTGTGAAAAGGTTGAAAGGAATTTTCTCTACTCCAGGCTTAGTTACTATTTTGCCAACATTACCCAGTCTTCTTCCAGATTTGGGGAAGCGGGTCGCATTTAGAAATCCTGGGCAAGATGATAAAAACTGTTTTGGCAGGAGATAAATCATTGCATATGGGCGTGGGCAGTACTGCCCAAACTCATTTACCACAACAAATGGTTTCATGAAAATGTTGTGGCCAATACAGCATATTTTGCCACATTGAGCAGTGTTTGCCTATCTGTATGATGGCATGGGGTTGGGGGCGTCTCCTGGGTCAGCATTATTTACTTTACCCAGAGGGAACTCTCCCGGGAGTGGCCATACTTGAAATCTGATCCTCATTCTGCAACATGCCAAGGATACTTCAAAATAGAAATTCAGTTTGGAATTAAACCAGTTTTTCATTTTGGTCAATGGATTGCAATGAAGATAAGCAAGAGAAAGAAAAAAATGCTCTGAGATTTCAAAGTATAAAACCTTTCTGTAACACGCTTATTATCATATGAGGGGAGTTGAATTATTTCCCTTCCATAAGTTCTTGTGATGTTCAGAGGCTATAATACACATGGACATGACTTGTGTACCCAGAAGATGCTCCAGGAGTGAAAACAAAACAATGCTGTAGGGCAAAAGGATGCTTGCCACAGGTGTTCACCATTTAACTACAGAGCTCCTGGTTGTTAAATACTTGTTTACAGGGTCAGGCTACAGCTCAGTGATGGGTGTTTGCCTTCTTATTTGTAAAACCCTGGCTTTGATTTCCATTACTGCCCCTAAAATAAAAATAATTGTTTACTTATCCCCTTAACATTTATGTGAATGTTTACATTTTACCTTCTCAATTTCCTTTTTATTTCTTTATAATATGTCTTTCTCCTTGATATTATTGGTACATTTTCTGGGAGTCTTCAATCAGGAATTGGGCTTCATTGGGGCTGCTGTCAAGCATCACCTAGAGTAGCGGTCAGAGAGTGCTGCTCAGTGACAGCTCATTTGCTGTGCTGCAAAGAGAGCTCCCCACAGAAATTTCATAGATCCTGTGAGTCCTGTGTCCTTACAGGGTGGAGGTGGGACCCTTCCCAACTATATTTTCTAGTAATAGTAGAAATGAATGATATGTTTTTACGTATGTGTGTATATTTATATGTGAATACAAATGAGTAAAATCTCACAGTACATACATTCCCCATTCACACACATATCTTCCTAATATTTCTTACCCTACAGGACCCAGAGATTTGCCTTCAAATATAGACAAGCTCTCTATAATTGCTGTCATCCTATGGTTGCAAAGAACATTCAGAAATACCTACATGGACCTGTGAATTGCTCTTTGTATTAGTTTTTCAGGGCTTCCATAACAAACAGTCTGGGTGACCTAAAATACAGAAATGTATTTCTCACAGATCTGGTGGCTGAAAGTCAGAAACCAAGATGCTGGCAAGTTCAGCTTCTCCCAAGGCCTCTCTCCTCAGCTTGCACATGGCTGTCTTCAGGCTGTGTCCCCACATGGGCTCATGTCCCAGGTGTCTCTTCCTCTTCTTATAAGGGTATTAGTCATATTGGATGAGGATTTACCTTAATAACTCACTTAATCGTAGTTCCTTCTTTAAAGGCCATATTTCCAAATATAGTCACTTACATTCTAAGGTTCATGGGATAGGGTTTTGTCATATAAAGTAAAGAGGAGCCAGTTCAGTCTAGAACACTCTCTAGTATATTCATATTCATATAAGCTACCAGAAGCTCTCTTTCCAGGTTCCACAGAAATAGAGACATCTTCAGAGGAAGCAATACTCACATTAGATGCAGAAGGTCCAGAGAGCCTGAGATTTCATTACTCAGCTGGAGTGTGACCTCAAGCAAGATTATTAATTCTCTAAGACTTATTTTCCTTTTCATGTGAAGCATGGTCTAACTGTTGGTACTCCCCCAATCATCGTCAAGGCATGTAATTTTTAACGTTTGAGTACTTAAGTAATTAGTGAAAGAAATTCTTTAAAATTAGATGTGCTGCTAAAGACTAAAGGTTTTCGGAAAGGTGACGAGCATAGTGCCTATGTACGGTGCCTCAAACCAGGAAAGTCAATGTAACATCTTTTAACTGCATCCCATGGACCGCAGCCCGGTATTGTTAACACTAACCATACTGAGAGATTAACCCTCCTTTGTTCTCATCTCGCCTTTCTTCTCAATATGCATTTAATATGTAAGACAGAATTGTAAATTAGGATCTTTGGTAGTCCAATTGGTTCGTAAGCAAATATCTTATTTTCCTGATTGTGCCATTATTCTACCTACCTCAAATTGGGATTAGAGAGGAGGAAAGGCCAGGATGTTACTATTACAAATAAGTCTCCTTAGAGAGCAACTGATTTAGGCTTCTCAATGGAAAATGGAATGTGTCACCCAAAGGATTAACATGTACACAGCAAGAGCTCTGTCTTTCTAGCTTGTGTCACTAGTTATGCTCTCGGGAAGACTGTGCAGGTCTTAGAACATGGGTGCTTGGTGAAAAGGAGGGTTAGGTGGAGAAACCTTTGTGTTTCAGAAAATCCCTGTGTGTTTAGTAGGAACAACTCATGCTTTCACTTGATCCATGTGTTTCTTGACTGGGCTACATGAAGCCCCAGGCCTGGCTGGTGAGTTCAGGACAGTGGGGCTGGCCAGGGCTGGGAAAGAGCTAAGTGGGGAAGGTTGACTACCTGGAATCATGCTTGTAAGGTTGGCACAGTCCAACCATCTCTCACTGAGGACATGTTTTTTATCCAAAAGGAGTTCTGTTTTGTCTTGATGAGTCCCCTGGATTGCGGGACTTTGTGTGTGTGTGTGTGTGTGTGTGTGTGTTTGTTTTGCTTTCATTTGAGAATTTGCTCAAATATTAACACTGTATCTCTGGGTAAATCAATGCTTCTTCAAGGCTCTACAATGTCATGATTACTGGTGTTCAGCCCAGGCAGGGGTTTCTATGTTAAGATAAGAGGAAAAACTCAGTACTTTAGGTTGGGTTAATTGTGTAAAAGACAGAATATAAAAAAAGGACAGAGACATTTCATAGTCTGAGGATATGGAGTCTGTGTTAATATAACAGAGGTCTCTGGATAGAGCCTGATGTCACAATAGCTGACACTGCTGCAGAGCTTTGTCCACCGACATTTAACTGGCAGCTTCTGCTGACTCAAACTGGAGATGTTTTGGGCTATAAATGCAGCATTTCTCTTAACCTGACCTGCATTTTCTCCTATTTTGAATTTCTAATCACTTTGACTCTGGTGTTGATTCCTACTAGTAGGAATATCTTTTTGCATGGATAGAGCCTAAGCTAGAGATTTTGGGGAAACTAGGAAACTTTACTAAAAGTTTGATGGGTTTCTTATTTGATCTGGGGTGCCAGACGTGGATAAGGTGGACCAGCTAGAGTGACCCAAAGTAAACGTAACATGTCCAGTCAAAAATTTACACTACCTCTTAGGATAAAAATGAATGTTCTATTTTGAGGCAAGCAGCAAAACCACTGAGCTAAATCCCCAGCCTGAATGTTCTATTTTGAAAGCTCATTACTAGTCAATAATGCCTTCTCTTTGAGATCAGTTGCATCTATAAAAGGTGATTCAAGCAGGGCATGATGGTGCATGCCTGTAATCCCAGCACTTGGGAGACTGAGGCAGGAAAATCACCACAAGTTTAAGGCCAGCCTGGGCTACATAGTGAGTTCAAGGCCAGCCTGAAGTATATAGCAAGACACTGTCTCAAAAAACAGAACAATAACAACAAAAAATGATTCAGTAAGATGATTACCCCCGATGTGCGTTCTCAGACACAGTTCCAAGGGTTTACCACGTATCCTCTACAGTTTGAGATGGCTTTGACAGATGAAAGGTTACACAACTTGCTAATCTGGGGAAGAATTTAAGAAGGAAAATGGCAGCAACAACCATTAAGATTCCAGTCTTGGAATTATAGGCAGCCAAATTTCCATTTTTGTACAACTTTTTTTTTCTTTTGCACAGGAGGGAAGCATCTACTTTTGTTTCATGGATTTAGCTTCAGAAATCTGCTATATCTATGATGAGATTATGGTAATCGTTAGAAAAACAATTCCACATATGGGAAATTTGTTGGAAGAATTGGACACAACTTAATCTATTTTGACAAATGTTTGCTAAGCCTGTGTTATAAGTACAGTATCTTGTTAGGTCTGAGAGGATCACAAGGGTGAAAAACACAAGACCCATTACTGAAGATATTAGAGACAGACTCACTTTGAAGCCCTCTGATGCTGTTTCAAACATGCTTCATAAAAGGTGGATATAAGCAGAGTGGAAATGTGGTAGTAAAAGAATGACTTCCAAAGCCTCAAGGAGTATTGACTTTTTATTCTTGAAGCTTCTGTGGCTTAAAGAAAAAAGAGTTTCAGGCTATCTGGGAAAACTTACAGGCTTCAAATATTTTTTGTAAGGTTGGTAATGGAACATGTATAATAAAGCCATTAGCTGGTCTTTGTCCCCAGATCCCAGGAGTAATTCCTTGAGATTTTCCAGGTAAGAGTCGTTTCTTTGTTGTTCACATTGAACCCTTTGAGTCACATGTAATTATGAGGTCTTGGTGGACCTCTAGTAGTTTATGCAAAAGAAATGACTCAGCATGGTGGGAGGACAGGCCAAGCTAATGGTGAGAGGAGTTGAGTTTTGAGGCCAGTGACCTGTGAGCAGGGGAGAGGAGTTGGAGAGTGTGCTCAGCCTGTGGTTAATGATTCAATCATTCCTACGTAAAGAAATTTGAGAAAATTCTGAAATTAACATTCTTTAGTTGACAATACTGCTTCACCACACATCAATGCGCTATGCTAGGAGGGTGAAGTGTCCTAGTGCCACAAGGGAGGAAAATGGAAATTTCACATATGGATCTCTTCCAAACCTTGCCCCCTATCTCTCCCTATAACAAAACCAGAATCCTAAGTATAATGTTTTCCTGAGTGTTGTAAGTCCCTCCAGCAAACTATTAGACCTGGAAGGGGCTGAAGAACTCTTTGATTTGTAGTCAGCTAATAGGAAATGAGGGTTATCTGAAAATCCCAAACTCTGAAATGAGCTCCATCTTGTTTGAGGACTATGTCTTTAACTTTGAATTTGGTAAACACAGTGCAGAAGGACATTTTCAGATTTTTTATGAAATACAAATGGGGAAATTAAGTCTTTCAGCTGTCTCCTTGAATCAGAAAGCACAAGGGTTTTTCTTCTGTCTCAAATCCTTTTCTTTTCTTTTTTTTCTGGTACCAGGACTTGAACCTAGGGCCTTCAGACTAAGCTACATTCTCAGCCCGTCTTTATTTTTTATTTTGAGTCAAATTCTCACTAAGTCACTGAGTTGCCCAGGGTGGGCTTAAAATTTTGATCCTTTTGCCTCAGGCTCCCAGAGTGAGGCAGCAAGGTGTGTATAACCACAGATGCAGGCATGAGTGCTAACTCCCTCTTTTCACCCCTAAGCACCTCAATCTGGAGTCAGACTCTCTGTCACTTCTAACGTTTCATTAGCCAACATTGATCCTTTCAATTATGAGTTGCCTTGTCCCTTATTTTGTCTTGAGACCACTTGCCTGTTTTGGACAATGGTACAGGTATTCTACAGATTCTGGAAATATTTTGTGAAGATAGCAGTGCTCAGCAAAAATAGAAAACAAACTACAATTTTGTAAGTAGAAATAGTAGGTGGCTTGGGAGGTAACTTAGTTCCTTCTGCTACTGTCACATAGGACCTCATTAAAGATTCCTTGAAGATTAGACTTTAAAAGAATGGCACGTCCCCTCATCTTTCTTTGCATTGTATGTATCCCTACATCTAACTGAAGTTCTCCCTCAGACTTCTTAATGCTTTATCTGCAGCTTTCCAGTGACAACTTTTCTTATGATCCCTTAAGAAAGAAAAATGACTAAAAGAATTTAGGGAATTTCTTTGCTTAAGTGAAGACAATTATTATACATAGCTTACTCTTGCAGATGAAACCTTAATAAAAATCTTTCAAGTGATTGTTCAGTATCTTTGTCTACCTCTTCTTCACAGGATATTTGTTACCATTCCTTTCATCTTTAACTTACTCATGAAAACCTTTAAGAAGCGGGGCTGAGAACCACAAGATCATTGACTCAGGCCAATGAGGACACATCTCCTTTTCACATTTATTTCATTTTGTTTTAAGATCACAGAAGAGCAGAGCATTCATACGTGTAAAATAACAGAAGAGAGAAACAGAATTTAAATACATTTAAAGGGAAAAGAAAATAAGCTTTTCTTAATTTTATTTTTCTTTGTACACACACTGCGCTTTTTATTTTCCTTCACAGAGCTAGGACCCAGGGGGCAAAAAAATCCACCCAATAAAGAAAAACAAAATACGTTGTGCAACAGAAAAACCAACCCAAATAATGGCCATGAATTTATATCATCAAGGGAAGATCAGTTCATGTCTACAGGGCTAAAAAAAGGAGTGTATTTATATATATATTTATACGTATATAACACTGTTAATACGGAGAATTCTAACCAGGAGCAGGATTTGTACACCTTCTGTTGAGCAGTGAGAAGGTGGGCAAAGCGGTGGTGGGTAAGAGGTAGGAGCTGTTCTCCCCTGCTTCCCTCCCCAGTCACGTCCTCCCTCGAGCCTCCCCCTCCCGGTAAATACTTAGAGAGCAGAACCTGCCCACGATTCACCAGGACAAGTCTTTTACATTTCCTGGTGAAGAGCAAAGACTTAGCAAAGTGGGTTTAGAAAAGGCTCCTTGGTAGCTTAGGATTGCTGCTGCGTGCCATGAAGCTAGTAGTTCCTTGTGTTTTCTTCATTTGCGAAGAAGCAGGTATTTACTGTGACTGGTTTTACAGAGAGAAGGCTTTTGCAGAGAAGTAGCTGTAGGAGTAGATTCGGGAGCACCGCCTAAAACAAGTACCTCTGAAACAACATGGAAGTGTGAGTTTTTCAGTAGACAGGTCCTCACTCACTCAAAAAGGGCTTCATAAGTACTCTGAGCCCTTTGTTTACCCTTATTACACAGAGTAATGCTAAAGCTGGGAAATTATAAATACTCTGCTCTTCAGTGTCTGGGACTCTCACATTCCTTCTGTCCTTTGAGGCAATAAAGGAAATTGGACAAACGCTAAGATGAGCCTCTAAGAGAGTGGACTTGTCCTCAGTCCATCCAGAGCAAGGCAGAAGAAAATAATTCCTCATTAACTACTTCAGAAATCATCTTTCTTGCTTAAAACTCTTCTCAGAGAACTTAACTTTCACATTTCATTTTGGCTTTCACAATAATTCTTAGTGTGCAACTGTCATCACCTAAAATGTATATTTGTCATATTTTCCACTTATTCAAATATTATAGAGTTAGACTCTTGAAAAAAATTGAAGCCTGTTTTATTGTACATTTATTTGCTTGATTTCATACCCTATAAGTCAAGGAAATATATCTCTCTCAAACAAAATATATTGTCTTGCCTGTTTCTCACAGATTACCCATTTGAACTTGCCTGGGACCACATGATATAGCCATTAGCTCAAGCCAAGGACACACATTTACTAGAATGAGGCAGTCAGCCCTGGATGAGAAAAAACTGTTTCCTTTCATATGCACAACTTCCTCATTTTTTACAAGCTTAATGCCCAATCTGGCTATTTTCCTTCCTATGAAAGGTTATTCGGAGTTAGTTCAAGAGTTAGATTTTATAATATTATGAACAAAAAATAACCCCAGCTATTTCAATAACCTCAGTATAATCTCAGGGTGCCCCTTTTTCTGCATTGCTAGTAAGTTTTTGTAGAAGAGAATTATAGAATCAGTCCAAAGGCCCTGTATTCTAGGAAGTTTCAGCTTTTGAAATAGAGATGATAGAATGATGATTCTGAAAACAAACTAGAGATGACAAAGAGCTGCTTTCGATAATGAGGCAGGCACAGTACTAAGTGAACATTCACTTCTTATTTAGAATCAGAGAGTTAAGACGTGAAAGAGGTTAAAAAAATGTCATCCAAATTCCTCACTTTCAGGATGAGGAAACCAAGAATCAGGAAGTTTAAGTGGTTTGCCAATGTCATATAGATGTTGTGTCCAGGGGAAGGATTACAATCAAGTTTTCATGACTTCCAGTCAAATACAACTTCCACTTCACTTTAAAGTGTCTTTATCTTAGATGAAGGAGCACAATTTTAAGTCTCATGTTAATGTGACCTGAATTTCTTTCTAGAACAGTCTTTGTAAAACATCCATCCTTGAAAGTCATGTCTTTGATGACTCTGTACCAGTTGTTCAGATAATAGGGAAATAAATACATCTTCCTTGCTGAAAGAAAAGAGATACAGAGATACAGAGATATAGATTGCTGGAATGAAAACAAATTCTTTCTTGAGTTTCAGTTGGTGACATTTGATATATGTGTTAAACACAACAGGCACTTCAAAAAGACTCTAAGACATCATGCTCAAGGTTCTTCCAATTGAAATGATTCTGTCCTTGATTTGTAAAATTCGGTATAAACACAAATCAAGTAAAAACTACTTTCTTTGCTTTTACTTTAAATTGTTTTCTAAGGTAACACAGCAAGATAATTCTCAAGGATATAACATATTTCTTATATCCCACAATTTATTAGAATGAAGATGACAAGCTTTCCCAATGCTTTTGTTGAGTGGAAAACAAAAGCCGAGTAATGTTTTCCTCATCAGGGTGTAGGTAACTTCCTTCCAGCTATTTAAATGAGATGTCTTAGATGGTGAGGAAGAAATAACAAGACACCTGGTAGCTGATACAACAGGTACAGAGCCTTCAAACTATTCCTCTCTATCTCTTTATTCCCCTTGTTTTGGGACAGGCAAAATTTGGGAGAATTTCCACTCAAGTCCTGAAGGATCAAAGTGCACTTGTGACTTGAGCAGGTTGTGAAACTGAAAGTATAGCTGAGGGACTGCTTCCTTTGGCTGAGGCAACCTTACACAGCCTTTAGTCCTACTTCTTTCCATTTTGACCTGTGCAATACTTTGGTTCTTTATTTTTATTTGAATTTTTTTCTTTAAGATTTACAGGTTTAGCTGAACTTGGGCCCTGCATGAAAAATGAAGTTTACATAGTTTTTATTATGTACATAAACTAGGCATTTACATTGATTTACACATGATTGGTGTCTAATTTATTAATCAGCACAGAATATGTAAATGTGCTGAAAAGAAATCAAGATTTTTAAATAAGTTTTCCACAATATCCATAAACATTCCACGGCTGTAAATGTTAAACCTAAACCTAATGTTAACACTAGCTTCCTTGCCAAGTGATGTACATTGCTGAGTGAAAACAAATTCTTTCTCGACTTTCATTTGGGGACATTTAAACAACATACCTAAATGCAAATGATAATAGTTTACTTCTCTTCCCACTGGTATGCACGTAAATGTAAACTCCATTTTGCATTTAGTGAGGTGTTTACAGATACTGTGTCAACCATGATGGAAAATTTACATCACTGGGACAAATACAGTTTCTGGAGGAGAAATATTTTAAGTACTTAAGAAAGGAGACTTCCTAAACTGGATTTGTGTTTCTTTCTGAACTCAAGGACTTATCTCACTATTTTTGTAGTATGTTCATTTGTCTTTAAAGTTTTTATAATTTTTTTTTACATCTGATATAGCATTGCACTTACACTGCTATAAAAACTAATAGTTATTGGGAAGCAAAACTAAATCCAGGCTAAATGTTTATGATGATGAAGAAAAAAATTAGGACATGGTTATTCTCAAAGTACGTGTCCATAAACAAACTTCTTTTAAGCAAATAGTTACAAAGTGGGCAAAATGGGGCTTCACATATTTCTAAAAGAAATATAGCTCTTTTTTTTTTAAATAAACCAAATTCATTACTCTTCTTCCATTTAAGTTTAAAATGTTATACTAAATTTTTCTTATAATACATATATTATTGTAAATACAGCATCTGTAAAGATTAAAAAACACACACATAAGAACCAAGATGGATTATGTAAAGGTGCAAATTTCCAATGATGAATGTCATTATAGTGTATACCTTAAATGTACCAATATAATTAATTTAAAAACCACACATATATTATTGTTTCTGGAAATAATTCAAAGCCTGCAAAAAACAAAATGAGAAATTCAAGGAGACTAGCCTTAGAAACAGTCAAACCATGACCAACTCAGGGATGAAGGTGACTCTAGAGTAAGAGCTCTGTAGATAATAACTGAAACAATTTCATGCCAAGAAGTGCTAGTTTCATGTGCAAAGGAGGTAAGTTGATTTTCAGAGGTGAAACAAATTTTTGTTTCTGTCCTCCAAGAAGATGAAAATCACGAGTACTTTTAGAAGGTCTCTATTATAACCCCACTTGTCTGATTACATAGTAAAAACCAAGCCCATGGCCAGGGAGAAGTCTGTCTGACCTGAAAGAGAAGCAAAGGCCTGTAAGAATCCTTCCCAACAGAAAATATAGCTACTCTCCCATAAGCTGTAATTCTTTTAGAATAGAGGGATTTTATGTCTTAAAATGAGAAAAGCTGTTCCTCCAATAAGGCAAAGACCTTTCAATGCATATTGCACAAAGAGTATAATTAAAACCCTATAGTTGTAAAACCTATGAGAGTTTTCATTCTTCTGGAAGTGCCCCAGGTCAAGGCCACTTCCTCTTTTCTTGACTGAAAGTTAGGGCTAAAGATTTTGTTTTAGGAATGGGAGTTTCATTTTGTATACATTGGGTATAAGATGTATTAGCCATTCAGATTATTTGATACATTGCACTTCTCTCAGTACATTATTTCCACAAAGTTGGTGATTTTTAGTGCTGTGATTGCAATATACAAGATTCCTGAAGAGATTTATAATAATATAATGAATTCGATTTTAAAAGTCTCATATTGAGACTTGATAGTTTCTTGGTGTTAGTACTTTAAGTCAACATTTATTCTCAACTTTTCTCCAAATCACAATGACTTCCATTCCCCACAAAGCATAGAAACATTTCCTACCCTATGAGATTTCTAGAGCAAATATGGTCTCTGAAACAAGAGCAAGAAGCACATTTTTAAAAATCACAAATCTTGCAAGATATAGGCAAACACCAGATTTTTAAATATTTGTTTAATTATGTTTAATATATGGTCCATTATATTAAAATCAAGATAACAAATGATACTGACATGGCCAAGACATTCCTTTCAATGGAGACACTTCTCCCATAAAACCAAGACCTTTTCTTTATGATAGGGTGGAGAGGATAAGAAGGCCAGGTGTGTGAATGAAGCCTGTGACATGCCACAGGCATCTGTTCCTGAAAGTGACACTAATGGATATCAGAATTAACTCCTGCTCCTTTTCTCTCCCTGCATCTTTAAATTATTATGAACTCTCTCAAAAAGTTTCCACTTAAAGGTGTGACTGACTCTTCAACATATGGGGAATGTATGTCATTAAAAGTAATAATCACTTTTTTCTATATTAAGAAGACCAAACTGTTAGAGAAATGCCTGATTGTCAATAAGTTATGATGCATAGGAATATGGCTCGCCTTCTATTTTCCTAGCTACCTTCTCGGATAAAAATTTCTGTCCTGTCCCAGAATCTGCCTTGAATACTCTTATTCATCCCAAAGTCCAAATTTTCCTCTCTTTCCTGACTAAACTGCAGAATTACAAAAGAAACATGATAAATTTATAAAAGAAACAAAGAATCCCCTAGAAGAGATTTAAAATACTGCTTGTATTTTTTTTCTTCCTTTCCTCTCTTCCTTCCTTCCTTCCTTCCATCCTTTTTTCTTCCCTTTCTTCATTTCTTTTCTTCCTTTCTTCCAATTATGAATTTCTCATTTTATATCATGTGATAGCTATTTTCAAGGTTCAAACACTTGATGAGCTACCATATTTGGCTCCGTGGGATTGTATTCATTTATGGCCTCAACTGTGCTCCCTTGTCCATTCATAAGCTGAACCACTTCCAATGCCTCCTATAGTCTAATTATAAGCAATGGTCAGTTTTTTGACAAAGATATCTACATGCAGAGCCAGCTCTCTCTGCAAAATCTTTCCTAAGAAAGCTTTTTAGGTTATGTGGTGATACTAACATTTGTGGTTCTCATATAACTTCTGCCTAAATTAATTACAAGTGACCCGGATCTCTTGGTTAAGGAGTTAGCTTACATTTCTGTGTTAATGTCAAGATGACGTGTACAGATGCAAATTTAAAAAGAGCAAAGGATGTGGCTATAATGCAATTCTGAGTGGCCTGGCCTAGGATACTGATGGAGCCTGTGAACAGTGGTGGTGCAGACATCATCAGTGGAACAGACGGGTCATGTACGCAGTCAAATGTGGTACTAGCTAGACCACCACGGCAAAAATCTGCAAAGGGGCATCAGAAGGGCATTCTTTTTCCTTATGCTCAGTGCTTCATATTAGAGCTCTAACAGTAGCTGCAGAATGTGGGGAAGGACTTGGGCATTTGTCTACTTTTCCTGTCTTGCTCACACTTACTGTATTTTGTCGGAAAGGGGAAACAATCTCTGCTCAGGGAAATCTATGGGGCAAGTGCAGTGTTATTTGAAGATAAAGGAGAAGGCAAAACAGGGCTTCTTAGTATCTCCATGTGCCTCATCATTCTTCTCATGGAGCTAACACTTGAACACTCCTGTTTCTGGGTTCTTGCTCAGTCTATGCTATTTACTTTTGCAGTGAAGCAAGGCCCAAGCCTGTAAAAAGTCAGGAAATGTATGACTCCCTCAGACTCATGAAATAAGTGAAATCTGAAACCTTCTCTCCTAGGTAATTTTAGCATGTCAGTGATCTGTTCCACTGTTCACTCATCCCATCAATAGTAGGCACTTTCATTGACAGTGATATTCTGAGTGACTCCTTACTGGGTTCTGAAGATGGGACTAGGAGGAATATGGGGTCCTGCCCTTGAAAGAGGGGACAGCCTGGTTTGAGTACACACTGATGTCATGTGACAGCCATGAATGGAGGAGGGACTCTGCTCCTTACCTCCCTCCCAGCCATCTTCCCCCAGCAACTCGTTACAGCCGCGTTTCACAATTACAATGCAGGACAGTATCTACAGCACAATGAGTCTATGTACACATGGACCATTCCCTTGGCATGCTTTAGAGAGAGACACACAGACTCACACGCATGTACACTCCTGTGAGAGCGAGAGACTTGAGCACACACGCACAGTGAAAAAAATTAAAATGGCACTTCCTAGCATCTGCGGCCTGACAAATGCTCTGGAGGGTGGTGGGGTGAAGAGAGGTGGGATGGCTGGATGAAAGGAAATCTTCAGTGTGGGTGTGGGAAGATAGAACACACTGGAAGTAGAGGGGGGATCTCAAAGTTGGAGAGAGTGGAGGCAGGGTAGTCTGATAAAGGCTCAACACAAGATTCCACTGATGGTCTGAAATGGCTACAAGTCAGCTCAAATGAGAAAGAATAAAGAGATTATGGAAATATAAACACTAAAGGCAAGACCTTATATTTTTCCCCACAGATGAAAACGGATGAAGGAGGAAGGATAAATTGTGTGTGTGTGGGGGGGGGAGTTAATTCCATGTAGTTCTTTTTTGTCTTATTTGTTCAATTTCCAGATGTCCTTGGCATGATGCAGTCTTTATACAGCATTCATTTGCTTAGTAGGTATACACATATCATGGTAGAACATTTCATTTCCCACCCTGAATTGTGCTCAATTTTTTACTGATGGACTTTAAAATTGTTTAAAATGTTGGATTTTCTTCATTTTTTATTTCCCCCTTCATTTATAAACACACAAAGTTGTGAAATAAACAGTCTCCCCCCATCTTGCGCGCGCTCTCTCTCTCTCTCTCTTTCTCTCTCTCTGTATCCGGTGTGACGCATTTTTGTGTGTTTTTTAAATTACTTTTAAATTTTTATCCTATTAACATTTGCTGAGAAGGCAAAGCAGAGATGCTGCCAGCAGCCACAGTGGTACAGCCAGACTGATGGATCCGTTTATTCCTCTCACTGACCCAGGTCCTGCACAGTAAAAGAGGAGAGAGAGAAAAGAGAATAGTTATATCCTGGTGGCTTTTGTTACAGATGACAGCTGATGGGCCCCAAGGGAAGATGTGACCAGGTGCTGATGTCCAGTGCCTGCTCTCTATGTGCTGCTCAGGAAGGGCTCTAAATGTTTCCTACTCCTTCTCATCCTAGTGTGAGTATCTTAAAGAGCATCACTTCCAAAAACTAAAGACTTCCAAAACCAAGAATGCTCTTGCTGGAGCTGTCCCTAACATGGCCATTCACCACTCCCCGATGTGCTGTGTGCTGTCCACCCAAGTCCTCTTGCCTGCTTTGCCCACGTCTCACTGAGAGGCCAGTGCTGCCCCCTGAGGGGTCTTCAGCAGCTGGATGTAAGTACTTCCTCTCAGTTCATACAGCACCAATAAAATGTCTTGCCAATTCAAGACTCCTTTGTTTCTTAGAGAAGTAGTAACTATTTCCTTGTTAATTGGGAAGGGAATTACTACAGAGTAATTTTATGGATGGGTGGCACCTTATCAAGGTAAAAGGTCAGCCACATATTGCAGAGTCTTAAGGGGAAACAAGGATCATCTTGTTCCAAATCTTCACCTGTCACTTTAAAAATCAAAAACAAAATCAATGACAACAATAAAAACAAACTAACCAGCCCAGAAATGTTAAGAGGAAGGTCTTATCAGCAGCAGCTCTGAGATTTGAATGCACTCAGACCTAAACCAGGCATGACAGTCTGTGTCACTTACTGTCACTCTAGGACTGCCAACGCTGGACTCACAGGGAGCAGCAGGTGTGACTCCGATAGAGACAGTGGCATGGAGAGGATTTTGGAAATGGAGTTTGTGTATTGATGGCCAAAGGAGTATTGGGGCAGAAGTTGTAGGTCAGTCAGGACTTTGACTCCTATACTTTGTTTCCTTTTCTCCTTTTGTTCATATTCCATTAAAGTAAAAAAAAAAAAAAAATCACTATAGATGCTTTGGCTTTAAGGCTACAGACTTAAAGACATTCCAAAAAAACCTGGTACAACTGTAATTAAGAGTCTCTTTGAAGCTTTCAGGGCACATATGCAGCCCAATGTGTGTGCGTGTGTGTGTGTGTGTGTGTGTGTGTGTGTAAAACTATGATGGCTTACAATTGCAATGAAGTTGGAAGAAACTTATGGTATGTAAATTTTTCCTAAACTGTTTACAAATATACCAGGTTGGAGACAGGATAACAGGGGGAAATACTTAATTCAAGAATGGCCCCTAATTTGCGTTTTATGTAATTTATAAAAGCAACAATGACAATAAAAGCAACAAACAATTGTCTACTGGGCACTGTTATAAATACAAGCACCTACCTGTGCTGAGATAAATATATAATTAAACTTGTTTTACAGTGAAATAGCAGGCACAGAGAGATCAAATCCATGTACATGTTTCCAATGCTCATAAGCAGAGAAGTTGGGTTTTTAGCCTGGTGTTTGGCTCCCAAGCCTTTGCCTACCAGGACTACGCAGTGAAGCTCAACGAAAGGTGGCTGGTGGCAGAATGAAATTTGGGATGGATTAAGACAGTAACCAGCACAAAAAAACTACAATGAGATAACTTTTACCTTTGCAAAAATGATTTTGAATGAGTATTTTGGGCTAGAATGCCTTTTTGAGATTATTAAGAATATTACTTAATATAAAAATATGAACATGTACAGAGCAGCATAGTTTCTATGTAAAATGAGCTTTATCATGTATAATGGGGACAAACTGAATAATCAACCAGCTAAGACTCTGATTTTATGAATGGCTATGGGTCATGTTAATAAAAGTCACTTTAGCTGCTTTCAGCTTCAAGTAGATTATGGATGCAGGACTGAGGGCCTGATTAGTAACTGCTGACTTGGCATTCATACCATGTTCATCTCTAGGGTCAGTTCAATGTCCTTCCTACTCCACTTTCTCCTCTTCTATCTACAGACTTTTGAACTTTGGGGACCTTCAAGCTCTCTTAATGGAAATGTCCCAAGGTTTCTAGCCAGATTAGTAGAATTCTTTATTTAGTTCCTTATTCATTCTTTGAGTTCCTTCATATACATTAGATGACATCAGCTTCTTGGATGACTGTATTAGTGTATCAATGAGCCTTTCAAAACAGAGAAAGACTACATTATCAAGGTCCTACACAGTTAAGCAAAAATTATTTCCATTTGATTTACCTCAACAATAATGTTAAGTAAATCCTCAGAAAATGTCTGTTTACTTCCATAATCTCATTTTAGCCATAGAATAGGCTACCTTATCTTTCTGACATCCTGGAGTTGAGTGGTATTTGAGGAAGGCTAAAAAAAAAAGCTGTCTTATCATTTTATTTGCATGGTAGTAAATATTTAAGAAAGAAAATATTTATAATTGAAAAATACAATATGTACGTATATGAACCTGGACAAACATGTTCCCATGTAGCATTCTTGCTAATGCCTATGTGCATCTATATACACAGAGGGAAGGATATAAGCTATAACAAGTTCACATATGATTACACATGTATTACTAGTTTTTTAGAATGCACGATGCAGAATTAGGTATTACTTTCACATGCTATAACAGAGAATACCAATATGAGTATGTTAATAATACTTCATTTTATCCTCAATAGTATTAACATGTATTTAAATCACATGGTGTACATCTCTTACAGATATCTTTGTTTCTATCAACTATTAACTTTATTAAGTGCTTTCATATAGCTATGCAAAATAGTTATGTGACTTGCTTTTGTCATAATTGGTTTTGAGACTAAATAAATAGACTTGAGGAATACCAGGATAAATGGGCAATAGTTGGGGTATCATCACAAGTGTGCATGCAATTACAGATGTACATGACTGCAAAGGAGACTACTTTAGTTAATGGCTATTTCAGAGAAGAATAATCAGCAAAATCATTAATTATGCTTTAGTTTATAGTTATGAAATTTCTGCTTATTTGTGGAAATGCAAATGATAAATCTTATTTTCCATGCCAGGTGGCCAGGCTGAGCAAGTCCTTTCATACACTGACAGATATAATGAAAGAGAGTCTGGAGACATAAATTAACCCTAAGGGTAGACGGGCAAGTAGAACCAAAATTCAAAAACTTGCTATATGCTTTAGATATCATAGACAAAAATTATATCTTTGTATTTAACCACATTTAATGTGTGTTACATATATGCATCAACACCGATATGTGTGGCTTCTCATAAGTATTCAGTAAACTATACCATCATTATTATTGTTATTAACATAAAATTATGGATAACAGAAATGAATTAAATACTGACCTGAATCAAAAGATATTGGTAGGTGAATTGGGTCAAGGCTTTTAATGTTTGACCTTAAGGGGCAAAATTCAGCTGCAGCAAAACTACAAGCCATGAATCAACACATCAAGTCAAACTTCTTAACCTCAGGACAGGGTAAAGGAGACTGTAACAGCCAAATACTGGATTGCACTTGGCCGTGGAAATCCTTACAAAACAGCAATACTTGCAATTAAGGGCAAGACTGAGAAAGCATTGTGAAATTGAGGGATGTGAGAATTTTGGGAGGAAGTCTCTGAACTGCAAATATGAGCCAAATGGTTTGTCTTAAAGCAAAATCTCAAAAATCTCGAAGAAAGACAAAGGTAGTTTTTCAACACCTGGTTTTAAAGACTGTGTGCTTGGAGATACGGTATGTGCTTAAATTACTGGGTGATTCAAATGAGGCCAACAGGTTTCTGTTGTTTCTTCTTTGTCCTTAGGGTTCATTTCTTGGATTTTGTACTGCATTTATTCAAAGTGTTCTTTAATTATGTCCTCTGTAATCCTTGAGCATTCCTTTTAGCCACTAAGGAATCAAATGTAGTCATAATTTTATTCTAGATATAGTTTAACCATACAAGCAGAGAAGAAAGGCTGGAGGAGTTTTAAAATTTGAATTCTTTTTAGAATTGTCAAAGAAAGACTAATGGAGCTACTGAAAATAAAACAAAATAACTTAACACTTTAAACAACAATTGTTAAGCAAAGGAGATGAGCAATCCACAGAATCTCCTCAATATCTCTGTTCAATATTATCTAGATGTGCAGACTAAGAAGGCACATTGGCGTTGTGGGAAGCCATGATAAAAGGTAAAGGTGGTAAGATTGACTCTGGTTCCACCTGCTGTCCACTTCCTGCTAGTACAGCTGCCTTTGGATGAATGAATTGAGGATTGACATTTGTAATCTCCATAGGCCAGGGCAGATTAGAGAAGGGAGTATAATGATGTTTCCATTGAGTATGGGTCTCAGAATTAAATCTAGACTCTTCCAATATGAGTTTTTATGCATTATATTCACCCTCTGTAAAGTGAGATTTGGGTAGGCTCAAGTATTTGTGTAGAAAAGTTGGAATCATTGAGTGCTTTCCATCAAAACAGCCTCCAGTATTTTGGCACACATATTTTAAAATTTTAGGCACTATTTCTGGTTACATGAGAGTTCTTGTCATCCACATCAAAACTGTATCTTGTTACATATAATGCTAGCCAGTTAAGATTCAAATGTAATTAATAATACAGTAATCACAGTGCTAGGAAGAAAAGGGCAGAAGAGGACAATAGTTTATGCTTTCACTACTCAAATGATTCTGCATGTTTCCTGCTGCCTTCTGTGAGGACCTGCTAGAACTGGATACCAACAAAGTGCTGGCCCTTTCTTGAGAGGAAGGAACAAAGTGTCTATAATCTCTGCAGCCCTTGGAAGCTGGTACGGCCTAAATGCCACGAAAATAGGTTTTCACCATTGATAGTGATCTCAGGTATCTCATTTCTCTTGGAGACTCAGAGAAGAAATCCTCAAATGAAACAATTTCCAATCAAGTAGATGACCATGAGGACTTAAGCAGGGTGGTATCTGGCCTCACAGGTGCCTCTTTGGCTCTGCTCCAGGCACAGACATTGTTAGAGATTATCTATTGTACTTATAAAGAGGGGTTCTTAATTCATAATTGTTTCCATTTGAAGGTCGGTTTTATGAAGCTTTGACATGGTTGCACTGTCTTTGTAGAGAAAATAGGTGGCTGATATGTCACAGGGCTGCTGCAAGTACATAGCATAGCTGAAGCACATGAAATTGCACTCCTTAGCAGGATTCAGCAGCAGAAGACCAAGGCTTCACAAAGGTCCGGGAGTATTAACTGCTCCAGTGATTCATTCTAATAGATACTCTTGCTGCTATGTCTAGTCTAGATGTCACTGTCTAGCCAAGTATTTATTTCAATAGGCAACAAGTTACTGTAGAATAAGCTGGATATCTCTTCTGAGAGCCCTGACTTTGGGCAGGGACTGTTTCAAAATTGCAGTTCTGCCAGAATGGAACATGGATACTTGAGATGAAGAAGGTAGGGGTTGGGAAGTAGGGCAAAGAACAACTTGCTCAGACCCAGGGTTTTAAGAGAAAAACTGCGAAAAGCAATATAAAAATCACAAATTGGATCAGGGACTTTTATAAATAAGAGAGTTCACAATTTGGTAAAATAATGTTAAAGGTATTATGGAAATTAACACTACAAATTATTGAACTGAAACAAACTTAAGTATAGAAGTCCAATACATTGCTATGAAATCTTAATTTTAACATATAGAAGGTAAACAGAAATAAAACCATACCTTTTTGTTTGAAGTGCACCGTGGTACCAATTTCTAAAAAAGAAATATTTAGCAAAACAAAAACAAATAAATTTTTTTTATCAACTGAGAGTTAACATGAAAGTAGACTGGTACTCTCCACTGAAAGGAGAATGAGAGAAAAGGCAGGAAATCATTTTAGCAGGAAAAGAGATTGTTAGAGATAGAATGAAAAGCAGATGGAAAGAGACTGATTGGAACACATATGCATTTGGAGGTGGCAACAATGGATTTGCAAGTACACATGCATGTAGAGAAGTATGCGAACTATGAGAATGGAATGAGAAAGCACTCTTAACTGCAATTCAGGGCAACCACCATGGGCTGCATTTGGTTCCCAAAGTCACTCTACCATTTTGCCTTTAATTCACTCCACTTAAGCCAACTGGCCTCATGCTCTTCTTCTAACAAATGAGTCTATTCAGACTCTGAAAACTTTGTACGTGCTGTTTCGTCTGCTTGAAATGTTCTCCCAGGTCTGTATCACTCACCTAGTCACTTCATTCAGATTTGTGCGGACTTGCCACCAACTCAGGAAGGTCTCCCCAATCACTTTTTCAAAAGGAGCATTCTCTGTTGTGTTTTCTATTTCATTACTATGCCTACTAATCTAAGTAGCACTAGTCTCCACCTGGTATCATATTAAACATTTACTTATCTGCTTGTTTATGTTTTGTGCTCCATTAGAATATATGCTCCATGAGGGCAGCAGTGGTGTATTTCTTGTCAAGTATTGAATCCCCAAGGCTTAGATTAGACCCTGTATGTAACAGGTTTCAATGAATGTTGCACAAATAAATAAATGTCAAAGTTAGAAGAGATCATATAGGGTAAATATTTAGATATTCTTTTAAGTATTCTTATAAACCACAATACTTTTGGATCTTTAGAAATAAGTAAAATTTCCATAAAGTGCCTCTTTGAATCTCAAGACCAACTTAGGATATAACAGTCCAAGCTGGCCAGGTGACACAGATTTTCTTCTTTTTGACCATCACGACACAGCCCTGAATTCCTGAATAACATGATTTCACTAAGAATGAATTGACCCTTCAGCCAGAGTGACCCTTGTGAGTTGGATATTTGAGCACCTTATAGTCCTGCTTGAAATCCACTCATGCTTTCTTGTGGCTTCCAAGGTAGAGATCAAAATTCTTAACATTGCTTCTGTGGCTCTTTGCCACCTTTGTTCCTCCAACCTCATCAAAACCTATCCGCTCACCAGCTTTCCTTTGTTCTTTCTGGTATCATGTTTTCTTTGCCACAGGGCATATGGACCGGGGATATCTCATCTAGAAATCTCTCAGCTTCAGAATTTAGTTCCCACTTCTATAAGGAAGTCCTCCTCAATCTCCTCGACATGTTAGGTCTCTTTATTATAAGCTCTGCTTTCCTTCACAGCACTCTCTTCAATATAAATTGAAAATGTGTTTGATGCTTTGATTAGCACCTGTCTTCTCTCAGTGGACTTTTGTTTTTGGGTTTTTTTTTTTTTTTTTTGGTGCCAGGGACCGAACTTGGGACCTTGCACTTTCAAGGCAGATGAAATTTAGCTGAGCTAAATCCCCAGCCCCCTCACTGGACTTTTAATTCCATGGAAACATGGGCTTTGTCTGTGTTTGTTATTGTAGTCCAGCCACTTTAGGTATTCTGAATGGCCCAAAACAGAAAAGAAAAAAAAAAATGAGCAAAAGAAATATATGCCAAGCATTCCCCTAACCTGCAAGGGAAAAAGTAGGGAATGTGAGAAGCTAAATTCTTTATCCTGTGACATAGCACAGGGGTCAAACCTTTGAAATCAAGTCTGCAAAATTTCCAAGGTTCAGGGCAGCCTATTAATCCCCTCCCTCATAAATGTTTTTTATTCGTCCATGCAAAGTAGGCCACAAGGAGAAGCTCTCAAATAGTGTAATATTTTCTTGTGATTATAAAGAAGGGGTTGATTATCCTCATCTCTGGTGTCTGAAAATATTTGGTTATGGTTTAACATTAGTAAAAATAGTCACATCCAGGGTTTCCCTAAGAGCTAGCTGCACCTGCAGTGGCGACAGTTTCCCTAAACTGGTCAGATGTGGAAGAGAAGCCCAGCACAAGTGTCCTGTTGTGTTGTAACTGCTGGAGGAGTTCATGGTTCACTTCTGAGGATGCTCACAGAAATCAACACCTGTCTTTATGTCATTGAAGTACATACTAAATTAACAAAGGTGACACACTGCAAGGTCATACAGAAGAATGGAGTAAGAATTCTCCTTTTGTAGCAGAAGTCAGCGCAACTGAACCTGTGCTTACCCTGGAAGTGAACTGAGGTTCTTTAAATATACAGAACACCAGTCTCTACCTGCTTACAACCTTCTCTGCCTGTCTTGTGATCCAACCACTGACTTGCCATATTGTATATTAATCACATTGCCACTAGTTTTTTTCATAATACTTACATTAACAACTTTTCCTTGCAATTAACATATTGCTTTAAAATTCGTTGGAATGACACTTCCAGGAAAGTGTCCATTGCAATATGAGGAAACTGAGGCCTAGAGGGATTACACAAATAACAAAAGGCAGAAATGGGACTGAAATTTAGGATTCCCAGCTTTAGAGCCAGAATCCGGAACATTATGCCCCTGTCTAGTATTTGTTTTTTCTACATAAGCAAGGCTTTTATAGCTGTAGGGACATCACTGGAATATTTAGATCACACAATACTGGCCAGAAAAGCTCTGCTCTTGGGCAAAGCAAGACTATTGGGTCAAGTATCTTGGTTTATCAACCTTTAAAGTGTATTAGAACACTGCAGGCCACAGAGTGATAGTTTTTGCTAAAGGGACTTAGATTCTTGATGAGGACTACATTCAGGCAAAGAATATTAGAATTTCCTTATTTCATGTCTGGTCCACAGGCTTCACAATAATAATTTCAAGCAATTGTTCAGGCACCAAGGAAGGCTAGAAAGCCAATGAATCTGCTTAAACTAGAAAATACCTCTTAACTTCTTTTAGTTTCATTTTCAGTAAGGTGGGTTTAATTAACCTGCCTCTTATAAATGTATGCTATGGATTAGATGAATTAATCCACATACTGTACCTGACATGTAATAAGCACTTAATTAAATAAGAGTTGTTGTTGGCAGTTTTGTGGTGAAAATCCCTTCTTGAGAGGATTTTCAGTCAAATTTTTGTAAAAGGAAAAAATAGATATGTTAGGAAATAAGCCATGAAGATATAGGTCTAAGTGATGATGATGATGATGATGATGATGTTGATGATGATAATGATATAAATATTTATATATAAATATATTGCAGCAATATGACTAATGGAGCATCAGAACATTAGAAAATTCTAGCACAAAAAAGTGACAGGAAGTAGATTGATTAGGCAGCTTCTCGGTCAGGGTAAAACTGGCAACATTTCTGCAAGAACTAGACACTGGCACGGGATCACGTAAGAGTCTGTGAGTACCAAGTGTGAGTATGTTAGGGGACAGGCACTCCTCTGCTAAACAAAAGGAAGATATTAAGGTATCACAAATTATATTCTGTAAAGAAAATATCAGAAAAAGTCAGATAGAAATATGTATATTTTATTGAAATAAATTAAAAAGGCAAGCCATGTTAGAAGTTAAATTTTAGGCACTCTTTCCTCTTCCTGTAATAAATAGACTTCTTTGTGAAATACTATAGATATTAAAACTTGGAATTCCACGTCTTTAGAAAAAAAGTGTTTATTTAGTGTTTCTTTTGTATTGTGATTTCCTAGCATTTTCTTCTGTAATAATAGAATATTCTCTAGTGAGGCAACCCCCCCCCAAAAAAAACCCAGAAAACATCCCCCAACCCCCACCTCCCCTCCCCTCAAAAAACAACAAAAAACCGCAAATCCTTGCATATTGTTGAGATTTGCTTTCTGGAAATTTGAGTAGCTGCTGCCATCTTGTGGTGATATTACGATATGCTCCTATATGCTGTCTAAAGAAATCACCTTTGTCCATGGGGTGGCAATGGTGAGAGAAAGAAAAATTTTTTTTCAGGGTCACAGCAGGCATGAAATGTTACTATTCAAAAAGGGATATTCCTTTTAATAGGAAAATAAAATTATTTTATCCCTGAACAACTAAAAATTATTCTTTTTCTAGTCCAAAGGTGACCTTATATTTTTGATGAAAACTGCATTCCTTGGAATATTCTTGTAGGGATTCCCTGAGCACACTCATTAGGACATACCTGGAACCTATGATTTTTTTTATGCCTTTCATGAAAAATTTTCCATACATATTGATCTTGCTTTAGCAAATTGACTTAACAAGTAAGCATAATTTTAAAATATAATTAAAGTAATAATTAAGGTATAATTAAAGCAAGTATAATTTCCAAAGGCATACTTGCAGCAAGCTGATGGACAGAACACTGGGGAGGTACTAGTGTAGATGACGTTCCACACCTTCTCTGGAAGAATCCCTGTCAAATGCTTAGATCTTAGCTCCTAATGAGAGGGGGTTTAAGGAGGCACCAGGGGGAAGAATTAACATTAAACACTAAGGAAGGCAGGTGCTTTGACATGTATTTATGCCAACCTTCCTTGATTTTCCAGAATCTGTGTTTGGCCATGTTAGACAAATGTGCACCATCAAAAAACAAATGATTCATCCTCTTTAGTTGGAATATGTATGTCTCTCTTGCTTACTACTATATCCTCAGCTTGCTATTTCCCTGGTAGAGAGTAAGTTTCCAATAGATTCGCTGAACAAATATCTGAGTGTATAAAATGTATGAATGAACGAATGACCCTAGCTAAAGCTTCAGGGAGTGGAGATTGTTTTGTCTTTTTGGAACCACAAAGCCTTAACCCCAAGGCAAGTCTATTGCTGAGAATTCACAGTCATTTTAAGACGCACATGGGGCTACAAGCTCCTACTAGCACCTCTCAAATCCTGGCAGGTAGAAATTTTTCTGGTGGGCTGAACTTTATTTAAAAATATCCTCATGCCAAATGAGAATTTAAACCTACACAAATAAAAACTCAAGGTTCTTTTTTGTTCAAAGGTCAGAAAATGCATTCTTCTTATCTCTTGACTCTCCTTGCTCTCTCAAAATTAGTGTTGCAAATATGAAAGACACTTCATTAGAAACTCCAAAGTTATAGTTTGGGAACTCCCTCACTATCTTAGCAAACATTCATATTCTTGTACATGGAAAATTTAGGCCTGTTGCTTCTTTTGAGTTCTGTTTGGGTTTATAGGTGAGAGTAAAACAAATTCATAGGGAGGACTGATTTTCTGTGGTTTGACTCTGCACAAAGTCAAGAGGGAGTGGCTCTAACCTCCTCTTTATAAGCATTCATCCCCACTCACACACATGTATATAGAGTCTGGTGGTTTATATTGTTTTCACAGTTGTTTTAATTCCAGAGTGTTTATTTGAACGTAAACTTCTCATTTTTTACTTTCCAAAGCCATTTGGATAAGGGTACATTTTCTCTTTGTGTGTGACACAGCACTTTAAAGCCAATCTTCTAACATGCTGCAGGCTTGAAAATGATGTATTAGAGGGTTTAATATATTTCATGGTATTTCCCCCCAGGCCCGAATCAGTAAAACTGTGTGTTTTTAGGGGAGAGAGAGTCCAAAATCAATAGAGATGCCATCCTTCTGTTGTCTGGACAATGGGAGAGAGAAATGGGGTTAAAATCATTAGACTACAAAAGCAACGAAGGGAGAAGTTCGGACTTGTTGCGTTTCCTCCCCCAGTGATGCCTAGAACCCGAAACAGAACATGTGTAAAGTTCCTCCATGGAAATACATGGATTTTTGTCCTCTGACTTTTCATTTGGCCAAGGTTTTGAAAAATAAAACCTTTATTATTATAGAGGCTTAAAGGAGAGACATTTTTATTAATTCAATTTTCAAAGCCACACTTTGAAAGTTATTAATTTCTTTCTCATAGGTTTCTCCACTCTACTCAGAAGCTTTAGGGATTAGCAGGTTCTGCTTACAAGTATGATTATTTTTTTTCTTTTGCCATAGAAAAAGACATGCCCTGTGATTCCTATTTGTTTTGTTAGAGCTTTTGATTTCCTCCCATGTATGATATTCATTTTGTATAAATCCTCATGCTTAATATTTCTAGACTAAAAATCTCTGGAAATCACAGTAATCATTCTAGTTCCAGTTAAGGGATAAAGATGTCAAAACAGAGAAATGGATCTGAATCTCAACCTTGAGGTTATTCCCCTCAGCTTCATTCATAGAAGGGCCATTGTCCCAGTAACTAAGAGACCATGTCACACTGGCTAAGAAAAAAAAGAAGAAATAGTATCAAATCATCAATATTTGGGAAAGGAAGTTGGTCTCCCCTAGCTAGATGTGGGCCACAGTACTTTCAGTGAAGGTGTTTCCTCATAGGTTAATGAGAGGTAGAAATGGACTTCTCTGGGTGATGTTGTTTGGGATGAATAATGACCTAGACAGCAGTTGACTTCCCAGAATATGACAGCCCTTATTGTAGGAGGGTAAAACTCCCTGTTGAATGTGTGAATGAATGAACTCAAATTAAAATTAATGCTGGCATAATTTCTTGTTACTCTTTTTCATTTGTTGGATGACCAAACCACTATAAAGCAAATGTTCTACAGTGAATAGAGTGAGAAAAAATGTTTAAAAATAAAAAGCTATTCTGTTAAAAAAATGTACGGAAAAGAAGACATGAAGATCCCAATTTAGAGAGAGAATGGAAGTGCTCTTGTATATGAAGGACTCCTACTGGGAATCCCAGAGGCAAAACAAAGGAAACACCCTAAGGTGAGCTGGGGAGAGAGCTGAGGATGAGTAAGAGGCTGGTCCTGGCCCTGGCTCTCCTGAAGTTCTGAGCAAGTCCCAGGGGCACACCACCCTCGGAGAGGGTGGAGTATCGATCACACAGCACACTGGCAGCTCACACATCCAGACAAAACACTCATCTACATTGTATAAATGATGTCATCTCTGAGGACAGAGATTATAAATGATCTTTATCTTCTTTTCTAAAGTTTCATATATTTTTAAATTCTTCCATAACGAGAATGCATTACATTTATTTCCAGAATAGGAAACTATGAAAGCAAATCAATGCATTTTTAAGACCCCTCTAAATCCAAGGACAATAAAATCATTAATTTCTGATTATTTGGCATTGGGTTGACACATTCTAAAGAAACTGATTTTTCTCCTCTCAGATTTTAGTTGGCCGATGCCACATAGTAAAAAAGAGAGAACCTAAAATGGGTGAGATTTAATTTCTGTAAGGGCTATGATCTTAGCATGAAATGACAATGCAATAAAATGTATTATATAGGTTTATGGGGTCCTTCTGGTCACAAGCTTGATGTACTGGTTAATTGTCTCGCAGAGTATATACAGGTGCATGATTTGATTATAACCACTATAAACTGTTCAGTGGCATTATAGATAGTTACAAAAAATGCAGTTTCACTAAATACCCTCAGCACAGAGATAGGACTTCATTAAGTCTCTTACACCAAGTCAGCTTTCTCAAATCCTGTAAGTTTCTTATTCAGCCTGAGAGGTTTAATTTTTAATAATCAATGCATTAAAATGTTTGAGAATGCCCAAGGGGTTACATTTAATAAAGAGATTTCCATGGGCTATACTGTCTAAAAGTACATATAAGATTACAAAAACTCTTGAAGTAAATTCATTTGAAGCAGTTGTCAGGAAGGTACTCAGGGCCAGACTTGTGGTTTCTGTCTTAAAGAAGAAACAAGTATTTCTGCTTTGTGCCTGGAATGTACCCACTACACCTGCTGGTACAATCCTTTGCCTCTTGATGCAATTATGAGGAATATATGGCTCATTACTTAATCATATTTATTATAGCTAGACACAAAACATTTTATAAGCCCAAATGTTTCTTTATTGTATGACATTTAGAGATTCAAGGAAAAATGTATTTCCCCTGAAAAGAAGAACGTAGTAAATACTGGAAAGTATTTGTGAAAAATAAAGTTTAAAGGCAGGAAGGATAAAGAAAATTCAGTTTTCCTCATAAATAACTACAAAAGCTTTTGTTAAATGAGAAAAAAAGAAACCAATGAACTCCTTTAGTAAAGAACTAACTCGTAGCCTCCAAACCACTTAATTGTTGATTCTACTGTCATTATAATGCAAAGTAGATTATATTTTCTGTGTTCTAAAAATACATTCTATGTATATTTTAAAGACTTTTGTAACTTCACCTACTTCACTAGGTAACAAAGATTAAAAATACTGATTTAGACAGGTTTCTAGAGATTTGTGGGGATTTTTTTGGGAGGGGGTTAGTCCATGCCTTCTATTTCTGAACTCTAAATTGTGAACTTTTGATCCATTTAAAAATACATTTTAGATTCAAAATCCTAAGGGATTCAAGACCATTTTAATCCATGTAATGTGAGTTTTCATTTTGTATGTGAGAAAATCAAAAATATTCAAATATCACCAAATGAGGTAACTGGCCCATGGAGTTTGAATACAGTGATAATAAGAGAATTTGTGAGATTTCCTAGGGCTTTAAAGCTCCTGGAAATAAGAAGATAAGGGATTAAAGAATGTTGGTGTGCTCAGAGTCACCCTTGACAGCACTGCACTTGGTAAAGGCAGCTCTGCTCGGGGCACTTCCCAGTCACTTTGTTCCTCAGAGTTCCTGGACACCTCCATAACAAGTCTGATTTACCTACCACTCTCACTGTGTCACTGACTCCACATATCACATTGCAGCAAGGTGCATGCAGGTACAACTCCCTGACATGCAGACAGCTCCTTACAATGTGACCAGTCCTACAACTAAAATAAAAGCCTACAGTGAGACCACTTTAGTGAAAGGCTTTGAGGTTTTCCAAGGTGTCCACCAGAAAACAGACTCGCAGGACACTCACTCCAGAGAATCAGCTCTCACCCCTCACAGTGATGCCTATTACACGGTACACAGGAAGGATGCAATGCACAGCTGTTCAGGAAAGCCAGCGCATGCTTGCTCTGCTTGCCCTAAGGGTACACTCCTTAGGGTGGCAGCACTTAATTCTTCCTGTCCTCTCTCTGTCTCTCCCTCTCTTTTCCTCTCTCTCTTCCCTCATTTTTTTCTTTCATCCCTCCTTATTTCCTTCCCCCTTCTTTCCTTCCTTCCCTCTCCTTTCTTTTGTCCAACAGATCAGAGGCAAAAGAAGAGAAGTAAGCAACAAGATAATTTTCCCCTAGATTTTAAAAGTTAGTTAGATTTTATATGGATCTTTATCAGTAAACCTCTTTCTGGATTACAGACTTTTGCAAGTATTAGAATTTTCTGTTCCCCTCTCCCTTCTCCTCTCTCTTCCTTGGAAACTCCACTTTCATATGGAATTTCTCACTGACCAGCCCAGTCTACCTAAAGTGTCCCTGCTCTATTTTCCCAAACAGCTTGTGAATATCTCAATAGAGCTTTAACAAAATTTACTGCAGTTATTTAATCTCCTTCATGTACTTTTCTGTCTGGCCTGTACTCTAGTAGCACAGAAGCTGCACCTGGCTTGTTCTCTATCTAATCATCCCTAACACCCAGATCAGAGTAAGTTATAGAAAAACATCTCTTTGACTAAATGATCAGTGTCCTCACAATATTGCTCATTGCCAAATAAACTTTATCTGTGCAAAAAACTACTTTGAACTTTCAGGAAGAATGCAGGATCTTCCTTGTGTTCCTAATGATTAGACCTCATAAGGAAAAAAAGGCAGGAATTCTAACAGAAACTACAAAGCACAGGTGAAAAGCAAGTGGAGAGTACATCAAAGAAGTCAAATAATTCAAAATAGGAGGGTGGAACCTCCAAGGATAGACCAACCTCCAGTGAGCAAAATCATTGTCTTTTTCAGCACCGATGCTTTTGTCAGCTTTCACTGATAAACTTACCTGTGTTCTAGAACTCTAGGCAGAAAAATTTTTTTAATTCCCATTGCTCTAACTGCAAGTTACTGCTTGGTTTCTGTTCTCCAACCAAGCCCTGCTTTCTCTTTGTTATAGTGCAGTAAACAAAATCTACATATCTAATTGAGAAAGCATTGCAGAACGGCCAAGCAACTCTAACACAGAACATGGCTGGGGATGCTCGGAGCTGTTTGAGCTAATGAGCATGGAGCATAAACAGAATAAACACTGAGGCAAATAGTTATTTCCTACTGCTTTTGCTGCTTTTTTACCCCTAAAAACAGACTACATATCTTGTCCCAAACAGTAAGTATTTTGGGGGGCAGTTAAAAATGTTATACTGGATATTTTCGTATTTATAAATATAAGGCTTACAAGGTAGGAGATTAAATCAGAAGGTTTATTGTGAGCATGGGACAGATAAAAAGTAGAATGGACTGAAGCTACGGTGGGTAGTGGAGATCATATGTTAGTGGTAATGTCTAGGCATGAAATGCACATATGTCTTACAGAGACGTGGAAACCATTTTCCTTGAAGTCAGCAAGCATAGTGATGAGCAAAGTAGTCCAGTACTATGGCAGTGCTTGGCTCCCCAGCGTCCAATTAAGAAGCATGATAAATGACTTGTAAGGTCTCTCCCCCCACTGATTTGTGGTGGATATAAGCTGACAATTCTCTGTGGAGTCCCAGTGAGTAGTCAGCCTGCTCCTCCCATACATCTGGTGCCTATGACCACCGAACACCTTAAATTGGAATTCCAATCTCATTATGTCGTGCTGTGTTCCTGCTTGGCAGGTGTGTTTCTTCACAGCAGTATGCAAGGGGAGATGTAAGGTGGGACCATTTATGCTGATTTTTCTCCCATTGAGGAGCTTGGTTCATTTAATACCTACAAATAGCTTGTGATGATAAAAGATTACCCTGAGGAGAGAGTGACTGTATAAGGGAAGTTGTTACTAAGGTTAATTTGTGCCTTGCCTCTTTAGAAGTCAGTATTTACTCCATATAGATGAGTGTGGCTTTGTGGTGCTTGCATGGCTGAAAATAGCCAGTGTTTAGAAGTGAATGCTAATACTATCAAAACTTTTTCTTTGGTTTTCTGTGAAGGATATCAAAGAGAACATGCAGATGGAACATAAGGTGAATATAGAAGGAAATGTAGAGAAAAAAGACATCAAGAAATACATCAGGAATAAAAATTAAGATGGCAGAGAAAGAGGGAGCCAAGGGACAAACTAAAATTAAGGTTTATATTTTGGGGGACATGACATCATTTTTGACAGGGGCTGAGTCTGTACTGATGATTTAATGTAAATGTATATTTTTTAACTCTTAGGTAGTACAACTTCCTCTAAGGATTCTACCTCCATAACATGACCCTGAACCCACAGCTAAGCTCCTAAAGAAAGGATCCACTTCCTGGCTACTCCTGGCAGAGCCTCTCACAGCAACTGCAAGCCTTATGCTAAATGTTACAGGACACAAACACAGGGGAAGCTCTTTGGGGGTCTGCACTCTAAAGACTAGAAGAAGTCTGCATCAGCCTTTTCGATCCATTCCAGATGATGATCCCAGCCTTCCCACCTTCTGGGGCAGTGTGCCAACATTTGCCACTGCAGATCTCATTGAGCTCTTCTTAGGCAGCTTTATTCTTTTTAATTAAAAAGACAAGACTGCCAATTACTTAAACATAATCCCCAAATGTAATTGTTACTTTGAAAGATTTTTTTCCCAAAAGCTCATAGAACAGCAATATTTCCATCAAATTAAAATTGATGGAGGCTTGGATTTTCAAAAAAAAAAATTCATTTTCAAATCCCTGCTGGCTCTAGAAACCTAAACAGCACAGCAAGGTGGAAGCACAGGGAGGTCACCAGAAAGGGCTGTCTGATGTAAATGCAGTACAGGAAAACCAGGAAAGGCAGTGGAGAACAGTCCTAGTGCTAAAAATTTGCCTACCTGTAAATTGATGCTGTAGGATTTTTAGTCATTTAGTTTGAAACTAAATGTAAATAAGAGAAATAACACTTCCAAGCCTCTGTTGGACATTTAAAAAATGGTGTAAATAAATTTCAGATAGATTCTTCTTAGTAAATTTTAACAAGAATATTCTAAGAAACAGCAGAAAGAAGAGTAAAAAGGTGGAAAGAAGTAAGAAACAGAAATGGGAATAAGACCTCATTGACTACAGTTGGGCCTAAATCATTGAACTGACAATGAGTGAATCATTGATTCTATGTTAAATACTGGTACAAGTATACCACTTGGCTCCCACTACTAAAGAAAATCAAGAAAAAGTCAGACTGGTTTTTCCAAAAAAAAGGAGCCAAAGGGTTAGGTGTTAAGGAGAACTCTTCATTATTTTGATGTGTATTAATCAGGGCCAATGGTATCACTGTAATTTTTTTGTAAATTGCTGCTTGAGTACTATCAGTAGAAACAAGACCCATGTTTCTGCCAGTTGATAGGAAAGGACAGGTGTATTTAAAACTAAACCTTTCCTGTGACATGCCTTTAGTTTTGACCAGTAAAAAGGAAAGGTTTGCTAGGCTGATGAGTATGATATGCGATAATATACACAATGGACATTCACTGAAATTTTGAATTGCCACTCTGTAAGGGGTTGTGTAACTGTGCAGCTTCTTTATGTGCAGTATTATAATATTGGTTAAAAATAATGAAAAATCTAAACTCTTTTTTTTGTTTTTTGGTTTTTTGGGAGAGTCTCACTATGTAGTTCAGGCTGCCCTTGAACTCAGTATATAACCCAGGCTGGCCTTGAACTCATGCAATCCCTCTACCTTAGCCTCCTGAGTACTAGGATTACAAGCATGTGCCACCTGCCCAGTTGGAAAAAAATCTTTTAATTTGGTCTTAAGATGCTTCCACTTTAAAACTTCTTAGCAGTGTGACATTTCAGACATCCTCAGAATCCATAATACATCACACAGGATGAAGCATCCTAAAATAACTTCTAGCTAATGTCCATGCAATATGACACAGGTATACCTCTACATATAGTACTTTAAAAAATAAAAGGAAATATATGGGTCTGAATATAATTATTTTCAATCCAATATGCTTTCTTACTAGAAATTTGAAGCTCTCTTTGTATATTATTTAAAATATGACTTTGAGCTTGTAAGCATGAAAAATGTAATTTCTTTCCCATTTCACAGTTGGAAAAACTGAATTACAGAGAACAATGCTAGTAATTATCTGTGATTAATAGTGGTATGTATGTAAATCAGTCTGAAAAAGTGTGTGAAATTAGATGTGCCAATGCCAGATAGTGCTGCTCATGTTTTCAAAAGATGAACGCTTTCATATAAATCTCTATGTGAGTTGCACATACATCTCTCTGTGTTTTGAGCATATCTGAAAATGAATTTTATAAAAATGTTTAGATATTAAGGTAACTATTACGTATTATAAGTATCAATATGTAAAATAAATTTGGTGCCTTTAAAATTCATGAGACAAATGCATATCTATATTATATTATAAAAGCATACATAATGGTTATTTATAATGTACTATAGATTTATATACATGCCTGGATGTATTAAGTGGGGAGTTGAAATTTGGGTATACTTTGCTCATTAAAAATTGTGTGGAAAAGTGCATATTATTTTCTTAGGGTTATATGGATTAATTCAATTAATATATGCAAAAGACTATAGGCCTTTAGTGGTGTATGAGAAGCCCCCTATCTGTTGTTATTATTATTGTTTATTGATATTACCATTGTTGGACAAATCAACGCTACTGTTATGCTAAGGAGCTAAGGAGAGACTTTTTCTCATTGATTCTCAGGCTGGTATCCTATAAAAAATAAGTGAAACTATCGAGATTGTTCAATGATCATTATGGCATGGGCTGGGTCTAGGGATTTCTCCCCATTCTTCCTTCCATCACTTTGGATTCTCATTTCAGAGCCCATCCTTGGATGTGCAGGGTAGGGTGAGACCCTCTCCTGGTCTGACTGTTTTAATGCTGAGCCTGCCCACAAGGACACTGGTCATCCTTTGGAAGGAAATACACCAGACTGACTTCAGATTTACGAAAGCCTGGTTTGTTTGTGAGTTAGACTTTTAGAAAAATAACTTTAATTTTGGAGGGTTTTGTTTTCAGAGAGAGAGCTTTAGACAGTTGTATTAATCATGCAAACCCAGCCATGTGCAATGTGTTTTATCAATGGAAAAACGGACTGAATGGTAAGCAGCTGTGAACAAACCCAGTGCAGTGCCTGAACCTGGAAGATAATCTCATTCCCCAGACCCACTCGTCACACAGGGTTAGTGATTGGAAAGGCTGTTCACTTGGGATAAATAATCAGATGGGAGGCAAACAAGTGAGATACTTTCTAGAATTTTTTTCTTTTCTCTTTTCTTTCTTCTTCTTCTTCTTTTTTTTTTTTTTTTTTTTTTTTGAGTCAGTGATCAGGGAAAGATGGGCTGATGGAGCGTAGAGAGCTGTAAGCTCAGGGGAATTTTTTGCTTGAAAGCTGTGTACACAAAACAACGGTGGTTTGTCCTTGTCCTTTTCCTTTCTTTCACTGATTTTAACTCCCTAAGGTTGGCTTCCTCTCCTCAGACTGAACCTATGGTCCTTCTCCATGAGAGTCCCCTAGGTGCACTTCCATCATGAAGAAGGACTATGCACACACTGATGGGAAGAAATGTTACTGTTGTCTAGTATTCAGAGCCCCAGGAAATTGGAGCCAAACAAAGCAAGAAAAGTTCCCTCAGACACTAAGAGGTGACTCTTTCCTCATTTTACAATTCAGTAGATTTTCTGCAGCATTATAGTCAGAGGTATTTATGCAAATATATGCAACTCAGGACTCATTTCAGAATAAATAAACCTAAATTAAAATTAATGGGAAAAGACACCTATCAGAAACAGATCAAGGATGGAAGACTACTTATTTTACTTATTTTGTGTGTGTGTATCTTTTAAATTGAGAAGCAGGGAAGTGCACTCACTGTTTTGGCTTGTTTTGTTTGGGGCACAGGGGGAAAGGACATTTGAAAATTTCTAATTGGCCACAGCCAGTACACATTACCTTTTGGTGTAATTCCAGTAGTATTATTATTATCACTGCAGAAAATCAAGCAATATGATGAAGGAAACCCAAGAGAAATTTATTTAATTTATTGAGCCTTGTTTTTGTTTAATCACAGCTTGAAGGGGTTTAGGATGAAATTCCTGCTGTGACTCTTCAGTGCAGCCCCAGTCAGCCCGATGAGTCACCAAGAGTGGGGGCAGGAGGGACAACTCTCCACCCCTTCACTGAGTATGTGAACAGTGGAGCAGCTGACAGGAAATACATATTTCTGTTAGGCTGGAAATCAGGAGAGAAATTTCTCTTTTTGATTGCAGGTGGACAGAAAAGGTTCTTCATGACATTCCATTTTCAAAACACCTTAAGGAAACTGGTTGTTTCAAAATTTTTCAGGCCATTTGTATCAAACAGCTGCTTTGGGATATGTTAACACTTTGGGGATGAAGTTTAGGATTCTATATACATTTGATGACAATGTAGGCTATTTAATTAAATGACTCTTGCACTATAGTCATGACCACATTCTTTTCATAGATATTTGAGTAGTAAATTAGCATTCAAAAGAATTAAGCATTCTACTATTTGCTATTCTTTCCATAGGAATCTGCATTTCACATGGGTTACCCTCTTGATTGAAAAGTTTCCTCCTCTAGAAAAGTGATTAGGTCTCTACAAAGTTAGAATCCTTGTAATAAACAAGAAATGTAAGAGAGGACTTCCCCTTTTCCCCCACCCTGGGGATTAAACCCAGGGTCTCACGGACACTAGGCATGTGCTTTGTCATTGAGGTACATGCCCAGTCTGGGACTGTTTTTCTATAGCAGCCTCTCACATCAGCAATCCCAAGTCTCAGTGAACAGCTTTTCAATGTTCACTAGCAGAAGCCCAAAATATTAGTAGTAAGGTAAACTAAAGTGTCTAAAAACTATCAAATCTAAGAAAGCTAACTACAGTCTACCTACAACATAAAATCTAACTAGGTCATTCTCCAATCAACAATTCAATTTATGGAAAATATAAAATTCAACAAAATGCTCCCCATGCTCCATTCCTAGACATGACGGTTTTTCAATGTCTGACAGCTGTCCTTTGTGAATAGTGTCTGGTTTCACTGTGTTCAGTGTTACATATATCATAATGTATGATCAGATAAATATTTGAGTTTGTGGCTACAGAGACCCTCTTAAAAGACTACCTAGAGTCACTGTGACACTGTACAGAGCTCATCTTGGATGAGCCATGACCTCTTTGAAAATTTTATCCCCTGGAACAAATGTGTATGTGTGTGTTTTCTATATCAAGATATTTGCAAGATGGCAACATGATAAAATGATGCCAATCTCTCCAGCAACATTAAAAAATAAATGTCTTAAAGTAATTGTGGTATGTCAGGAATTCAAGCAGAGCTATTTTCCATGAACACTAGTTTTGTGTCAAGTTGAAAAAACAGGCACATTTTTAACAGCTTTATTTTTAGTGGTTGGAATAAGAAACAGCTTCCATTAATGTTGTCAGAGAATTTCTTTTTTATTCAACAGAGTTCTAAACATTTATACTAATATTTTAGACTTTTCTTAAAATTTAAGAATAACTCTTTTATTAAGCTGTCTTAATAGAATAGATCCTGAAAAATAGATCCTGAAAACTTTGTAATACTCATTTCAAATGTAATTAAAATAAGTTTGCATATATATGAATGCATAAATATGCAAAACATTACATTATTGACACTCTGAATATCTACACCCAATTTTGCTCTAATTTTTAGTTTGGACAAGTGTTAATGAAGTATGATCCATCTTCAAACTTATAAAATAGGAGCTTTCTACCTTTCATTCTGAGCACATTTTCTTTATAGTGTGTATGATAATCTTGTTTAATTGGATTTATTTTTTCCACAGTAGGCCCCGCATGGCCTAGTTTTCATTTTTTCTTAGGTCTTTGAGTGCTATTTGCAAATCACTTTTCTGGAATTTAATTTCAATGGTAGATTGGTTTCATTTCAGATTTTTTGTATTATTTTAATTTTATTTGCCAATTTGCCTTTAAATAGCCTTAAGCTAGAAAGTTGTGGCTGCAACTTGCATCTAAATGTGTTGGAGAAGGCAAAATTTAATTTGAGTATGTAGAAGTTTTTTTAAAAAAGGAAACAGAATGATTACTTTGGTTTTTTTATTTGTATTTTCTAAAGTAGTAAAGTTTAATAGAGAAAACACAGGAGTTGATCAGTAGTTTAAAGAAACATAGTATCTGTATAATTTGATAGAGTTTAACCCTTGGTAGTATATAAATTCATATTTACAAGTAATATCAATGACTTCAAATTCATATAGTAAAAATCTCCAAGTGTAAAGATAGTTAGTGGGAGGATTTATATTTTTGTGGGCTATAGAGTGAGGGAACTTAAATGGCTGTGTTCCAAATATATAAATTCATTGTTACCCATAATAAATACTGATTGAAGAAAAAATTGTTCTCTCAGTTTAGCATTATCTTCCCAGCTATGGAATGACTTGAAATTAGGGCAAGTTTTGACCTACCTGTTATGCTTATCAAATGGTGCGGTCAATGGATGAACTCTCTTTTGAATGTCCAAGGAAAAAATTATTTTGTATGTGAGCGATGTGGATGTGTTTTCCTCCTGTGTGTGTTTTGGACATTACATATGTTGGAGAATGACCCATCAATACAGCTACAGTGATAAAAATCATACTGACCTTGAATGGGGTGGGGGATTGTGGGTAAAACACGCTCTAAAGGGGAAAAAATAGTAAACATCATGGAAAGTTTAAATATATATCTTTCTCATGTTTAGCTACTCAAACAATTATAAAACAGATGAAATTTCCATGCCTATAGGATCATATTCCCTATAAAGTACTTATCTGTTCTTGTTAACATTCAAATATAAAAGAGAGTTATTAATAAAATTAAAAATACAAAGCCAGAACATCAAATTGTGATAAACCTATAGGAAGGATCCTACTCTGTACTGGAAACAGTCACTACCAAGATTGTAGATCTTTTAGAGAGCTGAAATACAGGGTGCTTATAGACTTGGTCAAATAAATCCAGGTGATCTACCTTGGTCTGGTTTTCACCTGTTTAGGTCATGACAGATGGACCTATCCTTGCTACAGATTTCTTTTGTCTCCCTTAGCCCCACAGACAATATCAGCATTAGCCAAGCATCTGGAAAATTTATTTTGGGAAATACTAATTCAACTTTTCTCTCAGGGTTTTACTTGCATATTAGTGATGCCAGTGAAAAAGTAATGCCCAAGTTAAATGTTTCTTGAAATGATGTGATTTTATTTGTAGTCTATTTCTTAATCCTACCTTCTTGTTATAATATAGTTTCATCTGAAATTTGATCAACTAATCAAGCCTGCTTGATGAATCATCCCACTGAGTAGTAAGAAGTACTTTTCTTTTGAACACTAGGTCTTAAGCTTATGAGTTTCTCATATTCCCATACCTGAACTACTAACTCAATAAAGTGAGCTGCTAAGATATTCAGAATTTCATATATATATATATATATATATATACATATATATATGTATATATATATATAATTAAAACCTAGTTTGAACTCTAAATAACCTATCCTCCTCTAGTGCTCTTTCCATAAGGTAGAATGGTGCACTAGGGGAAGAACGCACTATTTGCTACTCCTGAACACAATAAGGCAATATAATTAGCATATATTTCTACTTTCCTCCTAGAAGTTTTTTTTTTAAGTAATGACTAATAAGAAATAAAAATCAACAGAAATCAAAACCATAAAGAGGTATGCATATGCACATATTCAGTCTTGATCTACCTGTCATCTTATATATAAGATTAGAAACAGTAGAATTTACCTGGTCTTCAGGCTTCCAATACATCTGGACACAGAAACCCAGTCTCTTGGCAGAGTGAGCTCTCTAGTTGTAGCTTAAATGTGAAAGTTTCCAAAGTCCATTAAGATGGAGCAGGTCAATAACAGCTCAGTGAACAATTGTGTCTTAGTTACACAAATGTCAAGTAGAAAAATGGTTTAAATCTTCACTGGTTATTTGGTAACGTTTCCAGCTTTGAAAATAAATAGCTAAACTGCTTTCAGCATTTATGTAGCAGTTGGCGATTATTGTCCCGTATTATACTCTTTCTACTGTATTTTATTTTTATTATTACTAGTATTATTCAGACTGTTTAAATGACTCAGCTTAATATTTTCTCATCACACTGTTCACAGCTGGGTAGATGCACTCTGCCCTTGTCCCCAGAAAACTGATCATATTGCCACTTCATCTCACCCACTCTCCTTTTATTGTCTTTCCAACTCCTTCCCAGCTTGTAATTAACCTCTTAGCTCCACCCTGATATCATCATTTTAGGGTTATCATGCCTCATTACTTAGTTTCATTCTTTTAATTCTATCCTTTTGACTTATCTCCCCCTAGATGCTTTCTCAATCCAGATTTTTATCCTTTATTCATCCACAATTTTTCTGCTGCTGTTTCATAGTTTATGCCAGGATTTATGGGTTTTTTGGTAAGAATGTAAAGTGAGGTAAATACTATTTAAAATGAAAAGGAAAATTTCCAAAAGTAGACAAAGGCAGGAAACCTTGGTGTTACACACTTCTTCTATCGAACACTTGAGGTCAACATAGCTCAGCAGAGATTGAGAGGTTATGGCAACAAAACTCCATGGTTGGCCCTGTGTAGCCTGTGGCTTTCAACAAGTATTTTAACTTTGAAGTTTTTTTAATGGGATAAATGTGTGATAGTTGTGTGAGGGAAATGTTATTAACTGATTCTGCTGGACAGCATGAGAAACAACTAAATGGATATTTACAATTCACAAGGAAACACAGTGAATCAAAGGCACCTAAATGATAAAAAATGGAGTCAAAGGTGGAGCATTTGTAAGGAGGTCATTTATGAGCTCAGATTTGGTTTTCTTTTATTTTCCAAAGCATATTACAATGCTTCAATGTTCTTTCTGGATGTCAACCTATTGATGCCTATGCTTGAAATGAAAAGTTTCCAAGTGTCCACTCTTTTCCTTTCTTAGCCACAAAAAGCACTTTAAAGGAGTTTGCAGCAAATCTTCCAAACTACATGAGGTTAGTGTTCAAATTGTTTTATTATGTGGCCTCTATAAGAATTGGCTAAGAAGTCTCCCAAGTCTTAACGAGCATCATAGAGTGGTGTGTGTGTTTAATGCCAAGCCCTTAAAATAATAATGAAGAATGGCTTCTAAAGTAAAGGGGAGCCTCTCGCTGTAAAGACTGACTATAGCGCCCTGTTACTTAGGTAGTATTTAAAATTCAGTCAATTATATGTTCACAACTCAATGATCTTTTAAAATTAAAAATAAAAATGAAAAATACCTCCTACACACTGGTATGACATATCAATTTCTTTGTATTTTTATTCTTTTGTACCCAATACCTTCAAAATATCTCACTAATCCACAGATTTTTTAAAGCACAGGGGAACTTATCAACAGGACTATCTTTTAATATGTGGGAATATTCCCTCCACTCCAAGCCACTAGGCTGGAATGTTAGTTGAGAATCTCAAATACCAAAGACAAACCAATAGTGTAATAATAATGTAGTGGACCCAGCTGATGGGAGTTAATAGGATTGGAACTGGGAAGTAGAAGAAGCTGTGGTCTTGTATGTGAAGAAATACAGCAGTATGAGGCCAGGAGCAAGGTCTTATAAGTGAAGAGATGACCTCCAAAGTACAAGACATATCTTCTAACATTTTTGTTTACATTTATAAATAAATAATGCATTGGTTTTGAAAATGGATTCTGGAAACAGACTACTCAAATTTAAATCACAAGTTTAGTCTTTCTTCAAGTTGCACTCATTATATGAATTCTGCACATCGGTGAAATGGTACATAGTAAGCTTGTCATGGCGACTGAATGAGCTCATGTCTGTGAAGCATTTTGTTTAGTCTTTCGGCAGAGCACTATTCCTCCTGTTTATCCATTGCATTAAAACTAACTCATCATAAGCACTGAAATAGATAAACCTGTCATCAATTTTCTAGGTACAATTGTTCGTCAGTGTGAAAACATGGAATTTATTGTTACAGATGCAGACAATGGAACTTCTCTTAGCAGCACCAGAATACAGTCTTCATCTGTGTCTTGCATATTCTCATGTCTGACCATGACTAAGAAGCTGAATCCTTGCCTGTCTGTCTTGTCCTATTGGATTCATGCATTCAGAAAAATATGTAAAGTAACTAACACTCAGCCCAGGTATAAAGAAAAATATATAATAAGCATTACTTCAATATACAGTGGTACCTCAGTTCACGAACACTTTTTGTGTTTGTGAATAATTTGGTTCTCAAACAATAGTATTTGGTAACATTTTGTTTTTGTCCGTGAACTCTACAATGGATGACAGACATGACCACAGCCATATTTCCAGCACAAGCACAAACTGGCCATCTTTTCCAAAATCATGGAACAAATTATATTCATGAACCAAGGTACCACTATATAGACTAATCTTGACAGAGGGCTAGAATGTGTGAAGAACAAGACAGCAGAGAATGATAGGCTTCCACTAGCTTAGGAAGAAATTACTTCTTGAATTCTCATTTAATTATATTGACCCTTTTGGAGATCAATATTTTAACAGAGAGTGGAGAAAGACATATATATTTCTGAGGACAATGTGATTACACATCAACACTACAGTCAGCTTGTCACTACAGTGGACAGGATTGAAAATGTGCTGACACATCAACCTGGAGAGTCATGGTGAACTCTTCAGGGCTCTGGCTCTGGGTCTCTCCCTGTTGCAGCCTCTGGCTCACAGTACCACTCCAGGTGCCTCATCTGCTGTGGACTGGCTGGGTCAGCAGAGCACCCTGCTGCCCACACAGTGCTTCCCAGGGCTGCTGAGCCCCATCTTGACATTGTCCTGAGGAGAAGCACCACCATTAACCCTTACATAGAGTCTTCATCTTCCCATTAATCCCATTACTTTGAACCTAAGTAATGGGCAATCCATTCACACTGTAATTTCCTTTTTCTTCTGTCATTCTACCTTCTCTCTCTCTCTCTCTCTTTCTCCCCACCTCTTTCTGTCTCATGTGAATTGTGCTACCATAGAGCCTCATCTTCAAGGTTTCAACTATAAGAGCTTGAAATAAGGAACTTCCCAAACCTAATGGCAATGGAAAGCTGGGTGGGGGGATTGTCATTCTTGTTAAAAAATAAGCAGAGCTCTCCCTTAAAGTGTCTAAAATTAAGTTTTAATTCTAAGAAACTGAAACATTGATTCACTAATTTTCTGCAATTTTGATAGCTTCTTCTCATTTTAAAGCCTAATGACCTTTCCATATTGTATTCTTCAGCAAGCATAATACATCTTTATTTTTCCATAAAGTGAGAAATCAAGTCCAAGCCAAATGCTGATGTGTATGTTGCCTTTGCATATGCTGCTAAATGCAGATCTGGTGCCCATGTGGACAGCTGGGTAAAGGGCAGTGTGAGCTCACATGGAAGTAGCTTGTCACTGATTCCTACACCATGTATTTCTCCATACTTCATTCAGGGTGACTTCTCCCAAATCCTCAAGGGAAGTATGATTATGATACATTATCCTGATTTTCTAATTCTCAGTGTACTAACAGAAATTTTGTAAGATTCTTGAGATTACTTAATTTTACTGGTTTAAGACCTTTCAACAGATTTCTGTGGCAGGCAATGACATTACAGTGCTGGAGATTACTTTTCTCAACTTCTAGAAGTATCTCCATTATCTTTGACCCAGCCCTGTGCTCAGAGGCATAGTGAAAGTTCATGCTGCTCCAGGGCAGTCCTTCAATGAAATGGTCTAGATGCTACTGGAAACCACTTAGTAAAATTCATGTGTAAGCTGTCATGAGGCTAGAGATGCTGCTGCATTCAGATGCACATAAGAAACCTTAGCTTAATATCAAATATGGTTCAAAAGAACCATAAATTATTTTCATATAATTTATCTTTTGGCCAATAATGTTGCTCAAAAAATGTGCTGTCCAGGAGGGACTGGCCCCTCTGTCCCCCACCCCCAGCTATGCTATTGCATGTGCTCTTGCTCTCTCTCCCCTAAGTATTCCATCCTTTAACCCTCCTTCCTCTTCCTTTCTCTCAGTGTAGAGGCAACATTTTATTTATTATGTGAAACATATTATTAATATACTTATTCTCCATGGAAGAAAACACATTTTAACTCAGAGGTATAATTGCTCAATTTTTCTAGTCCAATTGTTCCATTTTCTTTTTTCTAATGTCCCCAAAAAGCCTTCTTGTTAAGTGAATCCTTTCCACCTAACCAGGTCATCTTAGATTTGATAGAACTTTGAATTTGTAGGTGAGGATTGTTTTTGCCCCTAAGTTTCGGAATCTCTGACACTGAGAGTGAATCAGGTAACTACATTTCTTAATACAAATCCTCCCAAGAGTCTTGTGTACATTGATGTCTCCAGCTGAAGCAAAAAAATAATGATGCTTGGTCTTTGGAGACAAGCAAGCAGGAATACAACTTTTATACTTCCTATCACAGTCTTTCGGCCCCTTTTCTCTTCTGCAGATTAGTTAGGGCAGGTAGCACTCACACCCTCAATCCTAGTGCCCTTGGGCCTATCATTGCACCATGAATTGTTGCCAGGAAAAGCCCCACCTGTGACTGCATGAGGCTTTGGGGGAACAAGCCATAACACAAACATTGTCATTTTCTCATGATCCGACTCATCCTCTGTCTCTGCGGGGTTTTTTACTTCTTATGCCATAGTTTCCTGACCATCAAGGCTGGGGAGTAAGAGTTCTGATGCCAAAGAGCTGCCAAAGAGAGGGATGCCAAGGTGGTGACTCCTCCCAACATTAGTAACTTTCAAATCACTGAACCCTTCTTAGTCAACTTTCAGAATCTTCTCAGATTTTCAGAAACGCTCCCTTTCTTACTATTCCATCTCTGTTGCAAAAAAAAAAAACAATCAGAGTAATGTTTCCTGCTGTCATATGGAAACCTTTATGCAACCTTATTTTCACCCTTTAGATTTTTAGATTTTTATATTATGTTTTAATCATTCATCCCATCCTTCCTCTTGTGTTGTATATACACACTTTCCTTTTCTAGCATGCTCTTTCTCCCCAGAACCTTATCTATTCACACAGAGTATTTCTTCCTTAATCACACCCATTATTGATAATTTGGTTTTTTTTGTACCCGGGATCGAACTCAGGTCATTGCACTTGCCAGGCAGGTGACAAAACCACTGACCTAAATCTCTGGCCCTATGATTTTTAACAATCATCCATTTCCAAGGTCTTAGCTCCCCTCTGCTTCTTAAAGAGGCTACCATCAAAGAGATACATGTTCCTTGAATATTTTTTCAGTTTAACCCACCAGGAAAAAACAAAACTAAGAAAAACAAATTTAAAAAAAAGAGAGTACAAAGAGAAGTTATTCAATTTGTAAGATTCTCTTGTGCACAGGAATTGAGAAACCTGTGCTTTGATCTCAGTGAGTATATTTTTATTTTTGTACAAATTTACCTGTAATATATAAGGGAGAGATTATCAAGTTTCCAGGAAAGAATGCAATTATTTTAATTATGCCAAGTTAGGCCCTGCTTTGGCATACTTACTGAAAAGGACTAGGCTGGCATTGGTGACCCCCAGCTTGTTGGCAGCCACGCAAGTATAGTTGCCATAGTGCTCCTCAGTGACATTGGTCACCGTCAGGGAGGACTGCCCCTCGGTGCTCTTTATCTCAAGGCCATTAGCACTGTTTATCCTAAGAGTTCAAAAACAGAAGAGTTAAAAGGAGCAATGATAGTAGTTTTAACTTAGGAATTCCTTCCCTATCTTTACACTGGAAGAAAAAGAGAGGAAACAAATAGAGTTGACTAGTTTCTGCTCACTTCCCATTTTAATTATACAATTCTTATTATCAGAACCAGTGACTACCAATAGACACAAGGAACTCATCAGGAATGGATGGGTTCCATTGGGCTTGAGTTTCTACTATACGTAAGGAAGATATACAGGTGAAAACTACACATCAAATCATGTACTTCATTTTTTATATTTAACTTCAGTGTTTTTGGAATTCAACTTAAGAGTTACAAGCTCCAAAGCACCTGATACATATATTAAGAAAGAAGATCTGAATAGTATAGTTCTGCATAGCTATAACTTGGCTTTGGCTTTGGGTTTCAGGTCCCTTCAAGAGGAACACATGGTAAGTTGGCCACATACCTGGTGTCATCCCGGTACCACTCAAAGTCAGGTGCAGGCACTGCCGAGGCCTCACATTTGAGTGAAGCTTGTCGCCCTGTGGTGGCTTCATTGCTCTTGGACTCCGTAATAGTGGGAGGATCTGCAGGAAGAACAGACACATGGGTTTATATGAGAACCAGAGGTTGCTCCAAAATTTCCATTCAGGAAGGAATTAGGAAGGACAAGCTGATTGGAGCAAGTCAGGAAAAGTTTTGTGTGAAAGCTCCAGTCACAAAATTCATAGCATCTGTTTTGAAGAACTGATCACTAAAGAACTAAACAAAAATAAGTGGTGATTAATGAAATGAACCAAGTTTATGTAAATGAGACATTTAACAAACCTTCATGGAAATGGAACCTAGGATATCTTTTATCCCTCCTGCAAAAAATTACTAACTATTCTAGTTATAAATTATAATATTTGCAAATTTTTCTTTTGATGAATTAAACAGTGATACTAAAAGGCTTGGGATTTTATATGTATAATTTGGCCATTTTTCTTTTTATTTGCTATCATTGTTACTACTACTACAGTCTGAATTGGCTTTGAAAAAACTGATGAAAATAGTAGAAGGCTAAAGTCTTCCTAACCCAAGCTAAGCTTGAGATTGTTGAAGGAAATCAGAAACACACCAACACAGAGCTCATATTAGGTGATTATTGTGTTTCTTCTATGTATATCCTTATTACTATGATCCAGTAAATTTTGTCTTTGTATACTGGGCTCAGTTTGAATCCATCCTAATGCACAGAAAACTTCCTTGTATATCAGCCTTATACTCGCACTGGCAGTTGTATTCTTTCATTTTTTCTGCCTGTGACTGGGCCTACAAAGCTACAACAGGCTTGCAATGAGCTCAGAAATATATCTGTGAGGCAGGTGCCAGAACCACTGAGCTAAATCACTGGTCCATCAGAAATAGATCTGATATCCTGATTTGTGGCATGATTTCTTTTCAAACAGCCCTACAGATTCACATGAGGAAGATAGGATGAGAGATGTGAACTCCTGAGTGTGATGATGCTTTGTTTGTGCAGTTATGGATCTTTAAGAAAAGGACTTTTGGGGCCAGGGATTTAGCTCAGTGGTTTCACTGCCTGCTACTCAAGCACAAGGACCTGAGTTCGATCCCCGGTACCAAAAAAAAAGAAAAAAAAAGAAAAAGACTTTGCTGTTCAAAGGTCATTTGCCAGAAAATGGCAGTTTGGCTTGGTAAATGTGGAAAAAATAGACCAATACAACTTGTTTAGACCTTATAGAGGAAAAGCTTATTTAAGGAAATAAGTAAAGTGAACTTTAGCAGTTAAAAAATCATTTAACTGCTCTTCAGCCTTGCATCCATCTTATTTCTCATTTTTTTCTTTATATTTTCAAAACTATTTAAATTTTCTGTCTATAGTAAACTCTGATCATCTGAGTTTAAAATGGTATACCAAAGCCTTATGCTAGCCAGCAACTTCCTTTTCATCAGCTTGGAAATCTTTAAGTCACTGTCAGAGAGAACAGTAAGAGCATATTTGGAAAAACTCTGTCAGCCCATATGTAAACAAGCAGACTAGAGTGTGGTTTTGTTGTTTTGTTGCTTTTACTGTTGTTGTTTCACTTTGGACTTATCTGCTCTTTTATGTTGTTGTTATTGTTGTATAGGCACAGGCACAACACGGGAAGATGATGTCGTGGAAGAACCCTGAACTGAAAAGTAGGAGTCTTAGACTGTAACTTCAGCTTGGCTGCATGGACCTCCTGTTACCCACTTTATCTCCTGAGCCTTGGTTTTATTACCTATAAAATGAAGGAACCACACTTTAATGATATATAGCAACCCTTCTGGCTATAAAATAGCTAAAATTCTAGCCAAAATAGACCAATCTTTACAAAAGGACATTTGGTATCATTACAACGCATACATTTTCATACCCTTAACTCTTTTAAACTCTAAATTGCTAATTTTTGAAATTATAATTCATTTATCTAGTTCATGGATTAAGAGTCAGGACTAGCAGTCAGGAATGGGAAATCTGACCTCTGATTTTTTACCCTACTTGTAGACAGAATTGGGCAGGTATCTATATCACTGTGAACATTTTATTTTTAAAAGGAGTTGGCTTAAAATGATCACTAAGGTTCCACTTAAAAGTCATTCTATGATGGGTTATATAGGTCATTAGACTAAATCAGCACAAAGGATAATGCAAGAACTGGAAATAGTTACATTGATGAGAGAGATAGTGGTGTAGGGATATAGCATAGAAGAAAGTTTATGACCGACATTTAAATTTGCTAAACTTCAGCTCAACTCTAGGCTCTGTCCCTCCTTGCTCTTCCTCATTAGTGAGTTTAATACTTTGCCCAGAGTCACATAGCTTCAATTTTCTCAGCAATAACATGTTGGAGCTGGCAGCAGGGAGGCACATTTGGAAGCTGATGAAGGAATTCAGAGATGTCCTGCACTAGATTTGTGATAAAGGGACTGGAAGGAGGGGACAGATTCAAGTTATACAAAGCCGCAGAAGTGACCAAACCAGCAATGTATTAGATGTGAAGAGGGAGGCAAAGAAAGAGAATCAGAAAGCTAACACCCTGGTTTTTGAATTAGGCATTAGGCAATACCACTCACTGAGATAAGGCAAAGATGCAGATGACCAGCAGTAAAAACACTCAATAAATATTTGTTGCTCATCCTCACTTCCCATTGAGTTAGGTTCCTAAGAAGTATATGACATCACACTTGTGGCACAATGGTCCATTTGTGTTGCCTGAAAAGACAATTTTGCTTGTAATTCTATAGGTTTGTTCAATTTTATATTTTAAAAGGGCTTCAACAGTGTTTGTGAATTTCTATAACCATGTGCTTATAACTCACCAATCTTGAATGATGACTTGCTTTACCGAACTGGCCCACAACCTGGCAAAATTCCATGCTCCCAATACCACCACCTCTGGCACACTTCTTAACTTGGTAGATACCTGTAAGTCCCTCTATGATGGGACCAGAAATGCAGTTCCAGGATGTACAGTTCTATGGAGAGTTGTTCTCTCTGGGTGTGTACTTCTATCCTTATTTGGTGCACTTACTGCTCTGGGACCCTACTGCTTTGTCATCTACTGCTCTTCTTGGAAGTGAGGGAAGCAAAATGATATTTTGGATTGAAAAATTTGGGAATAAACTGGGCTTGTTTGGCATGTATTGTCCTTGAACCAAGCTTTGGGAGGCTGCAAAGGTTCTTCTCTGTTTCTCCAAGGGGGAAGTCTCTCTGGCCTCTTTCCTTTCCACTCTCATGTGCACAGGTTCCCCAGCCCAGGACAGCCATGACTCGGAGGTGAGTCAGACTAAAGTAGTAGTAGACTAAACTACTATCTCTAGCCTCCTTGATCTCATGGCAAGGGGTGTTGTGTCTCCCACAACATTCTTTTACTTATTTCTCAGTTTGTTTGGGACCTAAATAAGTAAGTGGCAAGCTATTTATTAGCCCATCAGTGTTCCAGCCTGGGGAAGCTACTGACAAACTAGGGTTGAGTATTTTGTTAGTGTTGCAGTACTAGAAGATTGAACCCAGGGGTGCTCTACTACTGAGAGACACTCCAAGCCCTTCTTTTTTAAAATTTAGAGAGAGGGTCTCACTGGGTTGAACTTGTGATCTTTCTGCCTTAGCTTCCCACATTACTGAGATTACAGGCATGTTTCACCACGTCTGTCTGGTTAAGTGCATCAATCTTGGGAAGGAAGACACTGGTCGATTACAAAAGCTAACCACTTGCTTCTCTCTTTTAAAACCTAGCCGATTTCTTATTGAAAAGTAAAGTCATAGATACTGATAAGTACATGAGGAACCTACTGTTCCTACTATCTCTAAAATGATACCATAGTGGAGGCCTGTTCTTCTATGGTTTATTGGACTGAACATTTCAAAATTCATTTTTAATGCATTCTACATAGGCAAGGCTAAGAAAGATTATTACATATCATATGCAGCATGCTTAGTGTAATTAAAATAATAGATGTCCTTGCTCAGAATATTGTTATAATAAAAGTATGGCTTCATAAAAGTGCTGCACAGAGAGATCCATTTTATTCTTTATGTGATTTTGGAATAGCTCACAACTGTCAAAGGACTCTTCCAGTTTTTATTACCTCAAGTTTCCAGGTTCTGAAAATATTAATAAGACTTTTTTTATTCTTATATCACTAATAATAAGACTCTTTTTAATTAGAATCAATGCAATAACAATGACAGTGACCTAGGAAAGAAAATGTCACTCATTTAATCTTCCTAATACTGAGAATAATTGTACAAAAGAATAAATTTTGAATGGAGGATACAACTTATAGGTAACATAGGTATGGATTAACACTCTACTAGACAATAAATATCTGGTTCATCCAAGTAACATCCCTAGGAGTTACTGGCAGTCCCATTTGGTGAATGAGAAGACAGCCTACGGAGGGTAACTTGTCCACATTCACATGGCCAGTAATTTGGTAGAGTAAGAATTTGGACCTGGGGCTATCATGTTCTGAACCTCACTCTCTGAACCCTTCTGCTCTGATAAATGCATTTGAATGACTTATTTTAGATAACAATGGACTGCTACTAAGGAAAAATACCATCAAGGAGAGCATATTGGTAGCTTGAAAAGTAAATGTTATATATTTTTGCTATTTATAAGGTACCAAAAAAAATGGCACAACATGCAATGATATGGTGGCTATAATTTCACATTAGAAGTCAGAGGGGCTCAATTTCTACTTGTGCCACTTATGTTGTTACCAGAGCCATGATGTTCTGCAGACTCTCACTTATGAATGTAGATGCTGACACCTGCCTACCTATTTCACAGGCCTGGTGTAAATGTAAAATGAAATTATACATATGAGAGCACTTTCAACATCTAAAATGATCACATTCATTCTTTTTTATTATTATTCCTCACATGTCATGGAGGGAGAGAGATTAGACCTGGGTTAGAGTTGAAAGTCTACCACTCACAAGTTCCTTAATTTTGTGGTGGATAATGCTTATGTTTTCTGAGGATTGCTTTTGTTCTTCTACATAGACATGATATCAATTATCCTGCAAGGTTAGTGTGCAGTAGTGTAACAGGGCAGCAAGGCAGAGGGTGCAGGCAATAAGAAAGGCATTTTGTGCAGAGAATTTAGAAACAATAATAAGACTGATTTAAGTATGTACCAGAAGTACTATATTAAATTGTTAAGTAATGTCTATAATAAAGTAAATATTCCTTATCTCTCAGGCATATCATTCCCATTACACCTCCCTGTATGATTGGCCACAGTCAGTGTAATGATTATAGTGAATTTATATAAAATCTCTAGAAGAGGCAAGGTATTCTTTAGGTACTCAGAAAAGATCATGGTTCTAGTCCATATGGTGAAATTATGGTGGAAAATTTTGATACTGTATATTTTTACTGAATATTGCCTCCAAAGGTATCACAATATAGTGGTACCTGGGTTCACAAATGCTTTTATTTGCAAACAATTTGGTTTGCAAACAAAGTGTTTGGCAAAACTTTGTTTTTGTTTGAGAACTCTGCTTTGGGTGACAAACACAACTGTGGCCACCTTTGCCACACAAACAAAAATGTGGCCATCTTTTCCAGAATTGTGGAACAAATTCAGTTTGTGGACCAAGATACTTCTGTAGTTTAAAAATTCTAGCATGTGTTTTTATTTATGCCTTTCCAAATAAAAGAGTATAGTAGTCAGAATGGAGACTGGATAGGTGTAACTATGATAAGCTAGAAATTGTGGCAATAGTCCGCAGTGCCTTATTCCACACTCAGCAGTTGTTTTCAAAAGGTTTCCTCATTACTTGACTATTGAATCAAAGCACTGAAGAGTCCAGTTAAATACAGATATATTACCTAAACACAAGAGGTGTCTCCAGGCCCAGCTGTGTATTCTGAGATTACCTCTGCTCCCTCTACGTAAATTTCTACCAAATGAAAGTGTGGGCCATAGCAATGGCTGAGTCTCATGTTCTCCCCCAGGCCCTAATCTGGTTAATTCTGGACACCAGGATGAAGCTAAGCTGAGTGAAAAGGGAGATAAGGAGAGGAAAAAGAAGTTGTAAAGAGTGACTATGTGAACCTCTTTAGAGAAATAGCTGTGGAAAAGCAGAGGTGGGAAGATTTGCTTGTCAATGGGAGAGGTGGTATGTTTGAGAGTTGGGAGAAGATTTTGAGAATTTCTTCAGGAATAGGAGAAAATTCTAGTATGGAAAGAATGCAATAAAAATTAATAGCCTGTATTTATTGAGCACTTACTATATAGTAGATATTATCCTAGGGATACTGAGTACTGGAGTGAGACAAAACTCCTAAGTAGACACTTTTGTGCACTGTGGGAACTGAAATTAAGATATTACACCTAGAACCTGCAATGAAAGGACAGACTGTCCCTAGGCCTGGTATCTAGAAGAAATTAGCAGCAATACTATGGATAAGATATAAGAAACCAGAAGTTTAATCTCATAAATTTTACTAGGCTTATTTAATGGAAGAGCTTTCTGGCCAGTTCTTCAGCTCTTTGTAAATTCCAGGACCTCCCACCATTTAGAAAATATATTTTGCCTGTAAAATGGCTATGTGCAATGCTATAGGCCTAGAGCAGAGAAGGACTGTCCAAGAGAAGTAAAACAGAGAGTCCATCAAATCCAGCTTGTGAGCTCAGCAGGAACAACCGTTATTTCTCTCTAGTTTAGTGCACTAGCCTCTCAGTGCCCCCAACAAACATCTGTTGGCAACTGAGTGAATTAATCAGTGAAGAGGTGGTGGAAAAAAGTGATCAGTGCTAGGACTTCTTTTTTCAGTGGTCCTCGGAGTCTGTTCATTACAATAATCTCTCCAGCCAGAAATTCTTAGCCACCCTGATCCCCTTACCTAATTTCAAAGCCCATGTTCTGAAAAAGAAGAGAAATCAATTTAAATAATGGACCATTTTTGTAGTAAGGAGACTAAAATGAAGAGAGAAAAATGATCCTGAATATTTTTCTACATGTAAAGCTTTTGTCAAGCCAATCTGTTCCCATTATTTGAACCTGGAAAATTCATCTACTTAAGAAAACTATGTTTATGTATTTTGAATAGGACAACTGGCATGATGACTAATTTCAATATAAACATGATTGGTTTTATGAAGTTTTTGATTCCAAAGGCAACTGATATTAGAATATTCTTCCTGATTTGTAGGCAGAGTCATTTATAAAGTTTAGAGAAATGTTTGGGTTTTTCACCTATACTTTCAGTAAAATTAAGGTCAGGCATGTGCTAGGTCCTATTGGGTAGGGCACAATGGATGTTGGCTTACACTCAATTTTTCACATAATTTATTATGCGGTATCTTTTAGGTTCTGCCCATTTTTCTGCAAAAGCTCACATTTTCATGAGTCTAAAAAATTTTCTTCTGTCCTAAATTACACTTTGGGGACAGTGAAGAAGGAGCAATGTCAGACTAATTGCTCCAATAATAATAGGGCCCAGGTGCCTAGCTTTGATCTTGGGAACCATCTGCATGCCAAACCACTTTGATGTTTCATACAATGGAAGCATAAATATTTTCTATTTACTCCATGATTGGACTTTCAGAAATCTAATTAAGCTGAAGGTCAATTAAGAGAAGATGAAGTCTTCACTCCAAAAGTCACAGAAGAGGTGGAAGATGACGGCATGGTTACGTGTAGATAAAAGAAGATAACTAACCTAATTATAAACTTACATAAACACCCAGAGAAATTGCCTTTCATGTGAAAAAAGGACCTAAAGCATTTTATAACATTGAGATCATTAATGTGTCTTCGAAACACACCCAGTACTGGAAAAGAATAGTAATACTGGCATTTCAAAACTCTATTACTAAAAAAAAAATTGGAGACAGCTAGAGATAAAAGCACTTCACAGCTCATCAAATGCAGTCCCTTGCTCTTAGAAATGAGGACCCTAAATGTGGGATGTTTATTGGATTCTTCCAGTGTGAAAGATTCCACTGCTGTTTCAGAAGGCAGAAAACCTGGAGCAGGGCCCTGGAAAACAGCACATTGCAGAGCAGACAGCTCTCTAAGCCTCAGTTTCCAAATTTTTAAAGTAGCATTGGTGATACTTACCTCATAGGTTCACTGTGAGCATTAAAAACAAATTTAATTAACTATGGGGGTGGGTGGGTAATAGGGTTGAAATTGAATAACATGTTAAATGCAGGTAGCAACTTCCCAAAAGAAATTCTACCATTAGGTAACATCAACATAATGAAAAAGAAAAATATAACAAATGTAAATTCCTTAACCCCAAACTGTACATAGTAGGTACAAATAGTTGAAATTCCTCCTACTCCTTCCTCCTGAGGCCATGGGCTTTAGAATCAAATAGACATGAGTCTGAATCCCTTTTCTTACATTTGTTTTTTGTGTTGCTTCAGATAGACAATTTTAGCATCCTAGGCTTTAGTTTCTCAAACTTTGAAATGGAGTGAAGTATTTATATCTCACTGAGAAGTAATAGAATTTACAGGGACTCACTGGCACATACATGAGTGTATGGAAAACATAAGGTAACAAAATGTAACTCATCAGAGCCTAGAACATATTTTCAAATGTGGGTTAAGGTGTGTGTGTGTGCTCACACACGTGTGAGTCTGAGTGCCTGTGTATACCTATGTATGTATATGTGTTATACAGGATTTGGGTGTGAGGAAGTGTAGGTATGTGTGAAATGCAGATAAGAGAAGAACTGTCAGGATATTCCCTTATCTCTGTCATTAGCCACAATTGTGTGATGTAGAAATTTGAATTTGAATGATACAAAAGGCACTCCAAACTTAAGGTAAACAAAGTCTGTTTCTTCCTTTGGTGGGTGACACACATCTTATAGATCCTCTCTCCCTGTCTCCCCATTTTGAACTGCATCTAAGGAGTTTTTCATCTGAGAAGTTCAAAGTATGCCCACTTACCTATGCAACTTAGTGAAATCTTTCTTCCTAATGTCCATACTTTGAGACAAATAGATAACTAAAAATTAACTTATTAGGCATCCCTGTTAGCCATCAGGGACAGAGAGTATCTGACCATAGTTGCTTGAATTTGTTCCCCAGGGCAATTAATTAAATAGCAGAGGATAAGCAATAATCTTGGAGTATTTCCTTTTTTTTTTTTTTTTTTTTTTTGGTACTGGGGATCGAACTCGGGTCCTTCCACTTGCAAAGCAGGTGGTGAAACCACTGAGCTAGATCCCCAGCCCCTGGAGTATTTCCTTTTGACAAACAATCCACTGAGATAGCAATTCTTGCAAAAGCAGATCTAAGCTATTGTTTTTTCTGAGATAATATGACCTTGGTATCCACAAAGACCAGAATAGTAATCACCAGAAATGCTCCTGT